>CM065592.1:74643220-75007818 GCA_033119425.1 Bufotes viridis
ATACATGTTCTCATTCTGTTTACGCCAAATTCGGACTCTTCCATTTGAATGTCTCAACAGAAATCGAGACTCATTAGACCAGGCAACATTTTTCCGGTCTTCAACCGTCCAACTTTGGTGAGCCTGCGCAAATTGTCGCCTCTTTTTCCTATTTGTAGTGAAGATGAGTGGTACCCGGTGGGGTCTTCTGCTGTTGTAGCCCATCCACCTCAAGGTTGTGGCGTGTTGTGGCTTCACAAATGCTTTGCTGCATACCTCGGTTGTAACAGGTGGTTACTTCAGTCAACGTTGCTCTTCTATCAGCTTGAATCAGTCGGCCCATTCTCCTCTGACCTCTAGCATCCACAAGGCATTTTCACCCACAGGACTGCCGCATACTGGATGTTTATCCCTTTCACACCATTCTTTGTAAAGCCCTAGAAATGGTTGTATGTAAAAATCCCAGTAACTGAGCAGATTGTGAAATACTCAGACTGGCCCGTCTGGCAGCAACAACCATGCCACGCTCAAAATTGCTTAAATCACCTTTCTTTCCCATTCTGACATTCAGTTTGGAGTTCAGCAGATTGTCTTGACCAGGACCACACCCCTAAATGCATTGAAGCAACTGCCATGTGATTGGTTGACTAGATAATTGCATTAATGAGAAATAGAACAGATGTTCCTAATACTTCTTTAGGTGAGTGTATATATATATATATATTGTGACACAGTGAGTGAGGTTTGGTGGTAAAAAGCAGGTATTTTCCTCAGCCTGTGCTGCTAGGGTTGATTGCAGCCAGGTGAGGGCAAATACTGGACCGATTTAAGTGCCGGTCGGTTTTTGGGTTAATACCTAGCTGCCTTTAAAGACAGCTGGGTTTATGCAAACCTCTCTCTGTGTGTAGGATCTGAGTCCTGTGCTGGGCTGAAAAGCTGCGACCTGTGTGTCAGGAGAGCAGGCCAGGTAAAGACGGTCAGTGGACTTTTGTGTTGCCGAGCATTCAGCCAGTGTGTGAACTGACACCTAGGATTTGAGTGATTTAACCTGGAAACTGCTGGTGTTCCGTGGAGCTCTCAGGGCTGGAAGCAAGAGCTTACAAAGAGGCGAGCAGTCTGCCTGGAATCCTGAGGTTGGACTTTCCTGCGGCTAGGCTGACAGCCGGGTGTGAACACGCGTACCTAAACCACACAGGTGAATTTGGTTCAGTCTTGGACTTTTGTTTTGCCTCAAGTTTTTGCTATGTGTGTGGTAACACTAAGTGACTGTTTTGAGTTTTGTTTGTGCAAGTGTGAAATAAAACACTGTTTGCTGCACTACCTGGACTCTCTTGCCTCTATACTGCACCCGCATACGCTGTCTACCAGAGCAACTCCCACAATATAGTAGCATAGCATATATATATATATATATAATATATATATATATACATATATATTTATATCCACTTGAAAAATCAACATGCCAGCACTCTTCTCTATGAAAAAACGCAGTGTCTTTATTCACACATGTGACACTCAAATAGGCAATAGGATCCCGGAAGAGGACTGAAAGCGTTGCCTATTTTGTGTCACATGTGTGGGAGTAAAGACACTGCGTTTTTCATAAGAAGAGTGCTGTGTTGGATTTTTCATGGATATAATATACTATCTATATCTATATATATATATACTATATATTTGTAGTACAGTGATATAGCAGCACTCACATGAATAAAGATGGGTGCAAATCCCTTGAAAGTCCTGGATAGAAACTTGTAAATACGTTGAAACAACAGGCAGCACTCCAAAGTAGACGTGGATCTTTTATTACACCTCCGCAACGTTTCAGCTGCTCAATGCAGCCTTTGTCAAGCAGTGAACAATAGTGTGCCAAAAGTATTTAAGTGCAGTGCACAAGTGGTAACAATCATCAATTATGCAAATTATACTAGTGCCATCATCAAAATATTCAAATCAGTATATATACAAAAGTTTATAAAAGAAAACAAAATTCATATTCCCATATTCACACATTGGTATATCATATACATCTGTGTCCAAAATTCATGTGTACAAGTGATCAAACAATCCATCAATCCATCATAAATGTGAGTCCGTGTATAATCATATTAACCCGATTTCACCTGTGAATTAAAATTAATTACAGATCATTATCGTCACGATGGGGTCACTCACCACCAATCCTTCTCATGTTCAGGCGTCAGGAAACTACTAATGCGCATGCACCCAAATCATCGGTATAGCGCTGTATCACCACGTGACATCCCAATACGTCACTTCACCACGGCCGCAACTATGTCACAACCGCGACACAGTCCCGCTGCTGCTCAGTGACGCAACGTGGTCACGTGGTGAAAACAAAAGTCCACACTCACGTGTACCACCATACGTCACATCACAACGTCAGCAACTACGTCACAACGGCGACGCAGTCCCGTCACCGCTCGGTGACGCAATGTGGTCACGTGATGAAAACAGGAAGTCCACAATCGCGTGAACCAGTATAACCATCACCCCAGTAACCGGGTGAATATATATTCAGAGGCCACATATACAAGTCTCATGGAAATAAATAGTCCACCCAATATGTCCATCTAGGGTTGCGATGACAAGGGATATTTAGTCCCAATGTCTCACTACCCCGAGTTTAAAGAGAGTGTATACCATGTTCCCATTGTATCACTCTCCCACTCATGAACATCATGGATGAAACAATGTCACAGGAGTCCCGGAAAAGACCAGCCCTTTTAAGAAGGTCAGTCAATTCTAGAAACCCAGTTCCCAAGACTATTTGTGGCTAAATCAACAGAAAATGGCTGGTTCACACCATGCGTTGGACCCTTTTGGCAATACTTAATATCCTGACTTGAACTTCTGGATTATAGGTGAGTTCTCCCATCCTGATAATTCTCTGATCATCCAATCTTTCTCCAATTCCATAATTTCTATAATAAAAAGAGATTCAAATTAATAATTCAACATCAACTTAAGAATATTGCAGCACACTATGGTTCTCATACTCTCCAGTGAGCGGCGCCATGGATACCCGCAGGGCCCATAGGGTCAAACAACTCTAAACTCCACATTCAAACCCTCTGGCCTCAAACTATGTAAGTGGTAGATCCAAAAGAGCTCTTTGCGTTTGAGTAGGGTAATCCTATCTCCCCACGTCTAGGAATGGGGACCTGATCCACAACCCTAAACCTCAAATCACGCTCTGTATGATGTGCCTCCGTGAAATGCCTGGACACCGGCAAATCCATCCGTTTCTCTCGGATCGAAAAACGATGTTGGTTTAGTCTGGTCTTTACCTCCCACGTCGTCTCCCCCACATAGAGGAGGCGACATGGGCATTCCAGAACATAAACAACATATGTAGAATCACAGGTCAAATACTTGTCAATGTGGAATTGCTCACCGGTTGTGGGATGTGTAAAATCAGCACCCCTCAACATCAGAGAACAATTCACACAATTGTGACAAGGAAAACACCCAACTCTCCTAGATCCAAAATATGTTCCAAATGACACCTTCTTTGTTCCTAAATCCGCTTTACTAACGTATCCCTCAGGTTACGTGTACGGCGGTATGACAACAGTGGTGGTCTTGAGAATTCTGGGATATCTCTAAACATACTGCCCAACATCGTCCAGTGTTTCCTTATAATTTTACCAATGTAAGGGCTTATAGTGTTATAACTTGACACAAAAGGTATCCTATCCTCTTTATTCTGTTGTCTATTATCACCTAATAGTTCAACCCTGGGGATATTTTTAATCCTATCAATATGTCGCTGTATAAGACCAATGGGATAACCTCTGGCCCTAAATTTATGACCCATCTCTGTCAGTCTAGACCCCAGTTTTTCTTCCTGACCAACTATCCTCTTTACTCTAAGTAGTTGACTAAACGGCAAAGACCTCACCATTGCTCTAGGATGGTTACTAGTGAACACCAATAAATTATTCCGGTCAGTCTCTTTGATAAACAGATCGCTGTTCAGACGATTTCCTCCACAAAGACCAAGGTATCCAAAAATTGAACCTCTTTGTCTGAATAAGTAAGTGTAAATTCTATCTCCTGTTCCCTGCTGTTCAGATATGAATGAAAGTCCTCCAATTGCTCAGAGGTTCCCTTCCAAACGAGGAAGATATCATCTATGTAGCGCCACCACCCCAGAATATGTCTAAGGTGGTGGCCCACATAGACGTATCTCTCCTCGAACCGCGATCATAAAAATATTGGCGTATGTCGGTGCCATATTCGAACCCATCGCGGTTCCCCTTTTGAACAAAAAATCATCTCGGAACAGGAAATAATTGTTCTCCAGAACACAACGTAATAACTGAAGGATGAAATTCTGACAGTCAGTGGTATATCCTGAGGATAAAAGGCAGTCTTGTACTGCCAAAATGCCTTTATTGTGATCTATAGACGTGTAAAGAGAAACCACGTCAAAAGATACCAGGAGAGCCCCATCAGGGATAGTCATAGAATTGATAATCTTTAAAAATTGGGTGGTGTCCCTAATGTATGATTTAGTCTCAATGGCAAATCTACGTAAAACTCGATCCAGGAAAATTGCTACATTGGAAAATAAGGACTCACATCCAGATATAATGGGCCGACCCGAGGATTTTCGAGTGATTTATGTATCTTAGGGAGTACATAAATAACTGGTGTACTGAGGTCGGTCCCTATACACAAGGACCATAATTTATCATCAATAATCCCCGGGTCTTAGCCTGATCCAAGATAATGCGCAATTTCCTCATAAATCCAAATTTAGGGTCATTACTGACCTTTTGGTAGACCGCTGTATCCTGCAGTTGTCTAAGTATCTCATTCTCATACATTTCAGTATCCATGATGACTATCGCGCCCCCTTATCGGCGGGTTTGATAGTAATCAAGGCATTCTGAGTTAATTCCCTAAGGGCTTTTCCTTCTTCTCTAGATAAGTTACGTTTACTCACAGGACAATTCTGTTTCAACATATTCAAATCCGATTTCACAGCATTAATGAAAGTGTCCAAAACCTGATGATTTACCACAGGCGTGACATTACTTTTGATATATAAATTTAAATCACTGAGTGTCAGTTCCGCCCTTCTTCCCTCAGGACCAGATATAGTTAAAGGTCGTTGATCCTGCGCCCACAGTTTCAGCTTAATAGATCTGAAAAAACGATACAGATCCAATTCAAGTTGAAACCAATCCACATTGCCACTAGGGCAAAACGATAGTCCCTTATTCAACACCTGACGTTGTATATCAGACAGTTCAAAGGATGAGATATTTACCACGAGGTCTTGTGGAGCTCTGTCTTTTTCTTGAGGTTCACATTCCTCTGAGGTCTCGGAGGTTTCTCTCTTCCTCCATCTTTGTTGCCGCCTGCCCCCACGTCTGGTCCGGTTGGTTCTGGATCCAGTCCTAAAAAATCCACCGATGAGGAAGAAACACCCATTGGTCGGTGTTGTGAAGGCTGAGACTCCATCCCCTTCTCTGGTGTCCTGGGAGACCTTCTGTTTTGACTATATCCTTTAGGTCCTTCTCTAGTAGTGATCCGCCGGGGTCTCTGTGAGCCACCTTGCCATGGATATACATAGCCAGTGGTGTAATCCTCAATATCACGTAACCATTTCCGACGTCTAGTCGTTTGAAGTTCCACTCTCAATTTATCAAAATGCCCATTACTGGTTTGTACATATTTATCAAATTCCTCCGTAGTTAATAACGGTTTCAGTTCATCCTCTGTTCGTGAGATTTTACTCTTCAGTTTAGTTACTTCTAGTTGTAGGAATTCAATATTAAGTAACATTATATCGAAGGCGTATTTATTTGAGATTTGGATAAATCGGGTGCAAAAGTCCACATTATTGATAAATAGATCCGGCCTCAGGTGCGAGCGCATTCCACGTGGAATACGATGCGAATGATGGTATTCCCGTAACAGGCATAAATGTAGCTCCAGATTAATAAGTCTTTTGGATTCCGCTTCAAAACTCCGTTTGAGATCCACCAATGATGGGGAAAATAAAAAAGCTGCATTGCTTCCGTCAGAGCTCTGTAGGATCCGGGCCCCGTCCTCCAGGGAGTATGAGAACACATCTTGGTGTACAGATCCATTGGCTTGAGACATAATGGTGCTAATGCTATAAATCCAAATAATATTCTTGTAGTAATGATATAGCAGCACTCACATGAGTAAAGATGGGTGCAAATCCCTTGAAAGTCCTGGATAGAAACTTGTAAATACGTTGAAGCAACAGGCAGCACTCCAAAATAGACGTGGATCTTTTTATTACACCTCCGCAACGTTTCAGCTGCTCAATGCAGCCTTTGTCAAGCAGTGAACAATAGTGTGCCAAAAGTATTTAAGTGCAGTGCACAGGTGATAACAATCATCAATTATGCAAATTATACTAGTGCCATCATCAAAATATTCAAATCAGTATATATACAAAAGTTTATAAAAGAAAACAAAATTCATATTCCCATATTCACACATTGGTATATCATATACATCTGTGTCCAAAATTCATGTGTACAAGTGATCAAACAATCCATCAATCCATCATAAATGTGAGTCCGTGTATAATCATATTAACCCGATTTCACCTGTGAATTAAAATTAATTACAGATCATTATCGTCACGATGGGGTCACTCACCACCAATCCTTCTCATGTTCGGCGTCAGGAAACTACTAATGCGCATGCACCCAAATCATCGGTATAGCGCTGTATCACCACGTGACATCCCAATACGTCACTTCACCACGGCCGCAACTATGTCACAACCGCGACACAGTCCCGCTGCTGCTCAGTGACGCAACGTGGTCACGTGGTGAAAACAAAAGTCCACACTCACGTGTACCACCATACGTCACATCACAACGTCAGCAACTACGTCACAACGGCGACGCAGTCCCGTCACCGCTCGGTGACGCAATGTGGTCACGTGATGAAAACAGGAAGTCCACAATCGCGTGAACCAGTATAACCATCACCCCAGTAACCGGGTGAATATATATTCAGAGGCCACATATACAAGTCTCATGGAAATAAATAGTCCACCCAATATGTCCATCTAGGGTTGCGATGACAAGGGATATTTAGTCCCAATGTCTCACTACCCCGAGTTTAAAGAGAGTGTATACCATGTTCCCATTGTATCACTCTCCCACTCATGAACATCATGGATGAAACAATGTCACAGGAGTCCCGGAAAAGACCAGCCCTTTTAAGAAGGTCAGTCAATTCTAGAAACCCAGTTCCCAAGACTATTTGTGGCTAAATCAACAGAAAATGGCTGGTTCACACCATGCGTTGGACCCTTTCGGCAATACTTAATATCCTGACTTGAACTTCTGGATTATAGGTGAGTTCTCCCATCCTGATAATTCTCTGGTCATCCAATCTTTCTCCAATTCCATAATTTCTATAATAAAAAGAGATTCAAATTAATAATTCAACATCAACTTAAGAATATTGCAGCACACTATGGTTCTCATACTCTCCAGTGAGCGGCGCCATGGATACCCGCAGGGCCCATAGGGTCAAACAACTCTAAACTCCACATTCAAACCCTCTGGCCTCAAACTATGTAAGTGGTAGATCCAAAAGAGCTCTTTGCGTTTGAGTAGGGTAATCCTATCTCCCCACGTCTAGGAATGGGGACCTGATCCACAACCCTAAACCTCAAATCACGCTCTGTATGATGTGCCTCTGTGAAATGCCTGGACACCGGCAAATCCATCCGTTTCTCTCGGATCGAAAAACGATGTTGGTTTAGTCTGGTCTTTACCTCCCACGTCGTCTCCCCCACATAGAGGAGGCGACATGGGCATTCCAGAACATAAACAACATATGTAGAATCACAGGTCAAATACTTGTCAATGTGGAATTGCTCACCGGTTGTGGGATGTGTAAAATCAGCACCCCTCAACATCAGAGAACAATTCACACAATTGTGACAAGGAAAACACCCAACTCTCCTAGATCCAAAATATGTTCCAAATGACACCTTCTTTGTTCCTAAATCCGCTTTTACTAACGTATCCCTCAGGTTACGTGTACGGCGGTATGACAACAGTGGTGGTCTTGAGAATTCTGGGATATCTCTAAACATACTGCCCAACATCGTCCAGTGTTTCCTTATAATTTTACCAATGTAAGGGCTTATAGTGTTATAACTTGACACAAAGGTATCCTATCCTCTTTATTCTGTTGTCTATTATCACCTAATAGTTCAACCCTGGGGATATTTTTAATCCTATCAATATGTCGCTGTATAAGACCAATGGGATAACCTCTGGCCCTAAATTTATGACCCATCTCTGTCAGTCTAGACCCCAGTTTTTCTTCCTGACCAACTATCCTCTTTACTCTAAGTAGTTGACTAAACGGCAAAGACCTCACCATTGCTCTAGGATGGTTACTAGTGAACACCAATAAATTATTCCGGTCAGTCTCTTTGATAAACAGATCGCTGTTCAGACGATTTCCTCCACAAAGACCAAGGTATCCAAAAATTGAACCTCTTTGTCTGAATAAGTAAGTGTAAATTCTATCTCCTGTTCCCTGCTGTTCAGATATGAATGAAAGTCCTCCAATTGCTCAGAGGTTCCCTTCCAAACGAGGAAGATATCATCTATGTAGCGCCACCACCCCAGAATATGTCTAAGGTGGTGGCCCACATAGACGTATCTCTCCTCGAACCGCGACTATAAAAATATTGGCGTATGTCGGTGCCATATTCGAACCCATCGCGGTTCCCCTTTTGAACAAAAAATCATCTCGGAACAGGAAATAATTGTTCTCCAGAACACAACGTAATAACTGAAGGATGAAATTCTGACAGTCAGTGGTATATCCTGAGGATAAAAGGCAGTCTTGTACTGCCAAAATGCCTTTATTGTGATCTATAGACGTGTAAAGAGAAACCACGTCAAAAGATACCAGGAGAGCCCCATCAGGGATAGTCATAGAATTGATAATCTTTAAAAATTGGGTGGTGTCCCTAATGTATGATTTAGTCTCAATGGCAAATCTACGTAAAACTCGATCCAGGAAAATTGCTACATTGGAAAATAAGGACTCACATCCAGATATAATGGGCCGACCCGGAGGATTTTCGAGTGATTTATGTATCTTAGGGAGTACATAAATAACTGGTGTACGGAAGTCGGTCCCTATACACAAAGGACCATAATTTATCATCAATAATCCCCGGGTCTTAGCCTGATCCAAGATAATGCGCAATTTCCTCATAAATCCAAATTTAGGGTCATTACTGACCTTTTGGTAGACCGCTGTATCCTGCAGTTGTCTAAGTATCTCATTCTCATACATTTCAGTATCCATGATGACTATCGCGCCCCCTTATCGGCGGGTTTGATAGTAATCAAGGCATTCTGAGTTAATTCCCTAAGGGCTTTTCCTTCTTCTCTAGATAAGTTACGTTTACTCACAGGACAATTCTGTTTCAACATATTCAAATCCGATTTCACAGCATTAATGAAAGTGTCCAAAACCTGATGATTTACCACAGGCGTGACATTACTTTTGATATATAAATTTAAATCACTGAGTGTCAGTTCCGCCCTTCTTCCCTCAGGACCAGATATAGTTAAAGGTCGTTGATCCTGCGCCCACAGTTTCAGCTTAATAGATCTGAAAAAGCGATACAGATCCAATTCAAGTTGAAACCAATCCACATTGCCACTAGGGCAAAGCGATAGTCCCTTATTCAACACCTGACGTTGTATATCAGACAGTTCAAAGGATGAGATATTTACCACGAGGTCTTGTGGAGCTCTGTCTTTTCTTGAGGTTCACATTCCTCTGAGGTCTCGGAGGTTTCTCTCTTCCTCCATCTTTGTTGCCGCCTGCCCCCACGTCTGGTCGGTTGGTTCTGGATCCAGTCCTAAAAATCCACCGATGAGGAAGAAACACCCATTGGTCGGTGTTGTGAAGGCTGAGACTCCATCCCCTTCTCTGGTGTCCTGGGAGACCTTCTGTTTTGACTATATCCTTTAGGTCCTTCTCTAGTAGTGATCCGCCGGGGTCTCTGTGAGCCACCCTGCCATGGATATACATAGCCAGTGGTGTAATCCTCAATATCACGTAACCATTTCCGACGTCTAGTCGTTTGAAGTTCCACTCTCAATTTATCAAAATGCCCATTACTGGTTTGTACATATTTATCAAATTCCTCCGTAGTTAATAACGGTTTCAGTTCATCCTCTGTTCGTGAGATTTTACTCTTCAGTTTAGTTACTTCTAGTTGTAGGAATTCAATATTAAGTAACATAATATCGAAGGCGTATTTATTTGAGATTTGGATAAATCGGGTGCAAAAGTCCACATTATTGATAAATAGATCCGGCCTCAGGTGCGAGCGCATTCCACGTGGAATACGATGCGAATGATGGTATTCCCGTAACAGGCATAAATGTAGCTCCAGATTAATAAGTCTTTTGGATTCCGCTTCAAAACTCCGTTTGAGATCCACCAATGATGGGGAAAATAAAAAAGCTGCATTGCTTCCGTCAGAGCTCTGTAGGATCCGGGCCCCGTCCTCCAGGGAGTATGAGAACACATCTTGGTGTACAGATCCAGTGGCTTGAGACATAATGGTGCTAATGCTATAAATCCAAATAATATTCTTGTAGTAGTGATATAGCAGCACTCACATGAATAAAGATGGGTGCAAATCCCTTGAAAGTCCTGGATAGAAACTTGTAAATACGTTGAAACAACAGGCAGCACTCCAAAGTAGACGTGGATCTTTTATTACACCTCCGCAACGTTTCAGCTGCTCAATGCAGCCTTTGTCAAGCAGTGAACAATAGTGTGCCAAAAGTATTTAAGTGCAGTGCACAAGTGGTAACAATCATCAATTATGCAAATTATACTAGTGCCATCATCAAAATATTCAAATCAGTATATATACAAAAGTTTATAAAAGAAAACAAAATTCATATTCCCATATTCACACATTGGTATATCATAAACATCTGTGTCCAAAATTCATGTGTACAAGTGATCAAACAATCCATCAATCCATCATAAATGTGAGTCCGTGTATAATCATATTAACCCGATTTCACCTGTGAATTAAAATTAATTACAGATCATTATCGTCACGATGGGGTCACTCACCACCAATCCTTCTCATGTTCGGCGTCAGGAAACTACTAATGCGCATGCACCCAAATCATCGGTATAGCGCTGTATCACCACGTGACATCCCAATACGTCACTTCACCACGGCCGCAACTATGTCACAACCGCGACACAGTCCCGCTGCTGCTCAGTGACGCAACGTGGTCACGTGGTGAAAACAAAAATATATATATACACACACACACACACACATAGCTGATTGAATACTGTAAGGCAAAACAAAATCCTGGATATACATGGATATACATACCTGATGTCAAGGGTGAGACGCGTGCACCTGAAAATTGTGCTACCGGAATTAATACAGACTATAATTTATACACATTTTTATGTCTATATTCAGGGTTAGGGTTCATTTACACGTCCGTAGTGTATTGCGGATCTGCAATACACCCGGCTGGCAGCCGTATAGAAATGCCTATTCTTGTCCGCTATTGCGTACACGAATAGGACATGTTCTATTTTATTCGGGAGCCGCGGAACGGAAGTACGGAGCCGCGGACCAGAAATGCGGACAGCACAATATGTGCCTTCTGCATCCTTTCCGTCCCCATTGAGAATGCATGGGTCCGCACCCATTTCACAGAATTGCGGAACGGATGCAGACCCATTCTAGGTCACCATGATTCAGATTTTTAGTTGTCGCGGTGAAAGCCAGGATTCGATTTCTTTATGAAGTACACGGAGCAGTCTCTCCCCTTGTGACTACGTTTGCCCAGGCAAATGAGGTGCAAAACAGCATGACACCTCCGTGCTCTGCACATGTGGTATGCTAGAGGGGCACTGTGAATTGCCCCTGTAGTTTAGGCTGAGGACACAGTGGAGGATGAGGAGGCAGAGGCGGACATTGTCACAGGACCAACGGCATGAGAATGTGGAGGCAGAAGCTGCTGACAAAGTTGCTGGTGTGGCTCTGCAGGAACCAAATTCACCCAGTGGGCCATAAAGACATGTATTGTCCCTTACCGAAGTTACAGCTCCACACGTCGGCGCTGCCGTGCACTTTGGCAGACACCAACAGGCTCAAGGACTGGCCCAACTTCTGTTCTACACATGTGTGCAGGGCTGGTACTGCCTTTTTGGCAAAGAAATGATGGCTTGGGACCCTCCACCTCGGCTGGGCATAAGCCATCAGTTCTCTGAAAAGTGCAGAGTCCAACACTTGGAAAGGGAAGGACTGCAGCATAGGCAACTTAGCCAGGAGCACATTAAGCTTCTGCACCGTTGAATGCAGGGTCGGGCCGACACAGAGGCTGGGGAGGCTCCAGCCTCAGGGCGCAGGCCAGCTCCCCAGCCTCTGGGCGGCAGGCAGGCCACTGACCATGTCACTGCTGCTGCCGCGCCTGCCGGGCTGTCGGCCACGCTGGAGGACAGAGGGAATAGTGAGCACTTCGCACTGACTTACGTGCTCCCTCCCCGCGTCACCTCCTGGGTTGGCCGCTCCGCTGCTCTGGTCTCTGCTCAGTCGCTCTTACGTACAGCGTGCACTTTGACCTGATGCGCTGTACGCAGCCAGGTCACATGTGCGCCCTCTGGAGACCAGGAGAAGAACGGGCAGCAGCAGGCAGCAGCACAGCACTGTGTCACGACCCAGCCCAGGCCCCAGCAGGGATAGAGTGTGAGAGTCTGCCCTGAAGTGAGGTAAGATAGTTCTTAAATAAAGATAATATTATTTTCTGTCTGATCTGAGGTCTGATGGGGTTCTGGTCAATAACTGAATAATCTGTTTGATTAATAACAAACATACATATCTAAATGGCGGGGGGCACACTTGGGTAGCTCAGCCTCTGTTGGTGGTGGACCTTGTCCCAGCCCTGGTTGAATGAGTACACACATACTGTTGTCTCTTAGCAATCACTTTGGTGATAGATTGCTGGCAGAATGACTGACGAGGAGTAGGAGGAGGAGCAAGAACATCAGGACCAGCAAATAATGGGAGGGACAGAAAGCTCTTTTCGGCTGAGGTGTTGGAGCCTTGACTGTGTGAAATCAGGTGCGTGCCATTGGGTGATGCAGCGGTTGCTGCAGCAGGCTGTACCACTACATCAGAGCCACGGTTCTCCCAGGCCACTTTATGGTGACTCTGCATATGTTGACGCAGGGCCGTGGTGCCAACATTGGCACCCTGGCCATGCTTCACCTTCTGCCCACAGATTCTACAAATGGCCATGTTCACCTCTTCCGGCGGCTTAACAATAAACTGCCGCATCGCCAAGTAGTTGATTTTACCCCCAACACTCCACACTGACTGACTGCTACCGCTGCTGCCTCCTTGAACCCGTGTACCACTACTTTCTGGGCAAGTAGGCTCCTGCCAAGCAGGTGGTCTCACCCCAGGTGGTCTAAGCCCATTATCATCGGAAGAAGAGGCGGTATCATAGCTTACTATGATACAGTCAGTATGGGTCAGAAGATCTACATTTGGCCTGGGAGGGTCAGTTGACATGCATGAATCCTATAACTGTCATACTGTGCTCCTATTGCAGTGACAGCCGCAGTGCGGTCATAACAGTGAAAGCCAGAGTGCCCCAAAGTGAGAGTGACATCCCCACTGCCCCAAAGTGACATCCACAGGTGTCCACACTCCACAGTAACATCCATACTGCCACATAGTGACATCCACAGTGCCCCAGTGACATCCATAGTGCACATCCACAATTATATCCTCAGTGCCCCAAAGTGACATCTACAATGCCCAAAGTGACATTAATACTGCTCCACAGGGACATCCACAGTTCCCCAGTGACATCCATAATGCCCCAAAGTGACATTCACAGTGATATCCTCAGTGCCCAAAAGTGACATTCCCAATGCCCCACAGTGAAATCCACAGCATAGCGATAGCACAGAGGCTGATCTCTATGTTCTGACTCACGCACAGTACTTATATTGTTCTGTTTTTGAGTCAATAAAGTGTAGGCTTCACATAGAAGCCTTTACACTGACATCACCAGACAGTCGGCAGTCTCAGCGCCTGCGTAATAGCTGTCCGGGAACCAGTAAGGCCAGCAGAAGGCAGTGATATCAGTGATGACATACTGTCTCCTGCTTCAGAAGGAAGAGAGAAGACGGGCATGGACTGGAAGCCCTGAAAATGTAGCAGTGGTCACGTGGCGGTGAAGAAGATTCTGGATACGCCTCTAGCTCTCCCATTCTTCTCCACATGTTAGATTGAGGCCCCATTTTCCTTCTTCGGGCTGGAGAACCCCTTTAGTCCTCTTTCACACGAGTGAGAATTCCACGCAGGTGCAATGCATGATGCGAACGCATTGCGCCCGCACAGAATCCAGACCCATTCATTTAAATGGGTCTGTGTACATGAGCGGTGGTTTTCACGCATAACTTTTGCATTGCGTGAAAATCGCAGCATGTTCTATATTTTGCGATTTTCGCGCAATGCTGGCCCCATAGAAGCAGATGCGATGCAATTTTCACGGATGGTTGCTAAGAGATATTGTTTGTATATATTCAGTTTTTTATCACGCGCGTGCAAAACGCAGTAAATCGCATTGCACCCGCTTGATAAAAACTGAACAACTGAAATCCTGCAGTTTTCCCTGAACGCATTTGCAATGCATCCGAACATAATCTGAACACTCTCGTCTGCAAGGGGCCTTAATGAGGAACTGTTACCAGACCTGACTTGTTTATTTCAGTAATACTTGTATTCCTCATGAAATAACACTTCTGCAGAATCTTTACTTAGAACTCTGCATTGTGCCATTCCTCTCTGGTTACTACTTGGAATGGATAAAGTGTCTATGCAACATGACTAGATATGATAGAATTTTTTTTTTCAGAAAACCTAAATTTTGGAGAAAATGTTGTTTGATCTGAATATATTTGCGGCGAATTACATAAAAAACGCTGCTGAGAGCCTTTATAGTGGTGTAGAACACTGTGCCTTGCAGTAACACGCATGGGGAGTCTGCTTTGGTAGTGAAGTAATACTGTGAGTCCGTATGACATGAAGATAACAGGCATCGCTCTTAGAATCACTGCATACTTCACTTATTTGGGCAGTCACGGGGCCAAAACTGACCAAATAACTCAAGTATCAACTCAGCCTTACAGGTACTGTAGATGTTACTGTCAAGAAAAAGCGCACTTCTTTTACACCGTTGTCAGCTGATTCCACATAGATGTCTACAAAACCTGCTCTATTAAACGCTTATACAAGTAGAGCTCCCGTAACAAAGTGGAGGGGGTGTCAGCAGTAAGTTTGTGTTGATGTCACTGATTATTTTGGCCTTACTCTAAACCTTTAGAACTCACCTTTAGAATAATCCTGTCTGTGGAGCATACACCTTCACTCGGTCAGCATTTGCTCAATAATCCATCAGTATTGATAAAGGAAAAAAACAAAACGGAGAGGATCTAAAACAGAGATGACACATGAATGGAATATTTGCATGTCTTCTATGTTTTCTACCCACTCCTGCTTTTGGCTACCAAATCATAAGTTATTCTAGATGGGACCATACAGGCCGTAAAGCTGCTAAACAGACAGGATCCTTTGTGCTTCTCGTTTTTCCTTCCTTCTGACAGATCATAAAAAGTGTAAAATAAATGATGATGTCAGCCAGGCCGAAAGCCACAAAAAGTGGACCAATCATGAAGTGGGGAGGGTGGGAATAGCATGAGAAGTCCTCAGAGTGGACCTATGACATAGTGGTGAGTTGGAAGCAGTATGAGGAGACTACAGAGTGGCCCAATGACAGGGTCGGGAGGTGGAAGCAGTATGAGGAGGCCACCGAGTGGCACAATGACCGAGTCTGCAGGTCGCAGCAGCATGAGGAGACCACAGAGCAGCACAATGACATCGTGTGGAGGTGGCAGCAGCATGAGTAGGCCTGAGAGTGGCAGAATGACAGAGTGTGGAGGTGGCAGCAGCATGAGTAGGCCAGAGAGTGGCACAATGACATAGTGTGGAGGTGGCAGCAGCATGAGTAGGCCAGAGAGTGGCACATTGACAGAGTCTGGAGGTGGAGGCAGCAGCAGCATTAGGAGAAAGCCACCGAGTGGCACAATGACAGAGTCTTTAGGTGGCGGCAGTATGAGGAGGCCACCGAGTGGCACAATCACCGAGTCTGGATGTGGCGGCAGCATATGGAGAGCCACAGAGTGGCACAATTACAGAGTCTAGAGGTGGCAGCAGCATGAGGATACCACAGAGCGGCACAATGACATGAGTGTGGAGGTGGCAGCTGCATCAGGAGACCACAGAGTGGCAAGGTGACATACTGTGGAGGTGGGTGGCAATACCAATACCCGATGAAGATGATGGGTGAAAGAAGGAGCACTTGGCATCAGATGTGTGGCATCAGGCGGGTAACAGCATCAGAATAGTAGCTGAGGCAGGTAGCCAGAAGAAACCGGTTTCTTTTGTCAAATTGTTGGTGTGGCAGCAGGGATTATCCAGTCCGATCCAATCCTGGCTGATCCACGCCTGATTCATCTTGATGCAGTGTCCCACTATGTGCTATATGTGGGCACTTTAAACTGTTAGTAAATGTCATATTAAATGTATTGTGGTATCATGCTGTAATTTCCTTTAACAGGCTGGCAGTGTCATTTACCTTTATTCGCTCCTAGGTGGTGTTGCCCCACTTATATATATAGATGGGGGGTGGGGGTAAAGTTAGTGTGTCCGATGATAATGAAGAGATGAGGAAAATTGTATTTCCACCGAAAAAATTAAAAAATGATTTTTCCGCATATAAGTGCAGCGCTTAATGCTGAATACAAGTTTTTTCTCCACCGAAATAATTCTAAAAAGACTTTACCGAATAAAAGTGCAGCACTTAATGATGAATACAAGATTTTTTTCCTCCGAAATATTTCAAACAAGATTTTTCCGCATATAAGTGCAGCGCTTTATGCCGAATGCAAGTTTTAACTCCACCGAAGTAATTCAAACAAGAGTTTACCGCATATAAGTGCAGAGCTAAATGTTAAATACAATATTTTTTCCCACCAAAATATTTAAAAAAAGATTTTACTGCATATAAGTGCAGCGCTTAATGCTGAATACAAGTTTTTCTCCAGCGAAATAATTTAAAAAAGATTTTACTACATATAACTGCAGCATTGAAAGCCGAATATCTTTTTCTACTGATATACGCCACTAAAGGCTTTAACACATATAACTGGAACAGTGAACGCCAAATATATTTTTCTTTTTCCACGGAGGCGGAGTGATCTAAAGTGAACGGGACGTAGCAGAGGAAGTAGGTCCATGCTGGTAGAGTGAGACGCGGTTCTCGTGCAGTTTCTGTGCTGCAGAAAAGTCACCGTAGTGTCCAGTAAGCAATAACGAAGACAGAGGCGGGCTGGAGTGAATCAGTTCGCATTTTTGTGCATAGTAAGTGCATAGTGTATTCACCTGTATTGGTGCGCTGCTCTTATGGACGTTGTCACTTCAAATAATACAAAATTTCAACACAACGTAATTCAGTCCATACAAAAAGGACTTTCCCACATTTAACTGCAGCGCTAAATGCTGAATATATCTTGATTTCCGTACAGAAATATGCCACTAAAAGCTTTACCGCAAATACCTACAACAGTGAACACTGAATATATTTTTATTTTTCTACTGATATACGTCAATAAAGGTTTTTCTACATATAAGTGCAGCAATGAATGGCGAATATATATTTCTTTTTCTACTGCAATACGCCAGTAAAGGCTTTACCAGATATAACTGCAACAGTGAACTAAGAATACATTTTTCTTGTAGTACTGAAATAAGCCCCTATACGCTTTCACCAGAAATAACTACAGAAGTGACCTGATAATATATATTTCTTGTTGGACTGAAATAGGCCACTATACGCTTTCACGAGCAATATCTGCTACTGTGCAGTGCATATATATTTATATTTGTTTACAGAAATAGGCCTCTATACCCTGTCGCCAGAAATAACTGCAGAAGTGACCCGAGAATATATATTTCTTGTTGGATGGAAAAAGGCCACTATACTCTTTAACCAGAAAACAATTAAAGAGTGAAATTTATATATTTTTTTCTTTTTTGAATGAAATGCGCTCCTATACGGTTTCAACAAAAGTCACTGCAACACTACAATGCGTATATATATTTTTCTTTTTTTTACTGTAATAGGCCCCTATACCCTGTCTCCAGAAATAACTGCAGAAGTCGCCTGAGAATATATATTTCTTGTTGGAGGGAAAAAGGCCACTATACGCTTTAACCAGAAAACAACTAAAGAGTGAAGTGCGTATATATTGTAAGGGATTAGCTCTTATTCAGGGGTCATTCCCACAGATTTCTCCACGGACACCAGATTGAAGTCCAAACAATGCTTTATTTTCAAGCACAAAACAGCAACCAAAACATAAATCACAAACATAAATCCTCGGCCGTCTGGCCACTGACTAAACAGTCTTTCCCTTCTTTATCGGGATCTGGGTCTACCACCCAGCTCCCCAAAACACATCAACAGTGCTTATCCCACACACAGGGTTAGAGGGTCCCGGCTCCCACAGGCCTCGACACAGCCTGCTCCTTTCCCAGAGTCCAGCAACAGGATTAAATAGCATCCCTGGACATGAGCATTGTCCAAAATCCCAGACTGGAGCATGGGGAACAGGCACCCACCCAGCTAAGCTAATTATCTTGGTGTCCACCAACTAACTTAGTGGCCACCTATATCTAGGGCCTTTACTCCACCAAGGCCGGGCCCCTTGGTGACAAGCTCCTGGTGCAAACAACACCCCTTTTCCATGCTTTCCTGGGACTTTACTACACCCCTCCTATTCACATTGCCACAATATTTTTCTTTTCTGAATGAAATACGCCCCTATACGGTTTCAACTGAAGTCACTGCAACACTGCAGTGCGTATATTTATTTATATTTTTTTACTGTAATAGGCCCCCATACCCTGTCTCCAGAAATAACTACAGAAGTGAACCGAGAATATATATTTTTTGTTGGAGGTAAAAATGCCACTATACGCTTTAAATACGACCCTTTACGCTGTTGTGGAAATTATTATGATGTGTTTTCTAATATTGTCATCGTGTCTCTCAGTGTGTAAACCACTGGAAGTGGATATCTTGCTGCGGATATAGAGACGCAGCAAGCAGTGTTTTCTTGGCGAATGGATAGATGCCGGCTGGGGCCCCCGCCCAAAGGGCGGATTTATTGGCTTGGCGTGTATGCATTTATTAAGAGAACAATATACGGAAAGGAACGTGCATTCGTTATTTCCAGTGTGCCTGATCAACCGCTGGAGATGGTGACGCTGTTCCTATAAGTAGGCCCACATAAGAATCCTGGTGAGTCTTGTTGAGCATTGATCACTGATCGGTGCTGGACAAGACTCCCCTAGTGGTGACTGACAGACATGTTGTGGTATTCTTTCTGTGGGTGTGTGTGTCATCACTTCCTGTATGTCTGTACTGTACCTGAAGGGAGTGGTCAGGTGTTGGGCCCGCCCACTTCCTATTGTTATCCCTTGGTCTATGTAAATAAAGAAAGGGTCTGAGAGGGCAGTCTCTCTACAGATCTGAACCATGAAACATCTTAAAGCATTACTGGGATAGTGCGGCCTTTCCTTACACAAAGAGCTGATACTCGTGCTTGGGAGCGCGGGGTAAGGGAAATTACTATAACAGATGGCGAGCTAGGTAACAACCAACAGATTTTTCTACTCTGCACAGCAGATAAAAGGAGAGAGTAAGGTGTAAGTTTGTCTGCTGCGTCAGAGGAAATCTCTGCTTGGTAAAAGAACATTTTCGCTCTTTGTGTAAGGACAAGGTAAGTGCTTTTCCGTTCTGTAGTTTTTGGTGGATCTGGGTTGATTGTAAAGAGATTGTATAGTCAGATTGTGATGTGTGTGCTGACCAATTGTTTTGTTGTAACTTCTCTGTTTTTGGTGTAACTTTTATGGCAGTGTGATTTTGTAAGAGGTGATTCTGGTTTGTAGAGCAAGCATTCTGTTTTAGTGTTTGTACAGGAGAGACAGCATTTAGAGATTGCTAGATTTTGGAGACACCATCTTATCTTTCATTGTGTGTCCACACATGTGGTTTGTCGGCCATCTTTGATTTCCTCTGTGTAAGACCATGCCATGCGGTTTGTCGGCCATCTTTGATTTGCTTTGTGGGAAAAGTATGTGCGTTTGGCAGACATCTTGGTTAGGTTAGTGTTGCAGGTTTTACCAAGGAATTCATTTTAGTTTGAGCTGGTTCACATTTTAGTTTTGGTGTCTATGGAAAGAGATTTGTTTGTTTTTGCCTCAAATGTCAGTTTTGTCCAGAATAGTTATTTTCTCTTTCTGTAACCTTTCTATGTACAGTTTGACTTTGATTTGTAGTTCTCTGCTGGAAGTATTGAGACAAGTCAGAGATCGATAGCAGTATATTATTGCAGTATATGATTGCAGTATATTTTTGTAGTAACAATTGTGGTGTTTTGTACGTATATCATGGAAGGAATTTTTAAAGAAGTAACAAAAGTGAAAAACACGGAGGCCATTGTTCAAGCTATGCAGGGATCTACTGATCCATGGCGGCAGGCTCAGAATTGTGTAGCAAATCTGATCGGTACCAGAAAATGGCGCAAACGTGAAGGCAAGTATGCTCTGATTTTTGCTGCTGGGTGGATAGCGGATAAATATCAGGAGTCTTGTCGGCTGAAGTTGAGCTTGGAGGGAGAAGTGGAAAATTTAAAAGTGGAAATTGTTAAATTGAAAACTCTTGTCCAGCAGGCAGCTGAAGCTAGCGCTAATTATGAATGTACTGTGAGGTGTCATACTGAGCTACGTAGGGAGAATGCACAGTTGTCTGAGAGCCTGGCGCATGCGCAGTGTGCTGTGAGGGAATTGTCTGCCCTCTGCAGGAGGACAGAAGCTGAACAGTCTCAGTGCTTAGTGCAGCCAGAGGCATTGAAGGAACCGTTAGAGAGTAATGGTTCTGGAGTTACAGAGAACATATTGGCGGTAAGTATGGAGAAGTCTGAGGAAGTTCAATCAGATTCTGAAGCTGACTCAGGGATGGACACTTTATCGGACCCTGGAGTTGGAAGTATTGATCCAGAGGCAGAAGATTCTTCAGGTAAATCTGTGGTAAGTGGACTTAAGTCAGATAGTATTGTGGGACCTACCCAAGCTAGGATGGTAAATGTTGTGCAGCAAGGGCGGTCACCATGTGCCCAGAGAAGGTTTTGTGCAGGGAGACAGGATATTCGTTGTTTTGCATGCAGGGGATTTGGGCACATTGCAAGGTACTGTGCGGTAACTAATGGCAACAGACAGAGGTATGTTAGGTATCCCAGAACCACTCCCAGAAGTAAGGTGGTTTATTCAGCAAGGTGGGGGATGGTCCCAGACATGGTTCTTTGCAAAGGCACAGAAGCTATGGACAGCCAAGGTCATGGATCCAGGAAGCAGATTTTAAATCCCAGTATGAACGGTTAAAATGTGAAAATGTGAAACTTAGAGAGGAAAGAGATCGCTTATTGGAATTCAGCAGAGTTTCTAATTTTGTGTGAGACCTGAATTTACTTTTTCTCTTCCCTTGAAACCGGTTTTGTGGGACCTTGTAATGTTAAATCCTGCTTCTTTGGTAAAATGAATCTGGAGTTGGTTTGGGGCTGGGCCAATTAGCATTTCAATGACTGGGTGGGAAGAAGTTCTCCTGCCAGTGTTATGGTTTCAGGTGAACCCTCCAGGGCATTGATGTGTTAATTCAGTCCTATACAAGATATCCACTCCAATGTATCTGCTCCAAAGGTTCTGTTCCAATGTGACGTCTCTTGATAAGATTTTGTCTGTGTTATTAATATTTTACTAGTTTTGTCTTTCAGGGAAACTTAGAGATTTACAGAAGAACCTGGAGATGTGCGGTTTTAACTTTATTTTTCCCCGTAGGCAATAACCAGATATTAGAGGACCTTTCTATATTGTTTTTGTTTTCAATTTTTAAGGGAAAAGCCTCTAAATTTAATTATGTAATGTGCAGTCAGGTACGCTAAATTCTAAATTTAATTTTTGCTGTTTTGTTTTTTCCCCTCAGAGGCCTGCACTGTAGTTTAAGAAAGTAGCTGCTATTGTGAGACAAATGTGATGGTGAGGATTGGATATGGGGACAATCACACCCTCCGGAATGTGGCTGGTTGTAATCAGGGCGTATTTTCTTTTAGCGCATTCTGATTGTGCACCAGTTTGCATATTTTTAACGTTTGGTACATTATTCTCCTTAGCAGCAAGCTTAATGATTTTTTTATATTATTTTTTTTTAACAGATTGCATGTTCCTTTAATAGGAAGCAGCATTCAATCTGGGATTTTTCGTTAGTTCCTGGGGGTCTCGTGATATTGTGTGGGAACTACTGTCTGAATTCAAGGGTTGCTGCTGAGCGAGAGGTTTTTGATCAGTCACTGCAAACAAGGGCTTCGTGTGCTGTAAAGCTTGACTATATAGGATCATATAGGCAAAGGAAAGTGAGTTGATGAGCTTTTTAAGGAGACAAGGTGGTATATATCACCCGGGCATACCAATAGCTGTGTGCAATTGGAAGCCCTATCCTGTGGTCAGGTCACTATTCAGAGCCAAAACCGAGGCTGGTATATCTCATTAGGAGACTCAGAGGGCCACCGTGTGTCGGTGCGAGCCCCGGGCTGCCGTGTGTCGGCAAGAGCCCCATTCCTCACGCTGCTAGTCCTTTTCCTGAGGTCTAACTAGGGTGAACGGAGTCCGTGTGTCGGTGCCAGAAATCCTAGGAGACAGCTCAGAGGCGAACGAAGGGGAGTAGCAGCCGTCCAGGCGTGTGTCGCGGGACACTGTAGGTGGACGCACCTACTTTTAGAAGGCTCGAGCATTGGGTATAGGGAAAATTAGGGACCAGAAGGGTACCACTTCTGAGTATAGGACAGCTAAGCAGCACATGAAATCCATCTATGGAGGAGGAGAGTTGTTAAGCCCCTCAAAGATTGGCACTAATGGACTGTAGGTTCAGAGTGAACCATCCCCAAAGATGGGGACTTTTTGAGGTCTGGATTTGGGGAAAAGTTCGTCCGAGGATTCCCCACTAGACCCCAAAGCCATGGTTCCCTCCAGAAGGCAGAACTGTGGCTGCACAAATTCATCGAGCTCCGGCAACAGGGCATTCAAAAGTCCCAGACAGTGTGAACTATCACTATCATGTACTCCCGTCCAACTAACACTACGGACTCCAATACTCTCTCTCATCTCTCTCTCTCTCTCTCATCCCTCCCTCATCTCTCCATCTAACCTTGAGATGATGCACCATGTTGAACCCAGCTTCTCTTCGTCCTGGTTTTGAGGACGATGAGAAGGGAGGAAAGTGGTGTAGAAAACACCCATTTTCAAACTTTTTACTAACCATTCTAACCTATTAACTGTCAATTTTCTCCAAGAACCATCACGACTGCCTTTTCTTTGACAGTAGTTGGGTCAGATTTTGCAAGGAGAAATCACAGCTGACCCATGGCCTGAATGTTCTGCTGTAGCCCTTTCAATGTCCACCACCGGGTTCGGAGTCTCTCCCAGACCCAGACTCAATAACCAGTGTTCTTTCTAGTTAACCAGGTGATTGGGTCGTGCTAAAGAAACATCCAAAGACAGGACTAGGGCCGGGATATCTTGGGCCATTCCAGGTGCTGCTGAGGACGCTAACGCTCTCTGAAGTTCGAGGGACGAGACAACTGGATCCAGACCAGTCACTGCAAGAAGCTGCTAAACTACGTCAAAGGATGAGGAGTATCACTTTTGTTTACTTGTTTACATTCATTCTTAGGAAGGAAGGCACCTCAAATTGGCAAGGGCCACAAGAAGACATTTGTTAGTAGCACATCCTACAGGGTAATATCAGATATAGGTTTAATAGTAGCTCCGGCTCCTTGTTTGTTAATCCTGTATGGGTGTCCGGCAGCTAGGCGGCCCGCAGATGAGGTAAAGGAGATAGGTTGGTGGGGTCCTCCAGTTGTGAGGCAGTTATTACTGGAGGCCTGTGACTGTCAGAAGTTCTTGTTTGGAGTTGACAGGTCTGTACTATTTCCTATGCGGGTTAGCCATTTATAAGGTAATTTCCCCTAATGTCAGAGGGTCATGTGTCCTGGTAAAGCTTGTCCCGGAATCTTACGCTGCAGCTGATTGGGAGGTTTTAGGGCTCCTTGGTTTTCCATTGGATCCGGGCATGTACTTATGTTTTTTGTTTCCATTAGTTCTATATGCCTGATGTATAACCAACCGAGTACGAGATGCCCTGAAGACCAAACCATTAACCAGATGCTGAGGAATAATCATCGAGGGACACTGAGCAGCATATGACAAAGAGGAGGGACTGTTGTGGAAATTATTATGATGTGTTTTCTAATATTGTCATCGTGTCTCTCAGTGTGTAAACCACTGGAAGTGGATATCTTGCTGCGGATATAGAGACGCAGCAAGCAGTGTTTTCTTGGCGAATGGATGGATGCCGGCTGGGGCCCTCGCCCAAAGGGCGGATTTATTGGCTTAGCGTGTATGCATTTATTAAGAGAACAATATACGGAAAGGAACGTGCATTCGTTATTTCCAGTGTGCCTGATCAACCGCTGGAGATGGTGACGCTGTTCCTATAAGTAGGCCCACATAAGAATCCTGGTGAGTCTTGTTGAGCATTGATCACTGATCGGTGCTGGACAAGACTCCCCTAGTGGTGACTGACAGACATGTTGTGGTATTCTTTCTGTGGGTGTGTGTGTCATCACTTCCTGTATGTCTGTACTGTACCTGAAGGGAGTGGTCAGGTGTTGGGCCCGCCCACTTCCTATTGTTATCCCTTGGTCTATGTAAATAAAGAAAGGGTCTGAGAGGGCAGTCTCTCTACAGATCTGAACCATGAAACATCTTAAAGCATTACTGGGATAGTGCGGCCTTTCCTTACACAAAAGAGCTGATACTCATGCTTGGGAGCGCGGGGTAAGGGAAATTACTATAACAACGCTTTCACCAGAAATGACTGCAAATGTGCAATGCGTTTATATTTTTTGTGTATTACTGAAATACCGCCTTATACTCTTTCACCAAAAATGCTAATTATTTTAGCGTAAATAACAACAAAAGTGACCTTATCTTTATCCACAGATAAAAGCCGCTAAAGGCTTTTCAACATAGCACTTGCACCCCAATAACTAATTGCTGGAATGACAGAGCTGTATTATGAGACTATCTGGATCCCCAGGTAATGTTTCCCTGCACTTGTAAATCGCTCTTTTTTTCAGAACGAGGATTTTCCTATTACTCTCCCAAGCATCTGATTCCTCTCACTAATCTATCCTTTCCCTTCACTTGTAAATCGCTTTTTATCACAATGAGGATTTTTCTATTACTGTCCCTAGAATCTGCACACTTCTCTCCCTACCTGTGAAATGATTCCTCTCACTATTCTTTCCCTGCACAAGTAAATTGCTTCTTTCCTTCTTTTTTTAACAATCAGTTTTTCTTTCACTCTCCCTGGCGCATACACATCTGTCCCTGAACAAAGTACGATTGTGAATGGAAGAATCTAAGATGGCCGCCATATTTATAGGGTTGTGACATCACCGGGCTGGCTGGCTGCTGATTGGCTGCATGCATGGCATTATGGGTCATCCTGCCTTCCCAGAGTTCCTTGCCCCATGTACTTACACATGTAGCCGCCATTTTAGCTGCCATTGTAGACTCCATGTTAGGAAACGTGAGGAAATTCGCATTAGTTGTGAATCAAATTTTTCTGAAATTTTAAACGAATTCCACTTAGTCAGCTTTGATTTGCTCATCTCTAATAACTGACAATATACCGTATTATTCTATACTATTCAATCCGTGTTGACAGTTTCAGACTGCTTTGGGCAGTGATAATACACATTTTATTCATATAGTTGACAAGGAGTAAAAGGGGAACAGCACAACATAGAGTTTTAGCCCTTTCAGAGTTTTTTTTTTTTTTTTTTAGCCCTTTCAGAGGTTTTTTCATTTTTGCGTTTTCATTTTTTTCCACTATTTTCCTTGAGTCATAACTGATTTATATTTCCGTTCACATAGTTCTATGAGGATCATGTTTTGTGGGACGAGTTATACTTTCTAATGCCACTATTAATTATGGCATAAAATGTAGTGGAAAGTGGTAAAACATTCCAAATGGGATGGAATTGGAAAAAAAAATGCAATTCCTCCACCGTTTTATGGGTTTTGTTTCCATGCCATTTTGTTTGCGGCAAAACTGACCCATGCCCTTCATTCTCGGGGGCAGTACATTACAAAAATATCCTATATGTGTAGGTTTTTTAATGTCTAAATAGTGTAAAAATAAATTTAATCTTTGATCATTTTTTTTATTTTACATCACCATATTCTGAACCCCATAACTGTTTTATACTTATGTATACTGAGCTGTTTTGGGGCTGATTTTTTGTGAGACAATCCAAAGTTTTTATTGATGCCATTTTGGAGTGTGCGTGACTTTTTGATCACTTTTTTTGGGTAAGAGAAGCAATGAAAGCATGGCAAACTGGGCATTTTGACCATTTTTTTCTGTTACGCCATTCACCGTATTGGAATTTTTTTTCTATTTTAATAGTATGGACGTTTTTAGTCGTGATGATTTATATTTATTGTCATTTAGGCATTTATTTTTTAATTATACGGAAAGGGTGGTGATTTAAAATATTGTGATGATTTCGAGGTGACAGGAAAAACTCGAAAAATTTGAATATAGGGCAAAGTTAATTTATTTCAATCATGCAACTTAAAAGGTGAAACTAATGTATGAGATAAACATATTACATGCAAAGCGAGATATTTCAAGTCTTTGTTATCATTTGGATGATTATGGCTTGCATCTTATGAAAACCCCAGTCACAATCTCAGGTACCCTTTGCTCAGGGGGTATGGATTAATTAGCTGACTAGAGTGTGACACTTTTAGCGTAGAATATTGAGCCTTTTCACAATATTCTAATTTTAAGTTGCATTACTGAAATAAATGAACTTTTGCATGATATTCTAATTTTTCCAGTTTCACTTGTATATGAGCCTATAAATTATGTTTTTTAAATTTTTAATTTAACAGGGATTTTTAAAATGTGATTTAAACTGAATATTGCTCATTTCTTATCCTGGCCTGCCTGCCATATCGTGGCCAAAATAAGAATTGCAGAATGAACACTCTCAGCCTTGTCAGCAAGGCTGAAAGTGTTCAGCGCAACTACCAATGCCCCAATTGGCCGCATGGGGCATCGGTAGGAAGCCCGGAGGCGCGAGCTTCAGGTTTTTGCTGATTTAGATGCAGTGATCTCACTTAATCACAGCATCTAAAGCATTTCATTGCCGCCATCGGCATTATTGTCGGTCATAGTAATTAGCCGCAGGTCTCTGCTTTTTGAAACAGCAGAGATCTGCCAGCCATGGGGCTCGCTGCACGTGAGAGCGGGCTTTATGTTTGCACATGTACGGCGCTGGTAGCGAAAAGGTTAAAAAAGATGTAGTATTTACTGAAAAGGCCATATGAGAAGGGTTTTCCGTCTACCCTTTGGCCAAATCACCAATACAATCTTATTTCAGTTGCAGCAATCGTGCCAACACATCATGTCATCACTGGAACCCAAAAAAAGATTGGCTGTGGAATAGAGAAGCACTGGCATGGGAGCAGCAGGGCACTGGCAAGCTGAGAATTACTCTTCCAGACACTGCAATTTTCCATTTTTGCCTTTTCATTTTTTACCCTCTGCCTTACCAGAGCCATAACTTTTTAGAGTTTTTATTCACATAGCCGTATGAGGTCTTGTTTTTTGGGGGGCAAGTTGAACTTTCTAATAGTAACATTTACTGTTGAATACAGGGAGGGAAGCTGGAAAAAAATTCAAAATGGGGTGGAATTTTGAAAAAAAGCAATTCTGTTACAGTTTTAAAGAGGACTTGCCACCAAAAAATGCAATGCAATCTGACACCCCCATGTTATAGTGCAGGAAAAGCAGATTGATATACAGTATAGGTTTGTGGGAAAAGATTATGTAAAACCTGTAATTTATACATTTAAATATTTGCTTTTTCCACTTCCTGGGAGGTGCTACCAGTGAGTGACAGCACAGTGGGGGTAATTTACTAATCTGAATTACTCCTAAATTAGGCGTATTTCAAGTGCATATGGCTATCTGCGCTTTTTCACTGCTCACGCCAAGTCTAAAATTGTGTGGGCATGGCATGGGTGGGGAAGCGGAAGGTCTCCTTCATCATTTTCTACTACTGTTTTAGGCATAGAAAATGGTCTAAATGTAACACAGCTTGGAAGAGAGGCTAAGAGAGGCAGTTATGTTACTGTTAGTGACCCACCTGCGGAAGCCATCTTGATGCCTGGTAGATGGGCCCAACACACGTTTGATCAAAAATTTAGCCCCACATTCAGAATCCTGACTTCACAAAGTCACAAAAATAGGACTTTGCAACTTTTTGGGCTTATTTGTGCAACAATTTTGTGACTTTTTGCATTTTTACACACCTTCACTATTGAAAAGTGGGTGGGAAAATGGGTATGGTTAGCTAATAAAACAACAAGGTACATCATGTACCTTTTTCAGGCCAGCTTTTCCGGCATAGAAAGTCAATGCAAAGCGGTATTTGTCCGGCCAATTCTCAGAAAACTTGCCGAGTTGCTGCTGGATCTCAACAGAACCCTATCATAGTTATTGTGGATGGCAGGCATTCAGGCAGCGTCTGGCAATGCTAGATCCAGCAGGCTGTTTATAGCCGAAACAGCCTGCCAGGCCTGTGAACTCTAGTGTGAAATTAGCCTAACTGAGTAATCATGTGTGAACATTGTTTTTTTCAGCAACATGGGGCAACTTGCAATGCCTTGCACCAAGTTTATGTGGTACTCACAGTAGAATGTATGATGAGCAAAGGTTTGTGGCTTACAAAGTCATCAGACCTAATGGGGTTACCTTAACACTCAGTTCACACTTTCGCGTAAAACGCCGCGTTCGAACGCGCAAAAAAACGCACAACAGTACAGGAACCATGCATTCCAATGGGGGTGGTTCACACTTGCGCGTTTTTATACGGGTTCGAACGCGCCTAAAAACGTCCGACGCATAAGCAAGTATGTTTGCGTTAATTCGGGCGTTTTTCGAGCGTTTGGTGTGAATATACTTCAATGGGAAACGCGATACGCGTGTTGTTCGGGCATTTGTGCAGCGTAAAACGCGCCTATGGACGCGCGTTTGTCAAAGTTTGCAACATGCTGGATCAGCCACCATAGAATTTCACACCTCTAAAGCACTCAGATTGGCCAAACTATATATAGTGAGGGCTGTTTGGTTATTGGCCAACTATGCAATCAATCACATAAATGCGCGTCAAACGCGCCTACACTATTTACCAAAACGCTTGAAAAAAACGCGCGTTAACGTCCGTCTTCAACGCGCAAAAAACGCTAGGCTTCAAAACGCTCAGGTCTGAACCCAGTGTAAGGGTTTATTAAACTAATCCTCGTGCAGGGCTCGAACTAAAACAGCAAATTGAAAGGTGTGGTGCTACAAAAGTTGTTACTGAATATGATAAGATGGGCACAACTTTGCATACCCACTGGTGGAAACCACTTCCAGCATCTCATGTAATGGGCAGGAAAGCAGGGTTACGTTTTTTTGTGGCCCACCCTGTAGCATTAGCCCAAGTATCGCTACTTATTGAAAAGTAAACTTTTACCATTAAAATAACTATCTCACGGAGATTTTTTAAAGTCTTTTTAGCATAATCCTGGCATTCATGACAAGCCCATCTTCAGACTATATGAAGTGTATCATTTCAAATTTCATCTCGTTGCCTCTTTATGATGAGTAATCGGATAATTTGATTGGATAGCAAATTTCAGCCAAAGCATGATATAGAACAGTCAATTACGAAGAAATTATCTTGTAAAAAATTGCAGTAAGTATCACACACATTTATAACCCAAGAAAAAAGCTTTTGCTTAACGATGTAGTTAACTGTTATTAAGATTATTTATGATCACCAAGAAATAAAAGGGTTGAGATTTGATGCAAACAAAATTATATTTCAATTGATTGCTTGCCTTATGGCTTAGCATAATTTAATGCTACTAACTGTTTTCATTATTCTCTACATATTCTCCAAGGTTTTCACAAAAAAGGTAATAGCACCCCCTTCCTTCCCGCCACAGCCCATTTTCATCTTTTTATTTTCATTTTTTCATCCTCACTTTCAAAGATCCATAACTGTTTTATTTCTCTATCAGCATAGCCGTATAACTGCTTATTTTTTGTGGAATAAGTTGTCATTTTTAATAGCATCATTCAATGTACCCTATAAGGTATTGACAAGCTTTAAAGGAAAATAAGAAAATAATTTGTGTGATCATTATAAAAATAAAAATAAAAATATATATCTCTGCCATAGCTTTTTCAGTTTCATTTTACAGTGTGCAAAATGTTAACTTTATTCTGAGGGTCAGGTCAATTACAGAAAAAACTAATTTATTTGGTTTTACTACTTTTAAAAAAGTATACCGTATTTTTCGCCATATAAGACGCACTTTTTTCCCCCCAAAAGTGGGGGGAAAATGGCAGTGCGTCTTATATGGCGAATACTACCATTTTCCTATAGCTGAAGCCGATACATCGCACAGCCTGCGATGTATCAGCATGGAAGGAGGAGGCGGAGCCTGGCAGCACGCTGTGGCGGCCCGCCGCTCACAGCGTGACTGCTTGTAGTAACATTTAAAATCTTTATTATGTCCCCTTATTTCTAAAGCCCAGGACAGTAGCGCTCTGCTAACCTGCTATAGCGATCCTCTAGCAGGCAGAGCGGTGCGGCAGGCTGGTGTGTAACGTCCTCACTGGCGTCATCTGCCTGCTCCTCCTGCTTCATTCATAAAGTGAAAGGAGCAGGCAGATGACGTCAGTGAGGACGTTACACACCAGCCTGCCGCCGCACCGCTCTGCCTGCTAGAGGATCGTTATAGCAGGTTAGCAGAGCGCTACTGTCCTAGGCTTTTAGGAAATAAGGGGACATAATTAAAGATTTTAAATGTTATACAAGCAGTCACGCTGTTAGCGGCGGGCCGCCCGCCATGTGTTGCCAGGCTCCGCCCTAAGCAGCCATGGGCCAGATAGTTTAGAAAAGGGGGCACCTGTGGATGACACTGTATTGGGTGATCTGTGGATGACACATATAGCATAAGATGCTATATATGTGTCATCCACAGATCCAATCCATTACAGTGTCATTCATAAATGCCCCCATCACAGTGCTATCCACAGATCCCCCATCACAGTGCTATCCACAGATCCCCCATCACAGTGCTATCCACAGATCCCCCCATCACAGTGCTATCCACAGATCCCCCATCACAGTGCCATCCACATCTCCCCCACATAACAGTGCCATCCACAGATCCCCCCATAATACTGTCATGCACAGACCACCATTACTTCAAAAGCACACCTTTTGGTTAAAAATATTTTTTTCTTATTTTTCTCCTCAAAACCCAGGTGCGTCTTATAGGCCGGTGCGTCTTATAGGGCGAAAAATACGGTATATATATTTTCTTTAGAGATTAGAGAATTTCCCAACATTTATTTTGTGTCTGCAGTATGCCAGACCTTCAGGATGAGCGAGTGTGAGGTCACGGGGGTCCGTAGCTAGACCGAGGGTTGCTTTGGTTTGCTCACAGTTCATAGTAGACCCTGGGCAGGCGTGCAGTCAGTGATGGAGAGGTGGCAAGTGAATCCTCTGGGGCACTCTCTAGGTATAGGGACCAGGACAGGTGGTAGGTGAGGTGCCCTGGCTGTTGAAGGTTTAGCATGCTGGTGGCAAGGTCCCTAACAGTTCGTGAAGCCAGTGCCGGTAACACTGATTGTTAGTAGGAATAATGGAGGTACACACGATTGCAGTGAACCAGAATCCTTCTTTACTGAACAGTTCAACTATGTACAAACTCCAGATAGTTCCACAAGAAGACAATTGGTTAAATGCAGGCTTTACAAAGGTAGCAGGTAGGATCCTAGCAAGGTGGCTCAGAGGAAATTGTAACTCACAGATCAGGCTATACTTTCTGAAGATCCTGTTTGGCATTTATCCAAGGCCCGTATGCCCTATAGCTGGCTTTAGCCTTGGGTAAGGGAAACCTCCTCTGGAAAAGATTATCTTGCTGGTAGTGAACTTCTGCCTCTCAGCTCTATACTTAGCTGGATTAGGTTAGCACTGCTGTGGACTCTGCAGGTGGCAGGATGAGGAGTTACTTCTGCGTACCTCAGGGTTAAACCTGGATCCTCTGTACTCTGTCTCTGCAGGAAGGCTACCTCAGGAGGACTTCTCTCCTGGACTGACTTCTGAGTTTACTAACTCAGGACTTCAGGCAGGGTGGACTGCCTTGCTTAGCCTCCTGGGCTAGACTGAGCTAACTGCTTCCTGTCTGGGCCTAACTAACTTCACTAGGGGATCCCTAGCTCCCTCTAAGGCTCAGGAGGAGGAACTACACCCCTATCAGGCCTGGTACACAGGGAATAAGATAGGAAAATGCAGTACAATACATTAGATAGTACAATGACCAATCTCCCACAGGAGGTGGGGAAAAATGTGACCCAATTGACTTTTACATAGTGGGACACTACATGTCCATAGTCAAAAAGGCTGCCAAATTCTGTTTAGTCAAATAAAATTCGACCAAATCAAAAGTGCTCCAATTGTCCTGCGAAAGTCATGTATAAAGCCTCATTCACACGTCCATGTCTGTGCTCAAATCCATGAGCAGGTGGTCAATGATGCATCCGTGAAGCTGTCCGTGAAGGATCCGTGTTGGGTCTGTGTGTCTGTTTTTTGCTGTCCATGTTGCATCCGTGTTTCACTGACACTCAACAGCTGAAAAATAACTTTCAAAGAATCTCTTCTTAATGATCCGTGAAACACAGAGGCAACACGGATGACATCCGTGGTTTTCACGGACCCATAGACTATAATGGACGTGATGGATCCATGAACAAGGACAAAAAAGAGCATGCATCCGTGCTAAAAACACAGACCCATGGACCATGCTAAAACACTGTTGTCTGAATACACACATTAAAGTGAATGTGGATGTGTGCTGTCCGTGGAGACTGACGTGTGAATGAGGCTTAACACTTTGGGGTCTCCTAGGACTCTATCCAGCCTCTTTCAAGCCAAGACGACATTATTTATGTCAAAGTTGCAACAACATATATGGCTGTAGGTGGTAATGAATGGTAACAAACTGTCTCTTTAAAAACACACTGCACTGCCAGATTAAAAAAATAAAATAAAATCATCCAAAAATTATCCTTTTTTGTTGGTAGATGTCACAAAATTTAATTTATTTATTTTTTTAGGTCATTCATAACAAGTTCAATTAGTGTAGAATCGATTCGCTCATCATTATTTTATTTATTTTTTTACAAAAAAAAATTTATTTGTGTAACAAACTTTTGGTGGACCCAGCTTTCATGCCTTGCATCGTAGTCATTTTTCCTGTTTTTGTTACATTGGCGGACGTAAAAAACTAAAATCAGACATCACATAGTGCGCAGCAACCTCTTTCTAACAAAACTAGAATTAGCCTTGTACTTCACATGGATCTAGAGATCCCTCCATTCATTGTTCCAATGTCTCTGCTAGTTTGTCTTCAGGCTGTGCGGTCTCAGCGGCATGTCCTTTCCCAGGGGCATGCTTTTTCTTCTGCACAGCTTCTAACAGTAGTTCTAGCTGGTGGCAGCTAAGCATGTACAAGTGCAAATCACTGTACAGATTAAACACAAGAGGGCACCATTATAATGAAGTAAAGAGAATATTTCATAACTGGAGCACAGTCTTGAAGTCATACATTGCGAGGCCAGGACACTACTGCGCAGATACTGAAAGCTTCTTGTGGTGTCTGCACTGTAGAAGATAGGACAGGGGAGCCTAAGAAGCCATTTTGAGTAATGTTATATCAAGCGTCCAGAGCTGCGAAAACAATCCACAGGCCCTATTTACAGCAGCAGCAGCCAGTCCAAAAAGGTACATACTGTAAAAATAATATGGATGAATGGTAATGAACACAACATCAGCAGGAACAGAAAGACGGTGAGTAAATAATATATTCATATTGCAAAGTGGCCAACCTCTTTAATAGAACATTGCACTGCTCTTTAGCTATTGTAATGTTTCCCTAAATAAATGACATGCCCTTCTACTATTTGTACTGTCAATGACTGAATGAAAAAAGTAGCAGATTGACCACCATTACTGTACTTCACTATATTATAGGAGGATTGTTTTATGGATTAATTTAACAAAATATGCCCTTATACAGAGTGACCCACAAAAAAATACCCTGTCTCCAGCAATAGTGTGACAAGATGAAGAGAAAGTAGATTGTTATTTTTTGATCACCCACAAGCCACAAAATATGCTAAAAATGTTCCCCGTTCATGTCTATGTATATTTGGGCACGTCAGAATATGTTGGCTGATATTGCATGTGATGCTGCGGATAGTGTTTGAGAGGTTCCCCTTGAGTTCATCCAGGGGATGTGGATTGTGAAAGGGGCCATCATGTGAAAGGGGCCATCTGCTTTAAGGACAGCGTCCTGACAGCACCCCAAAAAGCCCTTTTTAGGGCTGGTACATCAGTCTGCTTTTATATTTTTTTTCTACATATATATATATATATATATATATTGCAGTTGCCTGCCCGTGTGTGAGAGGCCACAGGCCCACAGACTGTACTGTGTGCACACCACTCATATAGGGTGGTACAGTACCTTGCAGATAAAAAGGTCATTTAATTTTTACCCTTTGATATAATTGCAGTTTACTGCCAGCGTGTGTCAGGCCCACAGACTACTGTGCCCACTGCCCACTACTCATATCGGGTGGTACAGTACCTTGCAGATAAAAAAGTCATTTAATTTTTACCCTTTAATATAATTGCAGTTTCCTGCCAGTGTGTGTCAGGCCCACAGACTGTACTGTGCCCACTGCCCACCACTCATATAGACGTCACAGTACATTGCACGGTGCATGCGCAGTGACATAAAATTCAAATGAAGCGGACCGAGCATGGGTCTTTTTCCATCTCCCGGTTCCAAAAATCTATTCACTACACCGGCCCTGGCCCTGATAAGGGACAAAACAGAGATTAAACTGATGAGAATAGTACTTAATTAACACTAGTTGCATTGGTGGCAAATTCCATTGCAAGTGCCCAAAATTAGAAGGAAGCGGACAGAGCAAGCTTTTTTCTCTATCTCCCCATGCAAGGATTCAATTCAATATACGTCCCCTGATAGGGCACTTAACAAAGATTAAAATGGTAAGAATAGTAGTTCACACTAATTGTATTGGTGGCACAGTACATTGCGCGTCGCACGCGCAGTGCCCCAAATTGGAAGTAAGAGGACCGACCAATCATCTTTTTCCATCTCCCGGTTCCTAAAATCTATTTGATACACGTCCCCTGATAGGGGACGTAACAGGGATTAAACTGATAGGAATAGTACTACTTAACACACCACTAATATAGGGTGGCCCAGTACATTGCACGGCACACGCGCAGTGCCCCAAATTGGAAGGAAGAGGACCGACCAAACATCTTTTTCCATATCCCGGTTCCTAAAATCTATTTCATACACCGGCCCCTGATAGGGGACAAAACAAAGATTAAACTAGTAAGAACAAATTTTTTAATTTTAAAAAAAAGAGGACAGCGTCTGCGGAGCTGGGTATTTTTTGGCCGCGTTACTGGACGCTCATGCACAATGGCTGTAAGCTCATGCGTCCTTTTGCGGAGGTGACAAACCTAGTCAGTCAAACCCAAGGCAACATCATCGACCTCATCCCATATGCGTTTTTTCTGGAGCGTGCCCTGCGAAGAGTGCTGGATCAGGTAGTTTGTAGATGAGCATGAAGAGGAAGCGTTGTGGTCACCATCACCACCAGAAGCAGCCTTGTCATCATCGATTGCTGGACTTGCAGCAATGCAGAGAGAGAGAAGTCTGAAGAAGAGGAGTCATCGGAGGAAGGTGGCTTTGAGGAGGTGGAAGACCAACCACAGCAGGCGTCCCAGGGGGCTTGTTTGTCACCTTTCAGGGACCCTTGGTGTTGTACGTGGCTGGGTGGAGGAAGAGACCTTCAATGACGTCAGTGAAGACAAGGAACGGGACATCGCTAGCTGGGTATCCAACCTTGTGCAAATGGGGAGTTTGTGGTTGTGCAAATGGACTGTTTGTGGTTGTTTGCGGTGCGTTAAACGGGGAGTTTGGTCTGTCACTGTGAAGCGGGCGTAACCTTATACTACCTGATCGATACAACATCATACCTGATCGTATACACACACTGGATGTTTTAAAGCACGTTATTCAAAACAATTTAGGAATGTTATGTGATTTATGCCCTTTTTGGATTAAAATCCGACTCTGCGTCAACTACGTAATTTTCCATGGGAGTTTTGCCATGGATCCCCCTCCGGTATGCCACAGTCCAGGTGTTTGTCCCCTTGAAACAACTTTTCCATCACTATTGTGGCCAGAAAGAGTCCCTGTGGGTTTTAAAATTTGCCTGCCTATTGTAGTTTATGGCGGTTCGCCCGTTCGCAAACATTTGCGGAAGTTCGCGTTCTCCGTTCGCAAACGGAAAATTTTATGTTTATGCAACATCTCTATGCATAGACATGTACAGGTACTGTATAATATGTCCAAACAATGAAGGTACTGACCACATAGAATGAAATGTAATAAGAATAATTGTAGCTGCATAATTTTACAGCCAAGGCAAAGAATGAAAGAAAAGCTAAATCTTCTCCATGTCTTGTAGAATGCATTGGAGTATGAAACCTGACTGCGGAAGATGATGAAAACAGCACAGAACAATATCTTGCTGCCATGTAATATCTTGATATAGAAATCTCCTGTGTATTTTACTTACTGTACATAACTAGTGGTTGTTCAAAAACAAAACAGCTTATTGGATTTCTTATCTGATGGATCTTATACAACTCAATATTTCATGAAGGTTAGGGTAGATTCAACAATATATGTTTAACAAAATTGTAATTTCTGTAATCTTCAATACCACAAGGATTCTACTAGGAGTTCATCTTCTTCATGGAATCACTTTGACAAAAATGTTTTTAAATATAATCAAACTATATGTTACAAGAACATCTGTCCGGAGGAAGACATTGGTCTAATAATTTTAAAAGGAACATTTCAGAGATGAGTAAATGTCTTGAAATCCGTTTGGTTTCGGATTTACAAAATTAAATACAAAAGTTTGATTGAGTTTACCGTCTAACCAATTCAAACCAAATCTAATCAATATATGCTCCAATTATGCTCAAAATTAGTATTTAACAATCTGAAAGTGCATTCACATTACCGTTTAGCTTTCCGTTCTTCTGATTCGGCAGAAGAGAGAGAGAGAAAAAACAGGATCCTGTAAAAACAGATCCTGTTTCATAATTTATGCATAGAATTGCCATAGGATCCGTTTTTTACAGAATCCAGTAAAAAAACGAATCTTGTTGCATCAGTTGTCATACTTTTTGAGTTATTTCTGTCTGAGATCTGTTTTTTAAGATGAAAACAAAAGTACTGCATGCAAGACTTTTTTTTCCCATCTATAAAACGGATCTCAGACGGAAATGACTCAAATGGATGACAACTGATGCAACAGGATAAGAGAGGAGCGAATTGAAGCTGGCATAGTGGAATTCATTTAGAATTTCCAGAAAAATTTGATTTGCAACAGATGCAAATTTCCTCATGCTTCGTGGTATCGAATCACAATTTTTTCTAAAATGGCAACTACACGTGTGAGGACTGAGGACATGGGACAAGAAACTCTGGGAAGGCAGGATCAACCAGATTGACATGCCTGCATGCAGCCAATCAGAAGCCTGCCCTGTGATGTCACTGCCCTATAAATATGGTGGCCATCTTGCAGTCAGACATTTTCCAGTGTTCAGAGAGCAGGTACAGACATGTGAAGGCACTAGGGACAGCAAGTGAAAAAAGATTGTGGAAAAATAAAAGACAGAAAAAACTATTTATAAGTGTATTTCACAGCATCTTAGTGCATCTTAGTGCAGGGAGAGATGTCAGAAGGCGCTAGGGACATTGATAGGAAAGGGATTTACAAGTACAGGGAAATATTATTTGGCGATCCAAATCGTCATTAGACAGCTCTGTCATTCCAGCTTTTTGTTATTGGTGTGATGTTGAAAAGCCTTATATCTTATATCTTATTCAGTACTACAAGAAAAATATATACGCATTTCACTTCTGCAGTTATTTTTGGTGAAAGCGTATAGTGGCTTATTTCAGTCCAACAAGAAATAAATATTCTCAGGTCACTAATGCACTTAATTCTGGTGAAAGCGTATAGAGGCGTATTTCACTGTTCCAGTTATATGTGGATAACTTGAATAACTACCAGAGGCTGGCAAGTCCAATGGGGCCCACAATAACGACCAAGTATTCTCCAGCAAAAACAAACCTTTTATTCAATTGACTACGCGTTTCGGGGCTCATGTGACCCCTTTTTCAAGTCTGGAATGATGGGTTTGCTGAGCATACGGTGGCGGGTACGTTTATTGACAGATTTTGCAAAAGGATTCATGTCTGCCTGCAGTGCCACAGGCCTCATTCACAGACTCGGGGCCATGGCACCCAAAAAGAGGAGAGCGGTCCCGTAACAGCAACACAGGCCTCAGTTCAAACAGTGCAGCATTCGGCTCGGCTGTCAGCTGCTACTGGCTTGTTGCTCTGCCTCCTCTCTTGTCCTCCCTTCTTTTCCAGCAGCCAGCCCTGAAGTGTATGGGGTGCGGGTACGCACACACACAAGCCGGCCTTCAGTGTGCTCTGCCTCCCCTGTTGCTGACAGCTGACCACTTTCACTCCAGTAAGGAGGAGGAAGAAGAGATTTACATTAGAATGCAGTGTGGCTCCTCCCAATAAATGTACCCGCCACCGTACGCTCATCCAACCCATCATTCCAGACTTGAAAAAGGGCTCACATGAGCCCCGAAACGCGTAGTCAATTGAATAAAGAATTTGTTTTTGCTAGAGAAGACTTGGTCATTATTGTGCGCCCCATTGGTCTTGCCAGCCTCTGGCAGTTATTCAAGTTATCCCCTTACCCGAACAATGGGGTGGCTCCCACCCAGGGTGACCCTAATTGGCAGCACCGACCAGTTTTTCTCGATCTTCCCTGATCCATTTGCTCTCACCATCTTCCTTCCCAACTACAAAGAGAAGTAATATAAGCTGAGCATATTTCAGGACGTTTGTTCATACGACGGAAATTGCATTCAAACATTTTCACCCTATGAGCGCCTTTCTTCTTTTTATGCCACTATTCCCAGTTATATATGGTAACTCCTTTAGTGGCGTATATCTGTAGAAAAAAAAAATTGTAATCAGGGCTGCAGTTATATGCGGTAAAATCTTTTGTGACTTATTTTGTTGGAAAAAAAACTTGTATTCAGCATTAAGCACTGCACTTATACGCGGCAAAATCTTTATTGAATTATTTTGTTGGAGAAAAACTTGTATTCAGCAATAAGTGTTGCACTTATATGCGGTAATTTTTTTTTAAATTAATTCGGTGGAGAAAAAACTTGTATTCACCATTAAGCGCTGCACTTATAAGCGTTAAAATCTTTTTGAATTATTTTGGTGGAAACACAAATTTCCACCTCCTCCATTAACTTCCTCATCTCTTCATTATCATTGGACACACTAAGGCCTCTTGCACACGAACGTGTGCGCCCAGTGCCCATATTGCAGACCGCATTTGCGGATCCGCAATACACGGGCACCATTCCGTGGCCATTCCGTATCTCAGATGCGGACCTATTCATTTCAATGGGTGCACAAATCCGGAGATGCGGAACGGTGCAGAACGGAATGACGGAACGGAACACTACGGATGCACTACGGAGTGCTTCCATGGTGTTCCGTTCCGTACTTCCGTCCCGCAAAAAGATAGTACACGTCCTATCTTTTTGCGGAACGGGCAGATCACGGACTCATTCAAGTGAATGGGTCCGTAATCCGCTGCGGCTGCCCCACGGTCGGTGCCGTGCATTTCGGGCCGCAATTTGTGGCTCACAGCACGGCCACAGGGCGCACACGTTCGTTTCGTGTGCAAGAGGCCTAACTCCCCCACCCCCATCTGTATATAAATAAGTGGTGCCAGCACCACCTAGGAGCAAATAAAGGTAAATGACACTGCCAGCCTGTTAAAGGGAATTACAGCATGATACCACAATACATTTGATATAATATTTAGCAAGAGTTTAAAGTGCCCACATATAGCACATAGTGGGACACTGCATCAAGATGAATCAGGCGTGGATCAGACAGGATTTCCACACACCAATGCCTGATGCATCAGACTAGATCATCCATGGTGCCACAGCAACAATTTGACAAAAGAAACCGGTTTCTTCTGGCTACCTGCCTCAGCTACTATTCTGATGATGTTACCCACCTTATGCCACACATCTGATGCCAAGTGCTTCTTCTTTTACCCACCATCTTCAGCTGGTACTGGTATTGCCACCCTCCTCCACAGTATGTCACCTTGCCACTCTGTGGCCTCCTGATGCTGCCGCCACCTCCAGACTCTGTCATTGTGCAACTCTGTGGCCTACTTATGCTGCTGCCACCTCCAGACTATGTCATTGTGCTGCTCTTTGGTCTCCTTATGCTGCTGCCACCTCCAGACTCTGTCATTGTGCAACTCTGTGGTCTCCTCATGCTGCCACCACCTCCAGACTCTGTCATTGTGCAGCTTGGTGGCCTCTTCATACTGCTGTCAACTCCAGACCCTGTCATTGGGCCACTCTGTGGTCTCCACATGCTGCTTCCACCTCAACACTATGTTATAGGGCCACTCTCTGGACTTTTCATGCTGTTCCCACCCTCCCACTTCATGACTGGTCCACTATTTTGGCTGGCTGACATCATCATTTATTTTGTATAGTGCAAAGTAGATTTTTATTTTTGAAATGCGGCAAACATATAGATGTGCCTGGTCACTGGCGCATAGGAAGATGCAGAGTAACTCACTGCAATGTAGGAAAGCGCTTCCTACATTGCAGTGAGTTACTCTGCATCTTCCTTATGCGCCCGTGACCCAGGCAGTTCATAGAGCGGCACCAGTCTGATGAAGGCCGCTTTTATGGCTGAAACATCATATATGTTAGTTTGCCGCATTTCAAAAATAAAAATCTACTTTGCACTATACAAGCTGGATTTTTCTCTACATTATAAAGAGGTGGGAACCCGAATTCCAGCAGGCAACAATCTTGCAGTGTGCCACAAAGTTTTCTGCCTCATCATCATTTATTTGACACTTCTTCTGATCTGTCAGATCGGTAAATAAACGGATCCTGTTACATCAGTTGTCATCCGTTTGAGCCATTTCCATCCGAAACCCAATTTTTCGACTGGAAAAAAGTCCTGAATGCAGTACTTTAGTTTCTAACTAAAAAAAATGGATCCAAGATGGAAAAGGTTTAGACAGAAGACAACTTTTGCAAAAGGTTCAGTTTTTGTACTGGATCCCCCCCCAAAAAACGGATCCTATGGAATCCTATGCATAACTGATGCAACAGGATTGTTTTCTTTTTTGCAGGATCCTGTTTTTTTTTTTTTCTCTCTCTCTCTTCTTCTGACAGATCAGAAGAACGGAAAGCTAAATGGTAAGGTTAATGCACCTTAAGAGCTTCTAGGACCCATATATTTTTTCTCAAGAATGAGAAAGGTGCAAAAGTAATATATCTCTGAGTAAAACATGCAAGCCAGTTCACCTTCCAAAAGAACAAGAGTTTCTCAAAATAAGGCCTGCACCTTGCCTAAGCTGCATCCAAAGCAATACACTCAGCTATCCAGATTCCTAATCCATACTGATGAGGGGCAGGCACTTGAAACACCTTAAGGGCTGATTCACACGACTGTATATTTTTTCCGTATCCGTCTGCGTTTTTAGTGGACCGTATGCGGAACCTTTCATTTCAATGGGTCCGCAAAAAACTGAAGGTACTCGCGTGTATTCCATTCCGTATTTCCATTCCGCAACATTATGAGTCTTGTCATATTATTGTCCGCGAACCACATTCTGTGGCTCCATTCAAGTCAATGGGTCCGCAAAAATATGGAATGCATACGGAACACATCTGTATGTCATCTGTATTTTGCGGATCCATGCCTACTTTGCCCATGTGTTTACTGTTTACAAACATTACAGTACATTACAGTAATGATTACAAGTTTTTGTTTCCGCTTGCGATCCGCAAAACGGATCACATACTGAAAGCATACAGAGATTTTTTGTGGAAATACGGAACGAAAACGGAACGGAAATAATACGGATACAAAAAATGGAACAACGGATCTGTGAAAAACAAACTGCAAAACAGATGCATGTCGTGTGCAGAAACCCTAATAGTGAGGATCCCTACACCTTTTTAGTAACTTTCTCCAACATTATGGTCCAAATGTTGGAGGGAGTCGAGGCCTGATATTTTACCTGCAGAGGTTGTTATTCTTTATAGCAGGGATGCTCAACTTGCGGCCTCGAGCTGTTGTAAAACTACAACTCCCACCATACCCTACTGTAGGCTGATAGCTGTAGGCTGTTCAGGCATCCTGGGAGTTGTAGTTTTGCAACAGATGGAGGGCCGCAGGTTGAGCATGCCTACTTTATAGCAATCTATACAACTGCAAGTGTGGAACATTGCTATGCTTTGCACAATTTCTCTGAGGTTTGAAACCCATAGATTTGCTGTCTCAGTAACTGGGTCATTTTCCTACAGGCTATCTCTCTGTTGTTGAGAAATATCTTTGTGTTATATTTTTACATCTAGTTGTTCTATGTTCTTAGTTGCTATCTAATGAGACCCACCTGTATTGTGCTAACAGCAGTCTGTCTATGTCAGACCATGGATCCAGAACATTTTGTTTTGTCTTGTGCTCTTCAGTCTGACATGCTTCACTGCAGTATCCTGTCTGTGTGTCTCTGTACAGTATGGTACTACAGATGTTCCTTATTTTCAATAGCAAACAGGGCTACTTTTTACATGTTCTATATTTTATGTACACCTTTGTAACCATTATTTTTATTTTGCCACTGCATCAAATTTAATTCTGAAGCAGTTTTTCAAAATTTCCATAAAAACTTTCTGTCTGCCTTGATTTATGTTTAATGAAAACCTATCCTGTATTCTCAAGAACATGTGAATCTTTTTGAGGATATGCTTCTCTTCTGTCCCATATTCTGGTATGCATTTAATTTTCCCTTGACTCCTATGCTTAGTCTTTCTGGCTTACACTGTGTTTGGGTGTTATGCCACGTATTCTTCTAATTTATTATTCTCTTTATTATTCTATTATTTATTATTCTTCCCTCCCTCACTGAATTTCTTCCAGTCTCTCTCCCTGTTTTCCTTTATTCTTCCCTTTCTCTATTCCTTTCTCCTTTGCTTCTTCTCTGTCCTTCCTTCCTCCCTCCATCCCTTGCTTGTGATCCCCTCCCTAGCTTCCTATCTACATCCATTAGTTCTTCCTTCCCTCCCTTCCTCCCTTGCCGCTTTCCTTCTTTTTTTCCCTTCATCCTTCCCTCTATTCCTCCCTACTTTCCTTCTTGCATGCCTTCCTCCCTTTCTGTCTTCCTTCCTTCTTCCTATTCTCCCTTCCTGCTATTCTTTATTTCCACTTAGTCTTCTGGCTGTGATTGTGTTTGGGAGGTTACATCATTTATTGTTCTCTGGATTTACATTCTAAGGCCTTGCTGGAGAGCTTCTCTTCACATACCCCTATTTCTTTATTTCATTCATTTACTTAATTTCCTTATTTCCATCCTTCTTATTTGCGCATTTTCTTCCTTCCTCCTTTATACCTTTCTTTTTACTTCCTTCCTTCCTTATATACTTTGTTATTTCCTTCCTTCATTAATTATTTCCCCTTTATTTCTTGCCATTCTTCTTTCCTTTCTTCACTCTTTCCTACTTCCACTGATGGTAAATCTCAATGCTTTAGCATACCAACACATTTTGGACAATCATATGCTTATAGCATGTCCCAGTGCATAAAGGAAGGTCTATAAAGGCATGGTTCAGTGACTACAGTGTGGAAGAATTTGACTGGCCCACACAGAGCCCTGACTTCAACCCCATAGCACACGTTTTCGATGAACTAGACTGGAAATTGTGAGGCAGGCCCTCTCATCCAATGTCAATGTCTGATCTCACAAATGCTCTTCTGGATGAATCCAGACACAGACACACTTGAAAATCTTGCAGAAAGTCTCACCAAATGAGTGGAGTCTGTTTTAGTCTGTTTTGAATTTGAAAAACGCAATCAGAAAGAACTGGTCCATCCTGAAAAATGATCCAGTTCTCGGACATGTAATTCCCGAACAACCACTGGTCATCTATAAAAGAGCACCCAACCTACAAAATAAATTGGTACACAGCGCCATCCGACCTGAGGAGGCAAATAAAAAGGAAAAATAGTTTCAATTGGTGTGGTTTCTGTATTGCCTGCAAAAATAGGAAAAGAACAGAGAGAGTACAAAATAGCACCACAGTATATAGTGGTGTGAAAGAAAAACATCTGGAAATAGTGGGAGAGATGACATGCCATAGTAAAGGGGTCGTATATGTATTGGAGTGCCCATGTGGCCTCCAGTATGTAGGACGTACCATCAGACCCCTTAAGGTCCGGATACAGGAGCATATAAGGAATATCAAGAAAGGGCTTGAAAGCCATGGCATCTCGGCACACTATAAAAATGCCACCAAAAGAACCCAGAGGGACTGAAATTTATAGAGGTAGAATTGGTGCAAAACCACTGGAGGGAGGTAGTTTTTTTAGAGAAAATCAACAAAAAGAGAGCAGGTGGATATATGAATTGAGCACACTGCAACCTGGGGGCCTGAACTTAGATTTTGATTTGCAGGCAGTTTTAAATTAGACCCAGAAGTTGGCAGGATAACTGTGCTCATGTGAATTTGGACTTAGAGATCTGCGGTTTTCCATTAAAGAGAATCAAGTGTAGGGTGAAGTATGAGGATAAAATAGGAGGCGTTTTGAATGACACGTCAGGTGCTTGATTGGTGCTAACCTGATGAATAAAAGAGAAGGGGAGGGAGAGATGACGTGTGCCCCTGAGCGAAGCTCAAGGAGCGAAACCTGGGTCGGGCAAAGGAAAAAGACACTGGGATTTTACATTGCGATTTTAAAGTGCATGTTTGAATTATTTGGATGAAAAGAAGTTGGGAACACTAGCAGACCCACCGGGTGTTGGTTGCAGTTAAGTCCGCCGTTGAGCCCTGTGTGCCGGCGTGTGAACATGGACCTACGCCACGAGGAATCCAACAAACTGCAGAGGACTCCTCTGGTATGCCTGTTGTCAGTAAAGTGCCGTGTAAGTACAATCTGTGCACTACGGGGCGGCATAATCATACGGATTTACACTATTGCATTCTTCCACCAATTTGTGGGATATCCACTAATAGGACATCTGCAGACCTCAAAACTTTTCTGAAGGGAGAAAAAAACTGTTTTATATCACCTATTTATACACGCGTGGTCCGAACCTTATATGTACATTTTCTTGAAAGTGTGATTGATCCCACAACACTCCTCAGACCTGCAGCTGATTCTTGCGGACTGGTGAATAAGTATTTTTTCCTTTTAGAGTGTTTTCTTTGATGGCCCAAAAGTTACATTTTAGTCTCATCAGACCAGAGCACCTTCCTCCGTAACTTTTGGGAGTCTCCCACATGCCTTTTCACAAACATACAATGTGCCTTTTTGTTTTTAGCTTCAAATAATGGCTTTCTTCTGGCCACTCTGCCATAAAGCCCAACTCTATGGAGTGCCTGGCTTATTGTCATCCTATGTACAGAGACTCCAGTCTCTGCTGTGAAATCTACAGCTCCTCCAGGGTTACCTTACGTCTCTGTGCTGCCTCTCTGAATAATGCCCTCCTTGCCCGGTCCATGAGTTTTGGTGGGGGGCCGTTTCTTGGCAGGTTTGCTGTTGTGCCATGTTCTTTCCATTTGGTTATGATAGATTTGATGGTTCTCCTGGGGATCATCAAAGATTTTGATATTTTTTTTATAAAAGGTGTGTATATGTAATGACAGATCATGTGACAATTAGATTGGACACAGGTGGACATCATTTCACTAATTATGTGACTTCTGAAGGTTATTGTTTGCACCAGAGCTTTTTATGGTCTTCCTAATAAAGGGGGTGAATACATATGCACATGCCAATTTTCTGTTTTCTATTACTGAACAATAGTTTTATTTATATATTTTTCTCATTTCACTTCACCAACGTAGACTATTGTGTTCTGAGCCATCACATAAACTTCAGATTAACAAAACAATGTAATGTACCAAAATACAAAAAAAGTCAAGGGGGTGAATACTTTTGCAAAACACTATATGTCTGCATAGGATACATAGGTTTTCATTGTGTCTTTCTGCCATCTGTCCTAGATTTCTTAGCATATAATATGTAGGTTAAAATAATTTCATTGTTTTAAGATGAATGTTTGCAAATGGCATATATACTTTTATGAATAGCATATAGCTTTGTAAAGTATTATTAAAACTTGTGGTTGGGTATAAAATACAGGACTGTAATTCCATGTCACTTGCATAACGAACATCATGTACCCATTATCTGGAAGGATGGGTAATGAAACATTGAAACACTGAAGAGGAAGAAAAAACACACAATTACCTCAATCACTATCTAGTTGTTCTTAGTTTAGTAGATGAAGACAAATGTTCTGCAATGTATAATGCTAATCAAAGTGTGGACAAGCCGATACTTTTAATTACAATGTTTCATTTTATTCAGAACACTGTAGCATATAAATGGCTCATATTAAAATGGAATTAGGATTCTCTTAAATATCAACTGCAATGAGACAGCTTTTTAATACCACTTTGGAAAGCACTTGGAGATTTTTATAAAGAGAGATGCCCTGAACACAAATCATTTTGCTCTTGATTGTCTTTCCAACTGGTAACGCACATTTATGTTTATCATTAATGGTGTAAAACATTCTTATAACTACATTATTAACCCCTTAAGGATCCAGCGATTTCTCATATTTTTCTTTTTTTTACGTGCCATAACTTTTTTTAATTTTTCCATTCACATAGCCATATCAGACTTCTTTTTTGCAGGACAAGTGTTACTTTCTAATGATACCATTTTATATTGCATATTATATACTGGGAAGCTGGACAAAAAAAATCCAAATGGGGTGAAATTGGAAAAAAAATGCAATTCTGTCAGTTATGGGTTTCATTTTGACAGCTTTCTCTATGTGGTAACAATTACCTATTACCTTCATTATCTGTGTCAGTATAATTACAGGTTTACCACATTTATGTAGTTTTTCTTTTTGTTTTAATATTTTAAAAAAACCTGAAAAATGTTTTTTTTCTTTGCATTACCATATTGTTACCCCCATATATTTTTTTTTTTTACATTTATGTCTATGAAGCTATATCAGAGGTCGTGTTTTGTAGGGTGATCTGTAGTATTTATTGATAAAATTTTGGATTGTGTATGACTTTTTCATTACTTTTGCCATAGTGGCATCTGGGGGCTTAAAAGTCTGTGATCAGCATTATCCGCCATCACGGGTAATGCCCTGTGTGTCTGCTGTGAAAAATATCGGCACCAGGTGACTCCGGAGCCCGTTCAGCTTCTGAGCAGGAGCCATGTTTAAAGTGCAGACATCTGCGGCATTGTGCTGTGTGCTCAAACTGCACATTTCAGAGTGGCCTTTTATTGTGGGCTGTCTAAGGCACACCTGTGCAATATTCATGCTGTCTAATCAGCACCTTGATATGCCACACCTGTGAGGTGGGATGGATTATCTTAGAAAGGAAAATTGCTCACCAACAGATTTTGACAGATTTGTGAACAATGTTTGAGAGTATCGGGTCTTTTGTGTATGTAGAAAATGTTTCAGATCTTTGAGATCAGCTCATGCAAAATGCGAGTAAAACCGAAAGTGTCACGATTATAATTTTGTTTAGTGTAGTAATTGGTTTTACTATACTGCATATTGAAGGCCAATGCCATACATACTGATGATTGTTTTTCGAGAAAATTAAATCAATAGCTGAAAATGTGATGCATCACTTTCCTTGCACTGGGACTATGGGTGGTTAAGTGACAACATTTTTTCCATGGAGAGTCGCCCAAAAGGCTATAGCCACCTTTCCAATTATTTTTGTCTATTGCTGCTATGCATCTAAATATTCTGTTCGGCAGATCTTGATTACAAATGTCCTATATTTTTGTTACAAAATCTTTTTTTTTGCAAATCTATGTATCTCCATAGTAACAGACAACACAAAAATATCTGTGCAATCTGATCCTACAGTCATACTCATTTAATTTTCCTTTACTGTCCCTTACATACGTTCAGCAGAGTGGCAAGAGTAGAAGACAGATGAAAGTGAGTATGCCAGCGTGACTACTCACAGTTTGTTACTCTAGAGACACAGTATATTGTGGAATACAAAATACATTTGTCATGTTGTGCATGCATTTACTGTGCTTTTTCTGTAAGGATATGGCAATTATATGTCATACTTATAGCCACCGCTAGTATGGCGCCACTCTTTATATAAGGAGGGGTTAGGAACATCCTAGAGTCAGTTGGTAGAGTGAGTTGAGTTTAGTACACATGACAATATGTGAAGATAACAGGCGAGCTCATACTGTACCTGGATCCACCCAGGATTGAGCCATAACATCTCCAAAACTGACCAGGTGAAGAGAAAGACCTGTAGAGGTGAGCAGTCTTACAAAGTACTTTATGATAGGTAGGAGAAGCCTCCGGTGGCTGAGCACACTCAAAACAGTTTGGCACACCTGTGTATACCTCCACATCCTAAAATGGAAACGTGGATTAGCAACCCGTTCAAATGATGTAGCAGAACTTTATTGGTTGCGAGAATATAAAGTAACGTATTACACCTCACATCCGGAAGCTAAAGCATAAGTTAGTTGGCAAAGTGAAGAGTAAGAAAGATTTCTTCAACTATGTAAAAAACACCTTTAGTCCTATTATTAACTGTGACATCTGAGCATACTGCATTTCTTTGTCACACTAACCAGTTTATTGCAACTAATACCTGCCCTGACCTGTTTGCATTATAACTTTTCAGTAAAGAAAACATTCTGCTGCACAACCATCTCATCATTGCTTCCTGCACTACATTTGTACAGCAAGGTGCTGGCATCACGAGGCCAGGGACCCTGCCTCATACCATAAAACTGTTAATATCAAGGGCACTTTGGCCACAGTGGAGGACCCGAGAACCGAGTGTGCCCCAAAGGGAAGAACCGGCGCGCCCTTCCTGTCACTGCACGCTGGCCCAGAGAGCTTCAGAACCGTGATCACACTCATGCCCGCCCCTGCAGCCTGGACGCTGCACACATAGCTGTATACACATAACAATAAATACAAAATTTGATCAAGATCTAACAAAAAGTTTAATTATTTTTAATTTAAATATGTTGGGATTATAAAAAATTATGACTATGAATGTGGATAAAATCTTATGCAGTATAATTAAATTATACTTTTTCTAAAAATGTATTAGACCGTAAATGGAAAATGAGTATCCATCCATTACCAGCAGGTTATGAACTATTTCAGTGAAGAACTTGTGATATTTCAGCCCTGTCCGGCATATACCAGTTATCCTGATGCTAAAAGCAAATATAAAACTGCTTCCATTCTGTTATCTTCTGCTCTCATTTAGGGACCTTGTCATGTGAAAATTAATTACTATACAAATGCAGAAAACCAATCATGCTGTGAAAGTCCATAGGTGCCTTCCAAACAAATTAGATTCTCAGACTAGTTTGCGCACAGAATGAGGACAATGGGTCAAGAGCAGAATCAGTTTGTGGTTTTCTGCCTGTTTGGATAAAAGGATGTCTTTATCAATAGTCTATAAGGAATTCAATCTGACTTTCCAACATCATTTGTTTCGCCCGACCATTCAACTCCATTATAAAAGCAGCTGTATAAAAGGTTAACACAGTTTATTGAAAATGTACATGGGGAGAATCTTATAAATACAACATGCCTTCCAACACAACTAAGGCCTATTGCACATGAACGTGTGTGCTCCGTAGCAAATTGTGGGCCGCAATGCACGAACACCGGCCGTGGGGCAGCCGCAACGGATCGTGGACCCATTCACTTGAATGGGTCCGCAATCCACCCGTTCCACAAAAAGATAGGACATGTTCTATGTTTTTGCGGAACGGAAGTACGGGACGAAACCCCACAGAAGCACTCCGTGGTGCTTCTGTAGTGTTCCGTTCTGTGAGCCCGTTCCGCACCCTTCCGCTTCTCCGGATTTGCAGACCCATTGAAGTGAATGGGTCTGCATCTCTGATGCAGAATGCACATGGAATGAGGCCCTGTATTGCGGATCTGCATATGCGGTCCGCAATACCGCCACGGGGTGCACCCACACGTTTGTGTGCAATAGGCCTAAGGGTTTCACAATACAGTCACATGGCCATCACTAAGGAAACATGAGATAGAGATATGGCTGTGACAGTTATTGGATGTCATGTTAAGATATTTTACTTTTAGCATGCCTCCGGTGATCCATTTATAAGCCTCATTGGATATACTCCGCAGTTTGTAAATTCAAGCTTGCAACCCACAAATAAAATGAATTCTCTATACTGTACATTAGCCTTACTCACTTGCTACACTTGCCACTCATTTCAACATAGGGCAGATTAAAGGGGTATTCCCATCAGAATGATCACTGTTAAATCTATTAATGATTTGACAGTGATCATTTTTGTAAATACATTTTATTACCCAATTCCCACCCTTTTTGAGAAAATTAGTCCCTCATACCTTATTGTTGTCTTTCGTCTCCCCTGGTTACGGCCACCTCTCGCCTGTCGAATCCTATGGCCGTGCTTGCGCAGAAGTCTGAAGATATTCTCCTGACCGGGCCGCGCAATGTCCTGAACGCGCACACCGCCGCTTGTGCCGTGATGGCTTCCTGGCCAGTATAGTAAAGAGTTGCAAACATGCACGCCGGCTCTGTACTATACAGGCCAGGAATAAGTCACCATGGTGCATGCACGGCGGCATTTGGCATTGAAGGCAGCGCGGCCTGGCCGGGAGCAGACATCAATTAAGCAGACTGAGCCCGTCCGGCTGAATCCAGGAAGTGAACGTTGCACTCGCCACAAATAAGTATGAAAACTGTTGATGGGACAACCCCTTTAATAGGACACTAACATCAACAATTTTTATCACATATTCACAGTCTATATGTGAATATTTTATGTAAACAGGTGGATGCTTTTCTAGATGCAATTTTGGAGTGACTCCATGTATGTGACTTCCTGTCCCAGCTCTTTGTTTGGACCTCCTTTGTTTGGACTTTTAGCATGGCAGCCTCGCTTGACTTTCTCAGTCAGACCATCAGACCAGTCACTCTGACATAGGGGAGATTTATCGAACCTGGTGTAAAAATAAAATAAAACTTGCTTAGTTGCCAATAGCGACCAATCAGATTCCACCTTTCAGTTTTTAGAGCTCCTTTGGAAAATGTAAAGAAGCCTCTGATTAGTCAATATGGACAACTACGCCAGTTTTCCTTTACACCAGTTTTGAATATTCTCCCCTATCCAGACTTAGGGGGATATCTATCAAGAATGACTTTCCGTTGATCTTCTTGGGTTGGAGTAAGATGCGCCTAATTTATTAAGAGGCAGGTACCTCTTAATAAGTTAGGTGCATCTCTGGCACTCTGTACAGCAAAAACTCATGTCTACAGCAGCTAGGCACCGACACAGACTTCAACTATAACTTAAATCAATAAACCCAGTGGGCCGCACTAAGCCCCGGCCCCTTTTTAAATTTGGTAAGTGCCATAATTTGCAATTAATTTACTCCACAATAGTGGCATAAAACCTTTAATAAATCACTCCACCCTTAGAGGGCTAAGAGAATAGAAACTGCAAGCAGCAAATGTGGTATTTTGTATATATATATATTAATTTCTGGCTTTTGCAATGAAAAAGTTCTGTTATACTATCGAAGGGTCTGCATTCTTGGAGGGTCTGAAATACCCATCCTCCCTTGGTTATGGTGATTTAGGCCTCATGCACACGACCGTTGTTTGATTCCGTGTCCGTTGCTCCGCTTTTCATGATTTTCTGCGGACTCATTGGTTTTCAATGGGTCCGTGGAAACCTTGACAAATGCACCGTTTGTCCTCCGCGTCCGTGGTCCGTGATTCCAGTCCGTCAAAAAAATATAACCTGTCCTATTCTTGTCCGTCAAAAACGGTTCACGGACCCATTCAAGTCAATGGATCCGTGAAAAATGCGGATGGCCATCCGTGTGTCATCCGTGTTCCGTGTCCGTTTTTTGCGGATCCCTTGGCAGTCACTTGGGAAACATTGTCAGCCAGTCTTTTGGTAAAATCTTTTGGGTCATGTCCCTAAAAAACGGAAGATACACGGAAACACAACGGAAGGCAAACGGACACGGATCACTGAACAACGGAACCCCTTTGCGGACAGCTATGTGTATGGCCTCATGCACACGACCGCTTTTTATGCTGTCCGCAAAAGGGGTTCCGTTGTTCAGTGATCCGTGTCCGTTTTGCCTTCCGTTGTGTTTCCGTGTGTCTTCCGTTTTTTTAGCAGACATGACCCAAAAGATTTTACCAAAAGACAGGCTGACAATGTTTCCCAAGTGCTCGCCAAAGGATCCGCAAAAAACGGACACGGAACGCGGATGACACACGGATGGCCATCCGCATTTTCACGGACCCATTGACTTGAATGGGTCCGTGAACCGCTTTTCACGGACAAGAATAGGACAGGTTATATTTTTTTGACGGACTGGAATCACGGACCACGGACACGGAGGACAAACGATGCATTTGCCGAAGTTTCCACGGACCCATTGAAAACCAATGGGTCCGCAGAAAATCACGAAAAACGGAGCAACGGACACGGAATCAAACAACGGTCGTGGTGCATGAGGCCTATGTGTGTGTATTTGTAGGTAGATTTGTGGTTAAAATTTGGGATTGTGTTAGCGTAGATAGGATCGTATTGCTGTGTTGTTGTAGTGTGATTTTATATATTACTCTAAGCTGCTATAAATATATATATCTATTCCCATTGATTTAGATATATATATTTATAAGCTATTATTAGACTGTAACGTGTAGTGTATTAATAAATACCCTTTTATTTAAAGCACAGTGTGTAGTCTTTTGTTACAGTAGTAGCCACACCAATAGCCGCAGGTAGTTCAGTATAGAGTGAGGTAATAAGCATTATATGTTTTATTGGTATAAATAGGCGGAGGCGTCACTAGACAACTCACGCCTATTTATAAATATTAATTAGTGATATTTACATGAATATTCAACAATTAACATTTCCTTTAACAGTGAGTTAAATAAGTCGCTTAGAAGCTGGTGCAGGAGGGAAGGGTTTGGGTTCATGGAGAACTGGGCTAATTTATATGCTACAGGCTGTACAGTAGGGATGAGCTACACCTTAATGGGGGGGGGGGGGGTTGCATTTGCTCTGGGGAAAACTTGTTAGATGACTGGAGGAGCTTTAGAACTAGGGTCTGGGGAAGGGTGGGTGGGGGCGTTACACTAATAGTAATAAGGGGGTAGACAGTGTAGCTAGAGAGTGGTATATAGGAGGGAACAGTGGGGGTTTAGTAGGGGCTGGGGTTAGTGAGGAAAGTAGGGAGGTGACTGGACATAAATGTACACTCATGAAAAACAGAACTGGTTGTAACATAGCCTTGTTAGAAACCAACAAAATCATCCAATGTACCCAAAAAATATCCCAGATATTCACTTTCTGGTAACTGAATGTGGGAAATGAAATAGTAACTTAAAATATATGTTCACAAATACCAGAAGTCTAGCAAGCAAAATGGGGGAACTGGAATTTTTGGTACTAGTGGATCACATAGATATAGTTGGTGTGGTTGAGACTTGGCTGGACTCTTCTTATGATGGGGCTGTTGATATTCAGGGTTTTACATTCTTTAGAAAAGACAGGGTCAGGCTGGGTTCACATAAGCGTTATGGATTCCGTTATGGCTTTCCGTTATAACATGGTTATAACGAAAAAAAATTAAATCCATAAGAGAGAAATCAAAATGGAAACCTTTAAGAGGCATTCTGTTTTGATCCTTTATAATACAAGTCTATGGGCAACAGAACTGATCCGTCCTGGTTTTCACTATGCAGGTGTCCAGTCCTGCATAACGGAAACAGGAGGGATCCGTCATGCTGCCTGGAATTAGTCACTGGGGAAAAATGGTTCAACCTAATTTAAGTAAGGTAAATGTGAACAGTGCTCCAAGTCCAGCTGGATTACACCCAAGAGTTCTCAAATAACCAAGTTCAGTCATTGCTGTGCCCTTGTTTATAATTTTTAGAGATTCTCTGGTAGGGTGCCAAGGCAAATGTGGTACCCATATTCAAAAGCGATCTTAGTCCTACAAAGGTAATTATAGACTAGTAAGTTTGACTTTGTAGTTAGATTGAAAACTTGCTGAAAGACCGTGTCCAGAGAGTTGTGGTCAATGATTCCTATTCTGAATGGTCCTGGGTTATAAGTGGTGTACCCCAAGGTTCAATGCTGGGTCCTCTATGATTAAATTTATTTATTAATGATATCAAGAATGGGATTAATAGCACCATTTCTAAATTTGCAGATGACACTAAACTGTGTAGTACTGTGCAGTCTATGGAGTATGTCCATAAAATACAAGCTGAGTTGGACACTCTGAGTGATTGGGCATCAACTTGGCAAATGAGGATCATAAATATAATGAATATAAATTTATGCATCTGGGTAGTAATAATCTCCGTGCATCATATGTTCTAGGGGATGTAATACTGGGAAGTAACTTGTAGAGAAGGATCTGGGTGTACTTTTAGACTATAGATTAAATAACAGAATACAATGTCAATTAGCTGCTTCTAAGGCTAGCAGGATATTGTCATGTATTAAGCAAGGCATGGACTTATGTGACAGGCATGTAATACTACCACTTTACAAAGCATTGGTGCGGCCTCATCTGGAATATGCAGTTCAGTTCTGGGCAGCAGTTCATAGAAAGGATGCTCTGGAGCTGGAGAGAGTACACAGGAGAGCGACTAAACTGATAAGGGGCATGGAGGGTTTTACTTATGAGGAAAGAGTAAAATAATTAAATTTATTGAGTCTTGAGAAGAGACATCTAAGAGGGACATACTTAACCTATACAAATATATAAATGTACTGTACAAAAACATATATTGAAAAGCTGTTCCATGTAAAATCCACTCAAAAGACAAGGGGGCACTGCCTCCGACTGGAGAAGAAAAAGTTCAGTCTCCAGAGGCATCAAGACTTCTTCACTGTGAGAACTGTGAATCTGTAAATTTGTCTACCTCAGAATGTGGTCACAGCAGTAACAGTGGAGAGTTTAAAAAAGGGTTTAGATAAATTCTTAAAAGTAAATCACATTAATCTTTATGAGAATGTGTAAAAATCTGGGTCTCACTCGCTATTCTAAAATTTGTGTCCCCTTCTATCCCTTCGTTGAACTTGATGTACTTATGTCTTTTTTCATCGGTTTATCTATATGACTCTATCGGTATCATATTATACAATAGCCAAAGCCAAACCTTAAAGAGGTTTTCCGGGTTCAGAGCTGAACATATTCCCTTCTTCCCCTGCTCAGCCCCTCTGACATGAGTATCAGAACATTTAATGCTCTGATGCTTTCCCTGCCCTGCTCTGTATCTCGCAGGGCAAGGGCTTTTTATGCAGATCGTGTGACATACGGAGTCTCTGCTAGATGGGGCCTTTAGCTTGTTAGTGCCTGTAAAACGGATAGGGCAGTACTAAAGCCTGCCCACTAGTGCTGGTGACGTCAGAGGGGCTGAGTGGGGAAAGAAGAGGATATGTCCGGGTTTATCGCTCTTCATTGGAAATTTGTTACACCTATCTTGCTAACATTTTCAACTATACATATCTTTTGTGTTCTAATCAATTTACTACTTAGATGAAGTATGGGGCAGGTGAAAGGGGTGAAATAGCAAGATTAGACGACACATGGCTTATTTTCTAGTTTGTAACCATTGTGGTAAGGTGCAGGGTGCCGTCCTAGATGGCAGGTACGTGTCACCGAGGTTCATAGCCTCGGTGAGGTAAGAGCCGTTTGTTGATGTCAGTAGCAGGTAGTGCTACTGACACATTTGCTAAATAGCATGGCTGCAAAGCCGATCCGGGCCGGCTCTTACCGGGAGCAGCTAAAGTGTAGGGTGGGTGGCTGCTCCCCACGACCCAGTCCTGGTTTTGGGCTGGGTTTAAAAACTCAGCCAGCACCAGCAGCTGTGAGAGTGTTTGTCCTGGAGCTGATCACAGTGCTGTGGAGCTCTCTGACCTGGAGGAAGGAGCTCAGCCAAGTGGGGTTATTCCTGGAAGCCTGACGGTGGATTGTCCTGCGGCTGGGCTGACAGCCAGGTGCGACCCCGCACCTCAAACCTCCCAGGTGATTGGAACCTGTGTTTGGACTTTTTGTTTTCCACTCGTTTTCTGATGTGTGTGTGACTTAACACCAAGTGACTGTCTGCTGTTAATTTGATGCAAGTGTGAATAAAACACTGCTTTCCGCACCTTCTGGACTCCCTTGTGCCTCTATACTGCACCCGCACCGCTGTCTACCAGAGCGACTCCCCACATTTGGTGTCGGATGCGGGCATGCGCAGTGAGGCTGGCGTGAACGCCGAAGTTTGTTTTTCTGGGAGCGACTGGATGTCCTATATTCGGCCGGCAAAGTTGCAGCCTGTGTTCCCTGACAAAATGGAGCGGCGGTGAAAGCTCTCATAGAGGCTAACGTGCAGCAGCGGGAGACCAACCAGCTACTGCTACAGCATGTGATGGCGTTACAAGCCGCAGGAGCGTCCCACCACGTCCATGATGCCCGGAAGCGGTCCGTGCGGCGGTCCCAAAAATGACCCCCTCAGGCGGCGTTGAGACATACCTGGCGGTCTTTGAGAAGGTCGCCGTGAGGGAAAAGTTACCCCGTGACCAGTGGGCCGAGGTGGTTGCTCCGTTCCTGGCATCCGGACCCCAGCAAGTTTTTTGATTTAGCAGATGACCAGGCTGCTGATTATCCCACGGTGAAGGGGAGATCCTGGCCAGACTGGGGGTAAATGTGTTGGTCCGGGCTCAGCGGGTCCACCAGTGGGACTTTAAGCGGCTGAACCCGCCAGGCCGCAGTACTATGAGTTGCTGCACAGGTTGCAAAAATGGCTGCAACCTGACATTCTAAGTCCGACTGCTATGCTGGACCGTCTGCTGGCTGACATGTTCTGGAGGGCCTTGCCTTACCCCCTTCAGCACTGGATCGGCCAGGTATCACCCACCAATGCCCTAGAAATGGTCGACCTGGTGGAGCGCTATGAGGCCACCCAAAACTTGAAAGGGGGTGTTGTTGGGAGGGGGCCGGTCAAACCCCGGAGGACTCCCATCCAGTCCCGCGACTGGTACCCGAGAACCGGCTCGGCGTGTACCCCCTGTAGACCCGGCCCGATAGTCTGCTGGCGGTGTCACGAGCCTGGCCACGTAAGGGCCGACTGTCCACAGTGGGGAGAACCCATGGAGATTAATTATGGGTACCGGGCTTCCATGTATGCCCGGAGACTGTGTGCGACCGGCACCCCGAGACAATAGACAATCGTCATCTGTGCCAGGTGCAAGTCGGGGATAACCTGGCAGTGGCGCTGTTGGACTCAGGAGCCTAGTAACCCTGGTAAGTGCTGCCCTGGTACAGCCCACCCAGTATACGGGCCGGAAAGTTGGTGTGGTGTGCATACACGGAGACTTAAGGACTATCCCACTGCTGTAATGTCTCTGTCCACGGCCGGCACATGGACTTGTGAAGTGGCGATCTCCTCAAAGCTACCCTATGAACTAATAATTGGGAGAGACTTCCCTGGTTTTCCGTCACTATGGCCTGAGGTGAAAGTGACTAATAGCCCTGAGACAGGGGTAACCCTAGCTGAGTGGCCTGGTTCCAGTGGGAGGCCAGAGCCCTGGGAGCCCGAGTCCGAAGGGCCTGCGGTAGGGGTGACCACCACTTCTGTGATAGAGGGAGGCACCCCCACTGAGTGTAATGGTGGGAGACATGGAGGACTTGCCACCAGGACCTGAGTTGGCAGACCTCCACGTCTCCGGAGATAATTTTGGGACTGCCCAACACCGGGACCAAACCCTAACCAGGGCCTGGGAGAATGTGCTGGAAATTGATGGTAAACCCCAGAGACCAGGGGCTGAGGTAATATTTCCCGCTTTGTTGTTCACCAAGAAATGTTATATCGGGTGAACCAAATCCGGGGTGAACCTGTTGAACAGTTGGTGGTGCCCACAGCGTACCGCAAGCTTGTCATGGAGCTTGCCCACCAACATGTTCTTGGGGGACACTGGGGTGGCAGAAAACCCAGGACCGCATACTGCAGCGGTTTTATTGGCCCAGTGTGTTCAAGGAGGTAGAGAATTGTGTAAGTCCTGTCCCACCTGTCAGATAAATAGCCCCCAGCCACATTTCCGTAGTCCTCTGGTACCTCTTCCAATTATTGAGGTCCCGTTTGAGCGAATCGCTATGGATCTAGTGGGCCTGTACCAAAGTCTGCCGGGGCCACCAACACATTTTGGTAGTTCTCGACTATGCCACTCGGTATCCGGAGGCGGTGCCTCTGCGACATACCTCAGCTAAGCTCATTGCCAAGAGTTAATGGAAATGTTTTCCCGTGTGGGCCTGCCAAAGAGGTTCTGACAGACCAAGGGACCCCTTTTATGTCCAAAGTTATGAGGAACTGTGTAAATTATTGCGTATAAAGCAATTGCGGACGTCCGTTTACCATCCGCAAACGGACGGTCTTGTCGAGAGGTTTAACCAAACTTTAAAAAATATGTTAAAAGGGTGGTGTCTAGAGATGGGAAGGACTGGGACCTGCTTCTGCCCTATCTCATGTTCGCAGTGCGAGAGGTACCCCAGGCCTCTACTGGGTTCTCGCCCTTCGAACTGCTTTATAGCAGACACCCTCGGGGCCTGTTGGATATCGCCAAGGAAGCATGGGAACAACAGCCTGTCCCCACAAAAGTGTCATTGAGTATGTCACCCAGATGCAGGACCGGATGGAAAGGGTGTTGCCGCTGGTCCGGGGAGCATATGGAGGCAGCGCAACAAGCCCAGAGTAGGGTGTACAATCGTCAGGCTCGGAGTGCGGGGCTTCAATCCGGGAGATCGGGTTTTGGTTCTGGTACCCACCCTTGACAGCAAATTCTTAGCTAGGTGGCAGGGCCCCTATGAGGTGATCGAGAAGGTAGGGAAGTAAATTACAAAGTACACCAGCCAGGCGGCGCAAGCCGAGAGCAGGTGTACCACGTGAATTTACTAAAGCCGTGGAAAGATAGGGACACGGCCGACGACCACAGCCCCGGCCAGAGCTTCCAGGTGAAAGGGTCCAGCCCCACAGTTCGAGGCCTGTGAAGCCGTAACCACGGTAAAATTGCAGACAGCCTGTCTTCCAAACAAGTTCAGGAAGTCAGGGAGTTCATCGAGTCGGAACACGGATGTGTTCTCGGACCCTCCTGGCCGCCGTCTCTCATCCGACATGACATCGTCACTGAGCCTCAGGCCAAGATCCGGTTAAAACCATACCGGGTACCCGAGGCTCGGCGGCGGGCCATCGCGGAGGAAGTGCAATTAATGTTGAAGCTCGATGTCATTGAGGAGTCAAAAAGTGAGTGGGCCAGTCCCATAGTCCTAATACCCAAGCCGGATGGGACGTTGCGGTTCTGCAGCGACTTTATAAGATTAAATGAAGTGTCCAAGTTTGTGCGTATCCCATGCCCCGGGTAGACGAGCTTGTTGAGAATTTAGGACAAGCCCGTTATTTTCTGTGCTGGACCTCACTAAAGGGTACTGGCAGGTACCCTTAACGTAGTCGGCCAAGGAAAAAACGCTTTGTTACCCACAGGGCCTGTATCACTACAAGGTGTTACCCTTTGGCCTGCATGGCGCCCCGCCACCTTCCAAGGTTAATGGACATAGTGCTGCGACCACATCGTCGGTACGCCTCGGCCTACTTAGATGATGTAATCATCCACAGCACCGACTGGGAAAGCCATTTTGCCCAAAGTGCAGGCGGTAGTGGATGCCCTGAGGAAAGCTGGTCTAACCGCCAATCCAAAGAAGTGTGCGATTGGGTTGGAAGAGACCAAATACCTGGGAGTATGTCATTGGGCGGGGAGTCATCAAGCCTCAGGTAAATAAGGTAGAGGCAATACGGAGTTGGCCCCGACCGGTCACCACCAGGCAGATAAAAGTCGTTCCTGGGGATTGTGGGGTATTACATGAGGTTTGTGCCCACTTTGCCACTATCGCTTCGCCATTGACAGAGTTATTAAAGGGGCGTAAGACAGGGATGGTCCGCTGGAATGAGCAGGCGGAAAAGGCTTTCTCCGCCCTGAAATCGGCCCTGTGTGGGTCCCGGTTTTAGTGACACCCGATTTCAGGAAAGAGTTCGTTGTCCAGACCGGCGCCTCTGAGGTTGGCCTTGAGTGCGGTACTATCGCAGGAAGTCAGCGGGGAGGAGCATCCCGTTGTCTTCCTCAGCGCAGCTCACCCCAGCCGAGACCAGGTACAGCATAGTCGAGGAGAGTGCCTGGCCATCAAATGGGCCACTCCGTTATTACCTGTTGGGCAGAAGCTTCCGCCTGGTGACCGACCACTCCCCACTCAAGTGGATGTGCCAAGCCAAAGAGAGGAATGCCCGGGTCACCAGGTGGTTTCTGTCCCTACAGAATTTTAAGTTCACGGTGGAGCACAGAGCGGGCCGGTTGTTAAAAATGCAGGCAGCGCTCTCCGGGTACACTGTTTGTCGTGTGTCCACCCCTCAGGGTTGAACAAGGGGGGTATGTGGTAGGTGCAGGGTGCCGTCCTAGATGGCAGTGCGTGTCACCGAGGTTCATAGCCTCGGTGAGGTAAGAGCCGTTTGTTGATGTCAGTAGCAGGTAGTGCTACTGACACATTGCTAAATAGCATGGCTGCAAAGCCGATCCGGGCCGGCTCTTACCGGGAGCAGCTAAAGTGTAGGGTGGGTGGCTGCTCCCCACGACCCAGTCCTGGTTTTGGGCTGGGTTTAAAAACTCAGCCAGCACCAGCAGCTGTGAGAGTGTTTGTCCTGGAGCTGATCACAGTGCTGTGGAGCTCTCTGACCTGGAGGAACGAGCTCAGCCAAGTGGGGTTATTCCTGGAAGCCTGACGGTGGATTGTCCTGCGGCTGGGCTGACAGCCAGGTGCAAACCCGCACCTCAAACCTCCCAGGTGATTGGAACCTGTGCTTGGACTTTTTGTTTTCCACTCGTTTTCTGATGTGTGTGTGACTTAACACCAAGTGACTGTCTGCTGTTAATTTGATGCAAGTGTGAATAAAACACTGTTTTTCGCACCTTCTGGACTCCCTTGTGCCTCTATACTGCACCCGCACCGCTGTCTACCAGAGCGACTCCCCACACCATGCAGACATACACAGTAGGTCTGCATAACAGCTGTAGGAGCAAAATGATTGTATCACGACCGGTGTGCCGATCACAGACGTGTGACGCAAAGGGAGGGAAAAGGGAAAGCCCTGTCCAAGGGAGAGGGAAAGGTGGTGACCCCTGCCCTGATGTCCCTAGGCGGGTTCTTCACCCGTACGCCGATCACGTGCCTAAACCCTGGCTTTCCTTAAGCTGAGCCTAAGTAGTGAATAGGGCGGTGGGAGCACTAATCCTCGCCACTAACACTAAAGGAAAACACCAGGAGAGTACAGACAATATAGACAAAACATATAAGCCCAGGAGGGCGACAACAGCAGACAACAAAAGCCCAACAGGGATCTGGAGGGTAATGCTCTGGTACGACAACCAGGAACAACAGCTACACAGCTCCAGTGGGTCAGTATAGAAGTCCAGGCAGGAAGATCTGTATCTGGCAACCAGAGAAGTGGGAAGGGGGAATATAAGGAGGTTGGGAATGACGGACAAGAAACAGCTGAGGAGAAGAAGCTACGGGTCCCTGAGTGAGACAAAAAGGATTGCAAGGCAAACACAGAAAGCTACCATTAAGTAACAGCATGATCTTTAGACATAGAGCGCGCAGCCACCCACCGCGACTTCCTGACCCCGGGTATAATGGAGTCAGACGTGGCTCCAGACACCCTCGTGACAGATTGAACATTTTGTTTAAAAAGGTCACTTTTGCTAACACAGAAAAAAAATTGAAATAGAAAAGGAGAAAATATGTTTTTCTACTGCTCTTAATCTGATTTTCTTATGAGCACGTCCACATGGGATGTAGCCTGCAGCCGCAAAATCCACATGAGTTACTGCCGACTTGTCACAGAGTTTGCTGCGGATTTCAACTTGTGTGTTGCAAAGGGTGAAATCTATGTGGTGTGCATTTTAAAATCTGCACCTTAGGTCAATTTACATTGCACATTTGCAGTGTATCTATCCTGCTTCGACCTGTGAGAAAATGTTGGGTAGAGTACAGTAGTTTTTATCCAAAATTTTAAAGTATATAGGACTAAAAGGATATGACATCTATATCAAGCAGTGTTGATAATGCTCTTCTTGGCAGACTCATTTCCACCAGATCTTAACTTTATGCAGACATTTCCATGGTGACTGACTATATAAAAGTTTAAACAAAGAGCAAAAAGACATGCAAATGGAGAGGTGTAGGTGCCGTGAACTGAGTAAAGTGGTAGAGCAATGAACTCCTATTGTTCTGACAAGATATAATTAAGTTCCCGATTTAAGCAGCTTCTCATCTCTTGCATTAATCACTACTCCTGTTATACTGGAGATTCCCACTCTCTGTAACAGATACTGTTCTGAGAAATACAGTCTCTGTGCTCTGAGGACATTGTCATCATCACTTTCTGTTTAATGCCTCATTAATTTTTCAGTATGGCACAATCGTGGCTGATCTGTTCCTGGCATATTCCTCTCATTTATGAAAAAAAGCAAATGTCTAGAAAAAATAAATCATGAAGTCAAAGACAAGGGTGATACAGTCAAGTGTGGGATATATGGGGTCAAAAGGCAGTGCAAAGACAAGGTTTAAATCTTTGAAATAGAAATAAAGACTAGGTGGTGCCATGTTAGATTTGTCATGATTTGTCTTCGCCTAACAGTTAGAAAACCCTGAAGTCAGAAAGATCTTCTCAGTTCAATAGTTATTGCAAAGCTTGAATTGTTAAAAAATTTATTAGGACTCAACCACAACTGTAAAGTGGTGCTGACTCTGAAATAAATGTTCACTAATATACGTCCTCCGTTTCATCCTGTATTATAGTCTACACTGAGCTGCTCTAGTAAATTAGTGCATTCTGAGAAGTTTAGTTCTTACACCAAGCACTTTACAGTACAGTAAATTTTATTATAGGAAAAACTAAAAGCCCCACAAATTTCGAGGAGCTTGCTGCCTGCGTCTAATAACAACCAGCAGAATTATAAATGCAGCTCTGCACTATCAATACACTAATAAAATGTGTTGACAACGTTTTTTTTTTTTTTTTCCAAATTTGCACTGTAGGTAGCTCTATAGTATATGCACATGCATGCAAGAGTGGGAATACACTGTACAGATTAATGTGCTCCCGTTGGCAAAATAGTCAATGTGGCCTCTTTACGCGTCAAACTACTGTAAAGTTGGTCCTCAACATCTAAAGAAGGTGGATTTAGAAGGGCAGATAAAAGGGCAGCTTATCGGTAATTAATGTACCCAACAATCTGCCCGTCAAAATGGGCAGATGATTCACTAATGAACAAGTGAAATGCTTGTTCATCAGGTGAAATGATCATTAGTGCAAGGAACATAACTTATAGTTTCTGAGCAGCAGATCATACTGCCTAAACAGCAATCTGCGGCCCAGAAATAATGCAGCTGTATGAGGATGAGCGATTGCAACAGTGACTGCTCGTTCTCACACTGTGGAGGTGATTGCTTCATGTAAATACAGAGCTTCATTCCCACTGAAAGAGCAGCAAACTGTCGAGAAAGAACACATGTACTCGACCTTTAGATATTCATGGCCTATCTTCAAGATGATTCAACAATATTAGAACAGTGGTGGTCCGACACCTCGCACTGTCACTCATAAGCTGTTTTAGGCAGTCATCAGCATCATACATAATGCAGTAGATGAAAGACTCCATCCGCTGTGTAGTTGCGAGTATGCCGCAACTCAGTTCCCATTTAATTTCATGGAAGCTGAACTGCAGTTTCCTGGCATATCCACTAAACAGTGGATGGAATCATGTGCTTCCAGCTCTGTCAACTCTATAGTGTCCTGTGCAGGCTGTTGCACGATACAGCTGATTGATGGAGTTTCAGGCTGTCAGCTTTCCACTGATCTGATATTGATGACTCAACTAAACCAAATTTTCTCATGATTCATGTTAATGAATGAGGTTATCCTAAAATGGCAGCTGCATGTGTTACAAAGGGAAACTAAGAGTAGAGGAGACAGGCCCAGGAATGCATGATCACCCGTGCACCCAGCCAATCCCAAGATAGCCATGTGATGTTACAGCCCTATAAAACCCACATCTCATGTGGTCTCCATTGTCCTGTGAGCTGAGCCTTTGGAGAGACGTGGCAAGTGCTCATTCTCTAGGGACTGTGTTGCTGAAAACAATTAATAGAAGAATATTTGAGTGCAGGGAGACTACAGAGAGACTTATTCTGAATCTGCGTTAGTTTTATTTATTTATTCCTACATTTATTTATTCCTAGATAGTTATTTCACCTTAAGGACCCGGACATTTTTTGCAAATCTGACCAGTGTCACTTTATGTGGTGATCACTTTAAAACGTGTTTACTTATCCACGCCATTCTCAGTTTTTTTGTCACATATTGTACTTAATGACAGTGGTAAAATGGAGTCGAAAAATTTTATTTTTATTTATAAAAAAACTCCAAATTTACCAAAAATTTAGAAAAATTAGCAATTTTCCAAATTTCAATTTCTCTACTTCTATAATACATAGTAATACCACCAAAGTAAGTTATTGATTTACATTCCCCATATGTCTACTTCATGTATCGATCATTTTGGGAATGACATTTCATTTTTTGGGGATGTTACAAGGCTTAGAAGTTTAGAAGCAAATCTTGAAATTTTTCAGAAATTTTCAAAAACCCACTTTTTAGGGACCTGTTTAGGTCTGAAGTCACTTTGTGAGGCTTACATAATAAAAACCACCCAAAAATGACCCCATTCTAGAAACTACACCCCTCAAGGTATTCAAAACTGATTTTACAAATATCATTAACCCTTTAGGTTTTCCACAAGTTATTTGCAAATGTGAGTGACGTCAGAGCGCCCCACGCGCAAATGGGACATGGTGTCAAAAAACCAGTCCAGCAAAATCTGCCTTCCAAAAAACATATGGCGTTCCCTTCATTCTATGCCCTGCCGTTTGGCCATACAGCAGTTTATGACCACATATGGGGTGTTTCTGCAAACTACAGAATCAGGGAAATAAATATTGAGTTTTGTTTGGCTGTTATCCCTTGCTTTGTTACTGAAAAAATGGATTAAAATGGAAAATTTGAAAAAAAATAGCTGGTTTGGGACCGTTTTTATTTTTTGTTATTTACATAGTTAATCTGCAGGTTAGATCATGTGATATTTCTATAGAAGCAGGTTGTTACGGACGCGACAATACCAAATATGACTAGTTTTTGGGTTTTTTTGTGTCAGTTTTTCATAACAAAGCATTTTTGAAAAAAAAAAAAATTTTAGTGTCTCCACATTCTGAAAGCCATATTTTTTTATTTTTTGGACAACTGTCTTATGTAGAGGCTCATTTTTGTGGGATGAGATGACGGTTTGATTGGCACTATCTTGGGGTGCATATGACATTTTGGTCGCTTGCTATTACACTTTTTGTGATGTAAGGTGACAAAAATTAGTTTTGACAGGTTATTTCTATTTTTTTTTCATCTAGGGGTTATGTCATGTGTTATTTTTATAGAGCAGGTTGTCACGAACGCAGCAATACCTAATATGTATGCTTTTTATTTATTGATTTAAGTTTTACACAATAATATAATTTTGAAACAAAAAAAAATCATGTCTTAATGTTTCCATAGTCTAAGAGCCATATTTTTTTTATTTTTTGGGGCGACTGTCCTATGTAGGGTATCATTTTTGCGCGATAAGATGACAGTTTGATTGGCACCTTTTTTGAGTGCATACAACTTTTTGACCGATTGTTATTACAGTTTTTGTAATGTGAGGTGACAAAAATGATTTTTTTGACATAGTTTTTATTTAATTTTTTTTACGGTATTTACCTGAGGGGTTAGATCATGTGATATTTTTATAGAGCAGGATTTTACGGACTCGCCCGATACCTGATATGTATACTGTTTTTATTTATTTTACTTTAACACAATAAGAGCATTTTAGAAAAAAATGTTTTAGTGTCTCCATGGTCTGAAAGCCATATTTTTTATTTTTGGGAGATTGTGCTATGTAGGGGCTAATTTTTTGCGGGATGACATGCCGGTTCGATTGGTACTATTTTGGGTGGCATACGCCTTTTGATTGCTTGGTATTACACTTTTGTGATGTAAGATGATAAAAATGTCTTTTTTAACACTATTTTTTGTTTGTTTTTACGGTATTTACTTGAGGGGTTAGGTCATGTGATATTTTTATAGAGCAGGTTTTTACGGACGCGGCAATACATAATATGTGTAGCATATTTTTTTATTTTTTATTTTTAGTCAGTGATATGTGTTTTTTTATTTTTACTTTTTTTCACTTTTTTTTTTACCCAGACCCACTTGGTTCTTGAAGATCCAGTGGGTCTGGTGTCTATATTACACAGTAAAGTACACTATATAGTGTATAACAATAAGATGGAAGCCGTTATTATTCCGGTGCCAACGTACCAACCAATACTATTCAATCTGCACCCCTTAGGGGGGCCAGGGAGGTCGTCTGGTCCCAAAATCAAACTTCTTTTTCTATGCTTCTAATACCCCTCACGTTCCATACATATGCCCCCAATACCTGTTTTTCATGACCGAGCTTTCCTTCTCCCCTGGAAGACATCACATTATCCTGGCAGATCTGTTTACTTTCTCCCCTTCTTTTTTTGGTGAATACATAACTTTATTGATACACAAGCCTGGCTGCACTGCACAGTGATGAGTCACAGGCCCTCCCCATACTGCTCTGTCTGCAGCAGCTACACCCTCTATAACTCCTGTGTCTATATTTCTACACCCAGGCATGAGTCTACTTCTTACTTAGAGTCTAAATCCCATCACTGACCATCCAAAGACTTTTCCATCACCATCTCCAGAGTGTGATAAACACGTCATATCCAAACACATCTGTATCTAATCCTATCATGTATGTGTGCCTGATACACAGCCTGTTGAGTGCGATACTGCCGGCTTAAGTGTGTATCTAATCCCATTTTCAATGATATAGCCTGCTGAGCTGTGTATCTAATCCCATCTTCCACGATATAGGGTGCTGAACTGTGTATCTAATCCCATTTTGTATGATACTGCCTGCTGAGTGGTGAATCTAATCCCATCTTGTATGATACAGCCCGCTGAGCTGTGTATCTAAATATCTTGTATAATCCTGCCTGCTGATCTGTGTATCTAAACCCTTATACACACAACTATACCTATTTTGCGATCCACATTTTTTGCAGTCCCATTGTATGTTTTATGAATTTGAGGACCTCATTTTGAGGACCAGAATAGCTCATGTTCTATCCTTTCTGGAACTGACATACGGATATGGAAAGTACACTGATGAAGTCCCTGTACTTTCCACATCTGTATGTCATTTCTGTGAGATAGAACATGTCCTATTCTGGTGCTCAAAATGCAGATCGAAAACCCATAGAACTCAATGGGACTGCAAAAAAATGTAAATCGCACAAGGACAGTATCCTTACTTAGAGGATCCACGACTTGCATGGATACGGTTGTGTGCCTGAGCCCTATCACTTATAATGAGCACCCATAACAGTGACATCCACAGTGCCCCCTTAACCGTGACATCTACAGTACCCCCATAACAGTGACCTCCACAGTGCCCCCATACCAGTGACATCCAGAGCATCCCCATGACAGTGACCTTCACAGTGCCTCTATAACAGAGGCCTCCACAGTACCCCCATAACGGTGACATCCATGGTGCCTCCATAACAGTGACATCCACAGTACCACATGTGCCACCCACAATGCCCGAGTAACATCCAGTGCCCCCTGTGCCATCCACAATGCCCCAATGTGCCATCCACAGTTCTCCAGTGACATCCAGTGCCGCCATGTGCCATCAATAGTGCTCCCATTTCCTCCATTGCCATCCACAGTGCCCTAATGACATCCAGTGCCCCCATGTGCCATCAACAGGGCTCCTATTGCCCCCATTGCCATCCACAGTGCCTCCCCCCCCCCCTTGTGTGCCAGTCAGTGCCCCCAGTGAGATCCACAGCATAGCAATCAGCCACTGTGGCTGATCGCTATGCTGTCACTCCTGCACAGTGCTTACATCACGCTGTGAAGGAGTCAGTACAGGATTCACATAGAAGCCTGTACAGTGTGAAGAGTGGATGGCTATCCAGCGCATGCGCACTAGAATTGGGCATAGCCAGAGCTTTCTTTTGCAGGAGGCAGTGAAGCCATTCATGAAGATCCGTCTCCTACTCAAGAAAGGAAGAGAAGACAGGAAATGAAGAAGACGGAGACTTACTTAGACGAAGACCAGAAAGCCAGACAGGAGCAGTCAGGTGACTGGGAGGCGGATCTTGGAACAGGCTGCGCTGTGGAAGGTAAGTACCAGACCAACATTCTTCCCTCCACAGGTTGGTCTGAAGTTGACTAGCTGTCCTCAGGGCAACTCTAAACTGTGGGGGTGAGGTGCCATGGAGCAGGGGTACTGTGAAGTCTGGACATTTGTGGACATTTGTCCCTGTTTCCCCTATGCAAACTTATACAATTCTTACATTAGTTCACTTGAAAAGGTTAACTTGGATTGTTTAATACTGTTTAACTGCATTTTATAATGTATGTTGTAATATATATATATATATATATATATATATATATATATATATATTCTGCTCATTTGCACTGTATTTGCGACGCTCTGTTGAAAGGGTGAAGGAATACTGAGAGACTTTTAGGACTTTGAATGAGAAGTTGGTAATTTTCTATAGCTGCCATAGGGTTTTAAGAAGAGCATGTTTTGGAGGGAAAAAGCCAAACGTTGTTTACCAGCAAAACCAAACAGACTGACCTTTTGAATGTCTGGTTTTACCTATGTTGGTATGTCTGTAAACTTGTTTTTGCATGGAAAAACTGTTTTGTCATTGAGTATCATTGAAGTTCAAATGTAAGTCTATGCTAGATGGGAGTGGTAGATTTCCAATTGTTTGTGCTGAGTTTCTCCACTTTACCCCTCCCACTAGAAGGTTTCAGTTAAGGTAGAAATTGTATATAAGGAGAGCAGTCAGAACCTAGTGTTCTGCAGTTAGGGACTAGAGATGAGCGAACACCTGGATGTTCGGGTTCGATAAGTTCGGCCGAAATTCCCGAAAATGTCCGGGAAGTCAATGGGGACCCGAATGTTTAGGCACTAAAAAGGCTGTAAAATTGTCCAGGAAAGGGCTAGAGGGCTGCCAAAGGCAGCAAAATGTAGGTAAATCCACAGCAAACAAATGTGGATAGGGAAAAGAATTAAAATAAAATAAAATAAATAAAAATTAACCAATATCAATTGGAGAGAGGTCCCACAGCAAGGAATCATGCGTCATATCAACCACCACCAGAGAAGGCCACTCTCATTTATTTTGGACCAGCACCCAGATAGAGGAGAGAGGTCCCACATCAAGGAATCATGCGTCATATCAACCACCACCGGAGAAGGCCACTCTCATTTATTTCGGACCAGCACCCAGACAGAGGAGAGAGGTCCCACAGCAAGGAATTATGCGTCATATCAACCACCACTGGAGAAGGCCACTTTCAGTTATTTAGGACCAGCACCCAGACCGAGGATACAGGTTCCACAGCAAGGAATCATGCGTCATATCACCCACCACCGGAGAAGGCCACTCTCATTTATTTTGGACCAGCACCCAGACAGAGGAGAGAGGTCCCACAGCAAGAAATCATGCGTCATATCAACCACCACTGGAGAAGGCCACTTTCAGTTATTTAGGCCCAGCACCCAGACCAAGGATACAGGTTCTACAGCAAGGAATCATGCGTCATATCAACCACCAACGGAGAAGGCCACTCTCATATATTTCGGACCAGCACCCAGACAGAGGAGAGAGGTCCCACAGCAAGCAATCATGCGTCATATCAACCACCACTGGAGAAGGCCACTTTCAGTTATTTAGGCCCAGCACCCAGACCGAGGATACAGGTTCCACAGCAAGGAATCATGCGTCATATCAACCACCAACGGAGAAGGCCACTCTCATTTATTTTGGACCAGCACCCAGACAGAGGAGAGAGTCCCACATCAAGGAATCATGCGTCATATCAACCACCACCGGAGAAGGCCACTCTCATTTATTTCGGACCAGCACCCAGACAGAGGAGAGAGGTCCCACAGCAAGGAATCATGCGTCATATCAACCACCACTGGAGAAGGCCACTTTCAGTTATTTAGGCCCAGCACCCAGACCGAGGATACAGGTTCCACAGCAAGGAATCATGCGTCATATCAACCACCAACGGAGAAGGCCACTCTCAGTTATTTCGGACCAGCACCCAGACAGAGGAGAGGTTCATTCAACTTTGGGTTGCACCGCAAGATCATGGTAAAGTTAAAAAAATGAGGATTCAATAAAGAAGTGCCCCGGAGTACAAGAATACATGGTTGATGGGGAGGCAGTTATAAATGATTATTCTGCACAAGGGAGGCACAGGTCCTGTGGGATCCATGCCTGGTTCATTTTTATGAACGTCAGCTTGTCCACGTTGGCTGTGGACAGGCGGCTGCGTTTGTCAGTAATGACGCCCCCTGCCGTGCTGAATACACGTTCAGACAAAACGCTGGCCGCCGGTCAGGCCAGCACCTCCAAGGCATAAAATGCTAACTCTGGCCACGTGGACAATTTGGAGACCCAGAAGTTGAATGGGGCCGAACCATCAGTCAGTACGTGGAGGGGTGTGCAGACGTACTGTTCAACCATGTTAGTGAAATGCTGCCTCCTGCTAACACGTTCCGTATCAGGTGGTTGTGCAGTTAGCTGTGGCGTGGAGACAAAACTTTTCCACATTTCTGCCATGCTAACCCTGCCCTCAGAAGAGCTGGCTGTGACACTGCTGCGTTGGCGACCTCTTGCTCCTCCTCTGCCTTCGCCTTGGGCTTCCACCTTTTCCCCTGTGACATTTGGGAATGCTCTCAGGAGCGCCTCTAACAGCGTGCGCTTGAACTCGCGCATCTTCCTATCACGCTCCAGCGCAGGAAGTAAGGTGGGCACATTGTCATTGTACCGGGGATCCAGCAGGGTGGCAACCCAGTAGTCCGCACACGTTAAAATATGCGCAACTCTGCTGTCGTTGCGCAGGCACTGCAGCATGTAGTCGCTCATGTGTGCCAGGCTCCCCAGAGGTAAGGACAAGCTGTCCTCTGTGGGAGGCGTATCGTCATCGTCCTCCGTATCCCCCCAGCCACGCACCAGTGATGGGCCTGAGCTGTGTCGGGTGCCACACCGCTGTGAACCTGCTTCATCCTCATCCTCCTCCACCTCCTCCTCATCCTCCTCGTCCTCCAGTAGTGGGCCCTGGCTGGCCACATTTGTACCTGGCCTCTGCTGTTGCAAATAACCTCCCTCTGAGCCACTTCTAACAGACTGGCCTGAAAGTGCTAAAAATGACCCCTCATCCTCCTCCTCCTCCTCCTCCTCCTCCTCCTCCTGGGCCACCTCCTCTTCCATTCTCGCCCTAAGCGTTTTCTCAAGGAGACATAGAAGTGGTATTGTAACGCTGATAACGGTGTCATCGCCACTGGCCATGTTGGTGGAGTACTCGAAACAGCGCTACAGGACACACAGGTCTCACATGGAGGCCCAATCATTGGTGGTGAAGTGGTGCTGTTTCGCAGTGCGACTGACACGTGCGTGCTGCAGCTGAAACTCCACTATGGCCTGCTGCTGCTCGCACAGTCTCTTCAGCATGTGCAAGGTGGAGTTCCACCTGGTGGGCACGTAGCATATGAGGCGGTGAGCGGGAAGGCCGAAGTTACGCTGTAGCGCAGACAGGCGAGCAGCGGCAGGATGTGAACTCCGGAAGCGCGCACAGACTGCCCTCACTTTATGCAGCAGCTCTGACATGTTGGGGTAGTTGTGAATGAACTTCTGCACCACCAAATTCAGCACATGCGCCAGGCAAGGGATGTACGTCAAACCGGCTAGTCCCAGAGCTGCGACGAGATTTCGCCCATTATCGCACACCACCAGGCCAGGCTTGAGGCCCACCGGCAGCAACCACTGGTCGGTCTGTTGTTCAATACCCCGCCACAACTCCTGCGCGGTGTGGGGCCTGTCCCCCAAACATATGAGTTTCAGAATGGCCTGCTGACGTTTACCCCGGGCTGTGCTGAAGTTGGTGGTGAAGGTATGTGGCTGACTAGATGAGCTGGTGGAAGCAGAGGAGGAGGAAGCCAAATAGGAGGAGGAGGAGGCTACAGGAGGCAAAGAATGATGCCCTGTGATCCTTGGCGGCGGAAGGACGTGCGCCAAGGAACTCTCCGCCTGGGGCCCAGCCGCCACTACATTTACCCAGTGTGCAGTTAGGGAGATATAGCGTCCCTGGCCGTGCTTACTGGTCCACGTATCTGTGGTTAGGTGGACCTTGCCACAGATGGCGTTGCACAGTGCACACTTGATTTTATCGGATACTTGGTTGTGCAGGGAAGGCACGACTGTCTTGGAGAAGTAGTGGCGGCTGGGGACAACATACTGTGGGACAGCCATGGACATCAGCTGTTTGAAGCTGTCTGTGTCCACCAGCCTGAATGACAGCATTTCAAAGGCCAGTAGTTTATAAATGCTGGCATTCAGGCCCAGGGCTCGAGGGTGGCTAGGTGGGAATTTACGCTTTCTCTCCAAGGTTTGTGAGATGGAGAGCTGAACGCTGCCGTGACATGGTGGAGATGCTTGGTGACGCAGGTGGTGGTGTCGGTGGCACATCATCTGTTTGGTGGGCGGCAGGTGCCAACGTTCCTCCCGAGGCGGAGGAAGAGGCCGAGGCAGCAGCAGAAGAGGGAGCAGGGGGAGCCAGAGTAAGTTCCTTGCTTTTAAGGTGTTTACTCCACTGCAGTTCATGCTTTGCATGTAGATGCCTGGTCATGCAGGTTGTGCTAAGGTTCAGAACGTTAATGCCTCGCTTCAGGATCTGATGGCACAGCGTGCAAACCACTCGGGTCTTGTCGTTAGCACATTGTTTAAAGAAGTGCCATGCCAGGGAACTCCTTGAAGCTGCCTTATTTGTGCTCGGTCCCTGGTGGCGGTGGCCAGTATCAGGCGAACTCTCTTGGCGGCGGCTGTTCTGCTTTTGCCCCCTGCTCCCTCTTTTGCTACGCTGTTGGCTCGGTCTCACCACTGCCTTTTCCTCTGAACTATGAAAGTCAATGGCACGACCTTCATTCCATGTGGGGTCTAGGACCTCATCGTCCCCTGCATCGTCTTCCACACAGTCTTCCTCCCTGACCTCCTGTTCGGTCTGCACAATGCAGAAAGACGCAGCAGTTGGCACCTGTGTTTCATCATCATCAGAGACGTGCGGACTCCGATGAGGTGGTATTCCCATGTCCTCATCATCAGGAAACATCAGTGGTTGTGCATCAGTGCATTCTATGTCTTCCACCACTGGGGAAGGGCTAGGTGGATTTCCTTGGGAAACCATGCCAGCAGAGTCTTCAAACAGCATAAGAGACTGCTGCATAACTTGAGGCTCTGACAGTTTCCCTGATATGCATGGAGGTGATGTGACAGACTGATGGGCTTGGTTTTCAGGTGCCACCTGTGCACTTTCTGCAGAAGACTGGGTGGGAGATTATGTTGTGAACATGCTGGATCCACTGTCGGCCACCCAATTGACTAGCGCCTGTATCTGCTCAGGCCTTACCATCCTTAGAACGGCATTGGGCCCCACCAAATATCGCTGTAAATTCTGGCGGGTACTGGAACCTGAGGTAGTTGGTTCACTAGGATGTGTGGCTGTGGCAGAATGGCCACATCCTCTCCCAGCACCAGAGGGTACACTAACACCACCACGACCGCGTCCGCGTCCCTTACTAGATGTTTTCCTCATTGTTAACGTTCACCAAGCACCACAATAAGGAATAAAATATTTGGCCCAATGTATTGATTTCAAATTTAGGCCTTTTTTTACAGGCACCTACCACTATCTGCCTATTTGTTTATGTAGCGTATTACACTAATCCAGGCACAACAGTAACCACTGATTTAAGGGAATATCTCTTTTAGGGCTAGTATTTAGGCCCTGGATGAAAGGTATCCTTTTATGGACAGATTTACACTTGGCCTGCAACAGCTGGGACACCAGATTCAGGGTATTGCTATATTGGCAGGTTAATTTCACCCCAGAACAAAATATATGTGTAAGCGGACACTATGAAATCGGTCCTGCAACTGTTTGGACACCAGATCCAGGGTATTGCTATATTGGCAGGTTAATTTAACCCCAGAACAAAATATATGTGTAAGCGAACACTATGAAATCTGGCCTGAAACTGTTTGGACACCAGATCCAGGGTATTGCTATATTGGCAGGTTAATTTCACCCCAGAAAAAAATATATGTGTAAGCGGACACTATGATATCTGGCCTGAAACTGTTTGGACACCAGATCCAGGTTATTGCTATATTGGCAGGTTAATTTCACCCCAGAAAAAAATATATGTGTAAGCGGACACTATGAAATCTGGCCTGAAACTGTTTGGACACCAGATCCAGGTTATTGCTATATTGGCAGGTTAATTTAACCCCAGAACAAAATATATGTGTAAGCGGACACTATGAAATCTGGCCTGAAACTGTTTGGACACCAGATCCAGGGTATTGCTATATTGGCAGGTTAATTTAACCCCAGAACAAAATATATGTGTAAGCGGACACTATGAAATCTGGCCTGAAACTGTTTGGACACCAGATCCAGGGTATTGCTATATTGGCAGGTTAATTTAACCCCAGAACAAAATATATGTGTAAGCGGACACTATGAAATCTGGTCCTGCAAACTGTTTGGACACCAGATCCAGGGTATTGCTATATTGGCAGGTTAATTTAACCCCAGAACAAAATATATGTGTAAGCGGACACTATGAAATCGGTCCTGCAACTGCTGGGACACCAGATCCAGGGTATTGCTATATTGGCAGGTTAATTTAACCCCAGAAAAAAATATATGTGTAAGCGGACACTTTGAAATCTGGCCTGAAATTGTTTGGACACCAGATCCAGGGTATTGCTATATTGGCAGGTTAAGTTCACCCCAGAAAAAAATATATGTGTAAGCGGACACTATGAAATCTGGCCTGAAACTGTTTGGACACCAGATCCAGGGTATTGCTATATTGGCAGGTTAATTTAACCCCAGAACAAAATATATGTGTAAGCGGACACTATGAAATCTGGCCTGAAACTGTTTGGACACCAGATCCAGGGTATTGCTATATTGGCAGGTTAATTTAACCCCAGAACAAAATATATGTGTAAGCGGACACTAAGAAATCGGTCCTGCAACTGCTGGGACACCAGATCCAGGGTATTGCTATATTGGCAGGTTAATTTAACCCCAGAAAAAATATATGTGTAAGCGGACACTATGAAATCTGGCCTGAAATTGTTTGGACACCAGATCCAGGGTATTGCTATATTGGCAGGTTAATTTAACCCCAGAACAAAATATATGTGTAAGCGGACACTATGAAATCGGTCCTGCAACTGCTGGGACACCAGATCCAGGGTATTGCTATATTGGCAGGTTAATTTCACCCCAGAAAATAATCTATCCTTTGCCAGACAGCAGACAGTATTATACTTGTCTTGCCAAAGCTGGAACACCAGATTTAGGGGATTGGTATTTGGGCAATTGTATTTAACCCCTTAATAAAATATAGAAATTGCTGTCCTGAGTTTCTAGGGGTGACAATTAGCACAGCCAAGCCCCTGATGTAGGATATAGCAAAAAAAAACTAGTATTGATGGATTGATGGACTTGGTGGCAGCTTCTTCTGGTGCACCACAAGTCACAAAATGGTCGCCGATCAACCCAGAAAATAAGTGACAGAAAAACGCTCTGTGCAGCCTAAAAACCAGTGAGCAAGTAACTAGCAGAAGTTCAAGGATTCTCAGCTGTAGATCGATCCATTCATTGGGTGCTGTTGCTGACTTTAACCTGCCTAATCTCGCCCTGACAGAAGCTGCGCCCTCTCCCTACACTAGTAAGAGCAGTGTGACGTGCGGAGCTACGTGACTCCAGCTTAAATAGAGGCTGGGTCACATGCTGCACTTGTTCAATCACAGCCATGCCATTAGTAGGCATGGCTGTGATGGTCTCTTAGGCTGGGGACACACCTAGGCTTTCTGAATCGCTGCGTATGACGCGCATTTCTACGCACGTTTTTTATGCGCGATTTGTCACTAAGAAACGCGCCATACGCGCGATTCATTGATTCTCCCCTATGGCAACATTGTCCATAGGCGCGTTAAAACGCCCAAAAGAAGCTCATGTACTTGTTTAGTGTTGGGCGCTTTACAGCGCGTTCAAACGCGCTGTAAAACGCCCAAATGTGAACCATGCCCATAGGGATGCATGGCTTTTCACATGTTGAGCGTTTTTCAGCGCGTTTGAACGCGCTGAAAAACGCTCAGGTGTGTTCCCAGGGTTAGGGCAAGAAGTAAAACGTTAGCTGATTGGCTGCTGTGCAGCCCTTCAGAAAGCGGGAAGTAATCGACGAACACCGAACCCGAACCCGAACTTTTTTGAAAATGTCCGGGTTCGGGTCCGGGGTCCCGGACACCCCAAAATTCGGTACGAACCCTATCGATGCTTGAACTGTTCGCTCAACACTATTAGGGACCAGTGCTTATAGGGGAAGACTTTGGCAAACTACTGAGTGACCAGAAGAAGATGCTGAGACGGAGATACTATACAATATACCCTGGATCACCAGCCTTTGACCAGGGTACTAGCCTTCTAAAGAGAGAGAGGGATAGTTTTTTCATACCTTTCCTCAGCAAAACCCTTCTTCTGCCAGGAAGGAGACTGGAGAAGTCAGCCTTATGCCTCACCTGTATTGTTTTGCACCTGACTTCCTCCAGTAAAGAAGCACCCTGGTTTAGTACAAACCTGACTCTCTGGAATTATTTCACATTGGGGTGCACCAGGCCTTACCATCCCTTCCGGAAAGCAGCAACACATGGGGACACCTCGGCGGTGTCCAGGGAACCCAGCGTAGCGTTGAAGCCACCCCAAACCTGACACCGGTCCAAACGGACTAAGTTGTATTCTGCCAGTGTCCAAAACATCATGCAGTATTTGTCTAAAGGAACCAAACCTGGAATTAGGCTACTGTTCTGTACAGCTGTTGCTGCTGCTACTGCTGCCTCTATCGTGCCGCCGCTGCCATCGTGCCATTGCTGCAACCTTCCAACCACCATGTTTTGTATAGCTGTTGCTGTCTATCACACCATTGCCACCTTCATGCAACTGCTGCAATCTGTCAACCATCATGTTCTGTATGGATGCTGCTGCCTCCATCATGCCAACTTCGCCATCATGCCACTGCTGTGACTTACTAACAACTCCCTGCTTCACTGTTCTGCTGAGATCCGGCACTCCCCTCAGGTCACAGATCACATGGCTGGCTGTGGGAGGAGCACCAAAGGCCAGGGAAAAGCCTCTTGCATAACCAACAGCGTTTTGTGTGTGGGAGCGCGCCATCAGGCAAGTAGGTAAGTATTCATGTTTTTTTTCCTTTCATGTAGCTGGAGAGGGCTCTGGGGGCCATAAGGAGGACATTACTCTGTGAGGGGGCACAAAAGTGGGCATAACTACACTGAGGGAGCACATATCTGGACATAACTACAGTGAGTGGGCATATATCTGGGCATAACTACAGTGAGGGGGTACAAACTGGGCATACTTACTGTGAGGGGCACAAAGAAGGGCATAACTACAGTGGGGGACATAAGGAGCACATAACTATTGTGAAGTGACCACAATGTGGACATAAACTACTGTGAGGGGGGCACATTGTGGACCTTTATGCTGTAATGGAGGCACAATGTGGGCTTTAGTACTGTGTGGTAGCACTAAGGCGAAATGCCCTAGATTACACTGTTATACATTGGGATAACTAGGTCTTACAGTGCCAGCACAACGCCCCTCGTAAGTATTTACTAAGTGCAGTCAACATCCCTTCCTTATGTGTTTATTCTTTTGCTTTGTCACCACAAGGACCTTGTTCCTGATCCAGAGGACATCAATCCGACATGGCAGCGACACCCTGGATTAGGTAGCCATGTACCCTATGATAGATTTTATTATTTGGGGCAGGGTGAGTATAGTTATGCATTGGGCAGAGTGAGAGGAATGGCTTAGTGTAAAAAAAATTGCCGTGGCATGCTACCAGCGACGCCTGACTACCTCCTCTTTATGTAAATTTAAGTCAGGGTGGGGTCGGTGTGCAAATCTGAATCCTTGCCCCTGGTGCAGGAAAGCCAAGCTACACTTCTGCAGAATGATTTGGCTGCTACAGTAGCCCCACTGCCTAAGCTACTGTTTCTCCTCAATGCTAATCCCCACGGCCACCACTATTAACGTAAAGCATCTGTTCCTACTACCACTACTAATACTATTACTACTACTGCCCATAGACAACTATTCTACTACCTTGTATGATGCAGCTTCAGCCGCCATTACTATTATTGCTGCATGCCACTATATCCGTACCCTTTCCACATCCACACAGCACTGCTGCTGCTCCCAATTAAAAGGGAGAATTTTTTAGGCTTGTTCGTAATGAGCCACTTTTTCTTCTGACAATTAACACTTGTGCGTATTATTATTTTATCCCATAACACCAGGTGTTTAAAGAGGTTTTCCGGGTTTAGTGCTGAACCTGAATATAACCTCTTCTTTACTCATTTACTATGTATGAGTGGAGAATAGGAGCATTTCCTTGCTCTGATCTTCTCTCTTACCCTGCGCTGCATCGCTACTAGTAGTGCCTGCCTCTAAAACAGCCTAGATCAGCACTATAGACTTGCCATTTGGGCCAATGATGTCATTGGGTTTTATGAAAAACACAAGTTTTCCTAAAAATTCCTAGGAGACTTAAGGGTGCTATATACCAATTTGCAGGGCAATTGGAGAAACTTCAGTTCAGTCTGAATCATTTTGGGTCTGAACTGAACTTTTTAAAAAATTCGGCAACCAAACCAAATATTTAATGGTTCACTCATCTTTAATGCATTTACAGTACATCAGAAAATATGGCATATCATCTGAATGTGAACAGCATATTTATGAAGTCCCTCTCACTTTTCATCATATTTGCATCATACTGAAAAAGGTTGGCAGGATGTAACTGTATCACTCTGTGCAATCGATTTACTAAGATTGGAAGCTTGGTACATTACTTTCTCAGGCTGGCCCTCCATTCTCACAGTGTGCCTTACTTAGCGAATATCCCCCACTGTGTTTATGCTTATCTGCATATGTGTTGTGCGCTACATCCATTATGTATCACTTTTGACATATTTTTTCATATTTCCACTAATGAGCCCTACAGTAGCAGTTCTACACCAGTTCCCTAAACCCCTCACTTTCCACAGCCTTATCGTACAATCCTAATTCTATGCTGAAATCAAATTCGCTTGCGCTGTAATAAACCATTTTTCTTCCCTGTACGTTGTTCCTGGTAAAACAGTGCTCTTAGCTGTTCCCAGGGAGAGTAACAGCCTGTTTATAGAGGAGACCTCATCCGATGCATGTTAATTCCTCTTCTCTCTTGATAAAGTGAATGCGGGGTGTGATGACGGCTGCTCTCTTGTGAAGGATGACGCCGTGTCTGTGTGAACGCCTGTCTGATTGAATCCTGTGTGCTCACAATCTGCCAGCCCAGTCTGAGCAGGACAAATTAAACCCGTTGACTCAAGGAGCAGACACAGAGATGGGAGCTGCATGCTAACATCTCCTCTCGCTGGCACGCTCATTTCAACCAAGCAAAACATTTGCATTCTGAGGGGAAATGTGTGTCTGAAAACCAAACTGCCGAAAGATTTTTTTTTACCCACCGCTTTCTTCCAAATCAGACTTAGGAATTGGGTTCCTTCATAGTTATTTTACTATGTAGGATAAGCAGGAGTCAAAACTGATGGACATGGGTATATACACAAATCAAATATTAATGCAAAGATATGCAGGCTGTAATTCTTAAAACTGTATATCTTACCTAGCCACAGAAGAAGCAGTTATGCTGGCAGAAGAGCAAATATCTGCTGGTAATTCATAAAATGATTAACAGCATTCTTAAAGAGGAAGTGTCACCACTTCTGACATGTCTGCTTTAATAAATTATTGTATTTCTCATAATATACCAATTCTAGAGCATCCATTCTTATGGCCTCGTGCTATGCCATTCTTCTCCTATTTCTACTAGAGGTTTCTGAATGAATCTCTAACTGGGTGTTACCACTTGAGGGTGTTTTTCCCTGAAGAGTCTCACATTGTACTATCAGTGCTGCTAGTGTCAGACTTTGTAGGGACACACTCCCAACTGGTAAAGCCCAGATGGACCTTTATGCAGTCTGTTGGCAATTTATTCAGAAACTTCTAGTAGAGATAATAGAGGAATACGACAACATATATTTATACGAAAAGATGCTCCCGATTTGTTATTGTATGGGGGAATAAAGGTAATGTAGTTGATAAAACAGACATGTCAGGAGAAACATGTAAAAAAAAAAGTGGAAGGAGTGGCTACAAAGACCTGTCATGTCTGGGCCGGTTGCCAGGACAACAGGGCAAGGCTTCCTGATGCAGTAAAGCCAGCCAATCAGAGGCTGCGTTGACACGTCTAGTGCACTGATGTCATCAGTCATGTGACACCAGATGTGTCACATGACCAGGAAGTGTGGCCTATTTTAGCAGGCAATCTTCTGGCCACAGGTTGCCAGTGGTTGGTGTCTTCTCCGATGATATCCTCACTAGCATTCTTTCCCTTATCCTGACTCTCCTGGTTTTCTGAGCCTGCTTGGTCCTTGACCTCTGATTCTTGGCTGACAATTTGTGGCTTGGTATAATTTCTGATTTACCCTGACTGCGCTCCTGGTTTGGACTCCTGTTTTTGATTTTGGCTCTGTTTTATTGGTTCTGATTCGATTTTTCCATGTTTGACCTGGCTAGTTTGTTCCGCTTGTATCATAGTGTGGTCGTCAATTTCACACTAGGTTCTTTCTCCTTTTTGGCCCCAGAACTTATCTAGGCCGCTAGTTGTTAGCCGCTGCCTAGGGAGGATCGTGCAAGTAGGTAGGGACAGTGGTGGTGGTGTAGAAATCCAGTAGGGCTTACTACATAAGGGTGCAGCCACAAGGTCAGCCAAAATCAGAAGAGAATCACAAACAGAGACAAAATACAGTATAATAGACAGATACAACTTCTCTTTTTTTAATTCACTCCTGGTTTTGGCTTCAAAAACTGTATCAGCATATTAGAAAATTGCCCATCTTCCAATAAAAAAAAAAAATGATTGAAATATTAGGAAACTCCATAACGTTCCATTTCAGTGCATTTCACCCACATATATACTGGAGAGTGAATCTGGATCGCACATCCTCAACACTATGCTTTTGATGTAATGACTGTCTCAGCATGATTACGTGGCATATCCGCCCAATTTGTAATACATAGTATGCTGTGCATAAGAGGCATTAGTATACAGTTTGATCAAAGAGCATAGGCCCACTTTCCGCGACAAGGAAGCCTCTGCAAGTGGGAAACTACTCTAACCTATAAATGGCGCAGCCGTGCGCGGCGACCACCGGCACCCCAGCACCGCACCAGCAGCAGACAGCGGGACCCAGGAGCCACACAGCAACCCCACTGTGCAGCAAAGCCTCCTTGGCTCTGGGACCCACCGCCCCGCCAGCACAGCACTGAGGCAGCGATGGCAGATACGCAGTACTGCACCATGTGAACGAGTGCAAAGAGCTCACCCAGTCACGACCCTCAGGAAATGCATCTGAGAGATAGTAGGAGTTTATAAACCCCTTGTAGCTAAGGCTAATTAAAAACACCTAGTCCAAATGGGGAGGAGTGCTGACCCCAGAGGGGGAAAAGAGAATAGATAATTACAATATATACTGGAGTGACTGGATCGCACATCCTCAACACTATGCTTTTGATGTAATAGTGTTGAGGATGTGCGATCCAGATTCACTCTCCAGTATATATCGTAACATTTCACCCACATACTTCCAATTAAGGAGCCATTGCAACGGGCACCTCCCCCCAGGGCCTTACTATATAATGCGTCCCAGGTGTAGGAATTGCCGAGTGGTATGTTGCGGCCTACAATGTCTCTTAGGCCTCTTGCACACAAACTTTTTTTTATCAGTGTTTTGCTGGCTGTTTTTAACGGATCCGTTTTTCCGTTTTTTGCTTCCGTTTTGTTTCTGTTTCGGTTCCGTTGTTCCGTTCCGTTTTTCCGTTTGGCATATACAGTATACAGTAATAACATTGAAAAAATTGGGCTGGTCTTAACATTTTCAATAGGTGGTTCCGCAAAAAACGGAACGGATACGGAAGACATACGGATGCACTTCAGTATGCTTTCTGTTTTTTTTGCAGACCCATTGACTTGAATGGAGCCACTGAACGTGATTTGCGGACAAGAATAGGACATGGTCTATATTTAAACGGAACAGAAAAAACGGAAAACGGAAACGGAAGGCATACGGAGACACTTCAGTATTTTTGCAGACCCATTGAAATGAATGGTTCAGTATACTGTCAGTATACTGAACTGAAAAAACTGCCAGTATACGGTCCGCAAAAACGCTCGTGTGCAAGGGGCCTTATTGTGTGTCGCTGTGCTCCTACCTGGACACTGCTGAACCCCAGGCTTTAGCTCCGAAGCAATAAATAGGGGAATAATTGAGGGTAAAATAATAACTTGAGTCCAGACCTTGAGATGAAGTTCAATGGCAGCTTTACTTTGAATAAACGTTCATCAGAAACAATCTTCAAGCTTTGTCTTGGGCCGAGCAGGCTTTAGCATGAAACTGGCAGGCAAACTCCACTCTGCTATATCTGTTTCTCTCTGCGTCTGCTGTACTAACAGGCTGGCTGTATAAGGCCTCTTACACGGGCGTCATGTTTGACGCCCGGATAAGAGGCGGGTGCGTTACGGGAATATGTGCGTTGTTCCGCGCGGTGCAAACGTTTTCAACGCGCGTGAGAAAAACGCCATGTTTGGTACCCAACCCGAAGCCGGACTTCATCACTGAAGTCCGGCTTCGGGTATACTGAGAATTTATTATTTCCCCTTATAACATGGTTATAAGGGAAATAATAGCATTCTAATAAAGAATGCATTGTAAAATGAAGTGGAAGGGTTGTAATAACAACAGTTAACTTACCTTAGCCACTTGATCGCGTAGTCGCGATCTGTCCTCTCTTTCTGCAGCATCTCTGATCTAAGTGACCTGTGATGACGTCACATCACATGGTCCAATCACATGGTCCATCACCATGGTAAAATGGACCATGTGATTGGACCATGTGATGTGACATCATCACAGGTCCTTTCAGATCATCGATGCTGCAGGGAAAGAGAGGAGAGATCGCGGCCACGCGATCAAGTGGCTAAGGTAAGTTAACTTTTATTATTTTTAACCCCTTCCTCTTCATTTCACAATGCATTCTTTATTAGAATGTTATTATTTCCCTTATAACAATGTTATAAGGGGAAATAATAGAGATTGGGTCCCGCTGTTAAGCAACAATGCGGGAAAATCGCAACGCATCCGCACTTGGTTGCGGATGCTTGCGATTTTCCCGCAGCCCCATTAACTTCTATGGGGCCTGCGTTGCATGAAAAACGCAGAATATAGAACATGCTGCGATTTTCACGCAACGCAGAAGTGCTGCGTGAAAATCACCGCCATGTGCACAGCCCCATAGAAATGAATGGGTCCGGATTCAGTGCGGGTGCAATGCGTCCTCCTCAAACTCGCCTCGTGTGAAAGAGGCCTAACTCAGCTTCTTCTGTATGCTACATTTCACTTTGTAGTTAGATTTATGGTTATGCCAGGGAACATTCCTTCTGGCTCCTTAGGCTTCAAGCTTTGGCCTCTATGGCCAACATAGCTTAACCACTTAATCCCCTAGCTTAAACACCCTTAATGACCAGGCCACTTTTTACAATTCTGCACTACACTACTTTCACCGTTTATTGCTCGGCCATACAACTTACCACCCAAATGAATTTTACCTCCTTTTCTTCTCACTAATAGAGCTTTCATTTGGTGCTATTTCATTGCTGCTGACATTTTTACTTTTTTGCTATTAATCAAAAATTACCGAAATTTTTGCAAAAAATGACATTTTTCACTTTCTGTTTGAAAATTTGTCAAATAAAACTACATTTCTCAACAAATTTTTCTCAAAATTTATTGTTCTACATGTCTTTGATAAAAAAATGCAATAAGTGTATATTTATTGGTTTGGGTAAAAGTTATAGCGTTTACAAACTATGGTGCAAAAAGTGAATTTCCAGCACTTTGACTTTCTGAGCACCTGTCCTGTTTCCTGATCGTACTACAATGCCCAGACAGTAGAAACGCCTCATAAATGACCCCATTTCGGAAAGTAGACACCCTAAGGTATTCACTGAGGGGAATAGTAAGTTCATGGAAGTTTTTATTTTTTGTCACAAGTTAGCGGAAATGTTTTTTTTTTTTTCAAAAATTTCATTTTCCGCAAACTTGTGATAAAAATAAAAACTTCCATGAACTCACTATGCCCATCAGCGAATACCTTAGGGTGTCTACTCTCCGAAATGGGGTCACTTGTGGGGTATTTTTACTGCCCTGGCATTTTAGGGGCCCCTAAAGCGTGAGAATCCAAATGCGTAAAAATGCCCTGTGAAATCCTAAAGGTACTCATTGGAATTTGGGCTCCTAGCGCATCTTGGCTGCAAAAAGTGGCACACATGTGGTATCACTGTACTCAGGAGAAGTAGGGCAATGTGTTTTGGGGTGTATTTTTACATATACCCATGCTGGGTGAGAGAAATATCACTGTAAATTGAAAACTTTGTATACATTTTTAAAAAAGTTGTCGCTTACAGCGGTATTTATCACACAAAGTATGGGTATATATAAAAATACACCACAAAAGTCATTGCCCTACTTCTCCTGAGTACGGCGATACCACATGAGTGACACTTTTTGCAGCCAAGATGCGCTAAAGGGGCCCTAAACCAATGAGTACCTTTAGGATTTCACAGGGCATTTTTACGCATTTTATGAGTACCTTTCAGGAGGGCATTTTTACGCATTTTTCTTCTCACGCTTTAGGGCCCCTAAGTGCCTCACATGTGACCCACTTTAGAAAGAAGACACCCTAAGGTATTCTGTGAGGGGCATGGTGAGTTCATACAAGATTTTTTTTTTTTGGCACAAGTTAGCGGAATTTGATTTTTTTGTTTTTTCACACAAAGTCTCCCTTTCCGCTAACTTGTGACAAAAATTCAATCTTTCATGGCCTCAATATGCCCTCAGAGAATACCTTGGGGTGTCTTCTTTCCAAAATGGGGTCACATGTGAGGTTTTTGTACTGCTCTGGCATTTGAGGGTCTCCGCAATCATTACATGTATGGCCAGCATTAGGAGTTTCTGCTATTCTCCTTATATGGAGCATACAGGTAATGAGATTTTTTCTGCTCAGCCTCTGGGCTGAAAGAAAATGAACGGCACAGATTTCCTCATTCGCATCGATCGATGTGGATGAAAAAATCTCTGCCAAAAATATGCAAAAAATAGAGGGCCTGGCGATTGTCAGGACATAGGGGCTCCGCCCAAACATCCATACCCACTTCAGCTCCTATGTCCTGGCAAACGTGATTTCTCCATTCACATCGATCAATCGATCGGTGTGGAGGAAGACATCTTTGCCAGATTTTTGATACAAAGTGTTTGCCAAAGCATATGAACTCCAACACCTCTCCTCAGCTCACATGCCAGGGCAAACGTACCTGTCCTGCAGAGGAGAAATCTCGTCTTGCAGCGCCGCATACACCGACTTCACGTGTCTTCTGACAGCAGCGCAATGCTTCTCTCAGAATTCACATCAGTGCTGCGGCGTTTTCATCGGTTGGTCCGTTGATCTACCTGGAAAATAAAGGGTGGTTAGGGGAAAAAAAAAAAGAAAAAACAGGCAGCAGGCACATAACTTGTACGTTGCAAACTTTATAAAACACGAATAAAACCTGAACATGAAAAAAAAACGGAACTTTTAAAACCTGAACTAACTCAAGATTTTTTTTTTCTTGCTACCTGTTTAATTTTTTTTTCTTTTTTTAACCATTTCACTCTTTATTTTCCTAGCAGAAACCTCTCCTTTCCCATGGGACAATGTGTAAAGTGTAAATCACACAGAGATGGTGAGAAGTACACTATACACGTTATCCCAAGTGAAAGGAGAGGTTTCTACCGTTTCACACTTCTGCTGTAGCACACCAGCACCATCCCTATGTGTTAGGGTCTCTCAAAACCTAGTATCCTGAGAGACCCTTGAGCCGGATTGTAAAAACTACCTGTGTCCTGCAATCCCTAGGTCCTTAAGTGTACCTGAGTGTGGTACTTCCGGAAACACTCCCCTAGGCATAGGGCAGGGTGGTCAGGACAGTCAGGACAGAAATAACGGGTGTCACGCCTTATTCCACTCCTGCTACAGACACGACATCTTTTCGGGGTGGCGGTTGGGTTGAGGTACCAGGCACAACGCTAGGGAAGTGCCGCTCGTGTAGACGGCTAACTACACTGGTGGATGGGGCCACGGAACCTCCTGGATACAGGAGTTCCGAAATGATCTCTTCCTGAAATTTGAGGAAGGATCCTGTTCTCACAGCCTTACTGTAGAGAACGTAACTATTATAGGCAGCCAATTGAAATAAATATACAGACACCTTCTTATACCAGCGTCTGGTGCGCCGGAAATCAAATACGGGCCAACATCTGGTCGTTGAAGTCCACCCCTCCCATGTGGAGGTTATAGTCGTGGACCGAGAGGGGCTTTTCAACGACACTGGTTGCCCGTTCAATTTGGACTGTCGTGTCTGCGTGAATGTAGGAGAGCATGTAAACGTCATGCTTGTCTCTCCATTTCACCGCGAGCAGTTCTTCGTTACACAATGCAGCCCTCTGCCCCCTTGCAAGTCTGGTGGTAATGAGCCGTTGGGGGAAGCCCCGGCGACTAGGTCGCGCGGTGCCACAGCAGCCAATCTGTTCTAGGAACAAATGCTTGAAGAGGGCCACACTTGTGTAAAAGTTGTCCACGCAAAGATGGTACCCCTTGCCGAATAAGGGTGACACCAAGTCCCAGACTATCTTCCCACTGCTCCCCAGGTAGTCAGGGCAACCGACCGGCTCCAGGGTCTGATCTTTTCCCTCATAGATCCGAAATTTGTGCGTATAGCCTGTGGCCCTTTCACAGAGCTTATACAATTTGACCCCATACCGGGCGCGCTTGCTTGGGATGTACTGCTTGAAGCCAAGGCGCCCGGTAAAATGTATTAGGGACTCGTCTACGCAGATGTTTTGTGCAGGGGTATACAAATCTGCAAATTTCAGGTTGAAATGGTCTATGAGGGGCCGAATTTTTGTGGAGCCGGTCAAAAGCTGGGTGGCCTCTGGGACGGGAGGTGGTGTTGTCACTAAAGTGCAGGAAATGCAGGATGGTCTCAAAACGTGTCCTGGACATGGCAGCAGAGTACATGGGCATGTAATGAATTGGGTTCGTGGACCAATATGACCGCAATTCATGTTTTTTGTAATGCCCATGTTGAGGAGAAGGCCCAGAAAAGTTCTAAGTTCGGAAACTTGACTGGTTTCCACCGGAAAGGCTGGGCATAGAAGCTTCCCCGGGTTGTCGGCTATAAATTGAGTGGCATACCGATTTGTTTCTGCCACGACTAAGTCATAGAGCTCCGCAGTGAAAAACAGCTCAAAAACCCCAGCGCCGATCCTATCTGAGCTGTTTCCACCCGAACTCCTGACTGGGCGGTGAAAGGGGGAACTACTGGTGCGGCTGAAGTTGGGGGCTGCCAATCAGGATTTGCCAGCACCTCAGGGACTCTAGGGGCTCTACGGGCCTGTCTTTGCGGTGGCTGCGACGGGAAACTACTGCACGTGCCACCGCACTCAGCTTCAACTGCCCTTCTGGTGCTCGCCACTTCACCATGTTGTACGGCAGTGCTGGTACTAGGTCCAGGACGGGCTGCGCTGCTGGTGTATGCCTCACCACGTAATCCGGCAGCGCCAGCCCCACTCTGCTGCCCTTGAAGCGGATCCTGCGCAACCTGCGGTCTAGCAACACGGGGCCGGGTACGCCTGGTTCTATCAGGGACCTCCACCTCCTCGTCAGAACTTTGGGTCAGACTGCCACTGCTTTCTACAGGTTCATATTCTGACCCGCTAGATTCGTCAGATGAGGGTTCCCATTCCTCATCCGACTGGGTCAGAATCCTGTAGGCCTCTTCAGAGGAATACCCCTTGTTTGACATTTGGGCGTCTAAATTTGGGGGTATTCCTGAGACTACCCAAGAAAAAAAGCAAGCCTGTCTTACAAATGGGAGTGTAGCGAGTACAGAAGCCGCTGCGATTGATAAAAAAGATCAAAACTGATTTTTATCGCCACAGCGCTATGAAGTGATTGTGCAGTGATACAAAAAAATTTTTTGTCACTGCGGCGGGCGGGCGTGGGTGAACGCGGGTGGGTGCGACCGATCAGGTCTGATCGGGCAAACACTGCGCTTGGGGTGGAGGGCGAACTAAAGTGACAGTAATACTATTATAGATCTGACCGTGATCAGTTCTGATCACTTACAGATACTATAAAAGTACAAACGCTGATTAGCGCCACGCTAATCAGCTGAATCAGTGACTGCGGTGCGGTGGGCTGGGCGCTAACGCTAACTACCTACCAAAGGGACCTAAACTAACCTAAACCTAACAGTCAATACTGGTGAAAAAAAAAAGTGACAGTTCACAAGTGACACTGATCACTTTTTCCCTTTCACTATGTATTGACAGGTGATCAAGGGTTAATTATAGGTGATCAGGGGGTGATCAGGGCCTGATATGTAGTGATTGGTGCACTTACTTGGGATCTGTGCTCTGTGCTGGGTCCAACCGATGAAAAGGACCCAGCACATGGCACAGATCCCTTATAAAACACACATATTTGTAAATATGACTTATATCGCCTATTTCCATAGGCGATTTTGAAATCACCAGCCTGCCAGCGCTGATCATTGGCTGGCAGGCTGGTGATTGAACTTGTCCTGAGCCCGGCGGTGCGCTCCATTTGCGCTCCACCGGGCTCAGGAGCGCGTCATCTCGCGTCTTGCGAGATGACGCGCGGGCGCGTCAAGGAGGAATGAACCGACCGCCCGCAGGACGCAATCCTGCGTGAGGCGGTCGGAAAGAGGTTAAGGTGCTCAGGCTGGTATGGGCACGTCCAGCAGAGATGTGCCCCTGCACACCGTTCCTCTAGCTGGAGTCAACTAGACTAACTCTAACTGGTCCCCACCCTTCCTGAAGGAAGTAGGACAAGCCAACTGCTCTCCAGAGGGGTTTAGAAGGGAATGGTAAGTTCCATTCTATCTACATGAAGCTCTGCCATGTTTGCTGCCACATGCTGGTGAACCAAGCACATTACATGAACAGTTACATAACATTAGAAATGCACAGTGTGGAGAACCTGGAATAAATACACAAGATGACATTCTGTTAGCTCATTTAGGAGAGTAGCACGGTGTAGGAGTGGTAACACCACTCTGGGGTGATACACTATGAGGTAGTGCTGTGTGTGCAAAAGCGTTGCAGAGGGGACGCTATGGAGATTTTAATATTTTAAGAATTTTTCAGTAAAAGTTTAATTTTATAATATTGGTACTGAACTTTATACATTTTTTCACATTCTTTATTTTATACCTGGGGTCCAAGGGATGGTCCTACCTGCCCCTAATGCTGCTGCAAGGAATACTTACAAGTGTTCTTCCGGGTGAGCTGTGTTGTTTCTTTCTTTATATTGAATTGATGTTTGTATGAATGTTCATTCCCAATAGTTGGCCCGGTAATCAATTCACTAGTCTGTTGCTCCTCCTAAAAAACTAAGGCCGAGTTCACGCTTCAGTTATTTGGTCAGTTAATGTGACGGCCGAACATCAGCTGGGACATTTCGCGAACACGTGTTCGCAATCAAATGTTCGTGAACACCGCGTTCGCGGCAGGCCCCCATTGACTTGAAAAACCTTCAGGTCATATTTGCAGCCACCAAATACTTACTAGAAGTGCATAAATAGTCCCACAACATGGACAGTGACATACATTGGCAAAAATTCCCACAAAAATATGTATTTTTAATCAGGGGCCATTTTTATGCGTCTTAAAGGGAAACTCTCAAAAATGTGCCCTGCTGGAGCCGAGCCAAATTTTATTTTAGGCCACGGGAGTATAGGCCCATAAAATTAGGCATTCATCTGATAGAGAATTACTTTTGATTATGTGGCTGGAGGCAGGGCCGGCTCCAGGTTCATGTGGGCCCTTGGGCGATAAATCCCAGTGGGCCCCCTTGAGACATTTCTGTACATTTACATGTCCCTCTGTGGCTCCCACACTGTATAATGACCACTAGTGTCCCCTATACAGTATAATGACCACTAGTAACCCTTCACACTGTATAATGACCCCCCCAATGCCCACAAACACGTAAAATGACCCCCAGTGGCCCCACACACAGTATAATGACCCCACAGTGGCCCTCCATTTAGAATAATAACACCCAGACGCCGCCATTCAGAATAATGACCCCCAGTGGCCCCACACACAGTATAATGACCCCACAGTGGCCCTGCATTCAGAATATTAACACCCAGACGCCGCCATTCAGAAAAATGACCCCCAGTGGCCCCTACACTGGGGGTCATTATACTGTATGGTGGTCACTGGGGGTCATTATATTGAATGGGGACTCTGGTGGTCAGCATACTGAATGGAGGGTCATTGGGGATCATTATACTAAATGGAGGGCAGCTGTTGCTGCCTACTCCGAAATCTCAAATGTCAGTGGTGGTGAAGGTGACAATGATGACGTGTCGATGGATGTCACGTGGGTGCCCACAAGAGAGGAGGAGGAGGGTAGTTCAGAGGGAGAGACAGAGCAGCAGAGAGGGAGGAGAAAGAAGAGAAGCAGGCAGAGCTCACAGGGCACAGGATGCAAAAAGCAGGCTGCAAATGCATCTGGAGCGATCTATCCACCATGCACAGTCAATTCTGGCACTCCAAGGACACCGGCACATGGCTCCGCAGTGTGGGCTTTTTTTAACGTGTCAGCTGCTGACAATAGCGTTGCCATCTGCAACCTGTGTTGTCAATGCATAAGTCGCGGTAAGCCCAACACTCACCTAGGGACGACTGCCTTAAGAAGGCACCTGGCCTCCCATCACCGAGCCTAGTGGGAGAAATGCTGTCAGAACCCACAAAGCCACACTCCCGGTTCTCCACGTCCTGCCTCTTCTCCTTCTCCTCTCTCCTCCTATTTGTCCTCCACTCCACCTTCCACCGTGCCATCGGCGCGCTCATCTGGCAGAAGACAGGCTTCCGTGGCCCAAATGTTCGAGTGTAAAAAGTTGATGATGCCGGATAACCCTCTTGCCCAACGGCCGACCGCTGGCTTGTCGGAACTGTTAGCTCGCCAACTACTGCCATATAAACTGGTGGACTCGGAGGCCTTTAAAAATGTATGGCTATTGGTACACCGCAATGGAAGGTCCCCAGAAGGAAATATTTCTCCCAGAAGGGCATCCCAGAGCTATATGGCCACATTCAGCGGCAAGTGAATATGTGTCTGGCACACAGTGTCGGTGCCAAGATCAGTACTTCTGACCACAGATATGTGGTCTAGCAAACACGGGCAGTGAAGGTACATCATTTTACTGCCCACTGGGTGAACCTTCTTACGGCCGTCAAGCATGTAACCCATGGCTCCCGTGTGGATTTGGTGTTACCACCAAGGAATGCATGCAGGCCTGCCTCTTCTTCTCCTCCTCCTACTCCATCCTCTGTCTCCTCCTCAGCTGACACCTTCTTTTCCACTGCTACTGGCACTTCCCGCTGCCCCCAAGCTTCCCAGAACCAATTGGACATCTCAGGTGAGACATTGCCAATAGAGTTGAGCGGACGCCTGGAAGTTTGGGTTCGCGAGTTCGGCCGAACTTCCCCGCAAAGTTCGGGTTCGGGACCCGAACTTGACCCGAACTTGTTCCCGAACCCTGTTGAAGTCAAGGGAGACCCGTACTTTGGGGCACTAAAATTACTCTAAAAGAGTCATGGAAAGGACTAGAGGGCTGCAAAAGGCAGCAAAATTCTGGGTACCAAAAACTCTAAAGTTCGGGACGAACCCTAGTTGCCATGCTGTGCTGCGGCTGTTGTGCCTGGAAGCCAAGAGCCACACCGATCCTGCACTCCTTTTAGCTCTGCGGTCACAGGCCGATTAGTGGCTAACCCCGCTGAATTTGACAGTCGGTACAGTGGTGTGCGACAACGGTGCCAATCTTATGAGTGTGCTGAAACAGGGCAAAATGACACACGTCCTGAACTTAGTCATGCAGAAATTTGTTGCCAAATAATCTCTAGCCATTTTAGAAGATCTTACATTTCCAGGTCCTATGAATTCTGCAGCAGGACAGGTTCTGGGGAGCTTGGTTTCTTTTCAGCTCTCCAGTGGCTGCTCATGCGCAACGGATGAAGACTTCTGCTGCCAAATTATGAGATCATCACACTGGTCAGTCGCAGCCACGGCGCCATCAGTGACATCGTACCTTACGCCTTCTTTCTGGAGCATGCATTGCGTTGTGTCATTGATCAAGCTGTCAAAGAGCATGAGCTGGAAGATGAGGAAGTTGCAATGCCGAATGAATTCCCGGGGGGTGGGGCTACTCCATCTGAGACAAGTCAGCAAGAGTCTGATGAGGAGTCAGAGGAGGATGGTGGCTGGGGGGAGGAGGAGGAGGAGCAAGAAGAGCAGGCTTTGAGGGGGACTTTAAACTTTTATTGGATCCTGGTATTGTCCGTGGCTGGGGGGAGGAGACTGAGGACAACATTCTCCTGGGCAATGAGCAGGAGCCATGGTGCTCAACCACTTCCAATTTAGTGCAAATGGGGGCCTTCATGCTCCAGTTGTTGAAGAGGGACCACCGTATAAAAAGCATAAAGGGCAAGGACCAGAACTGGGTGGCAACATACTTAGACCCCCGGTATCCACACAAAATGACATGTTACCAGCATCACAGAGGGCTAGCAGAATGCAGCATTTTCAGGCCTTACTGCGAGAGATGCTGCATTCTGCTGTTGCGGGTGCTGGCAGAGGAATTTTCACCCACAGCGAAACAGGTGTGGGTACCAATCCTACCACGCCTGCAAGAAAGGGCGGTTTGAAGATGTGTCGGTCACTTCGGATATGAGATCATTCTTGCAGCCAACCCATCGACAGCCGCCCTCTGGATCCAGATTAAGGGAACACCTAGACCGACAGGTGTCCGACAACATTGGGTTAACGGCTGATGTGGACGCTCTGAGAAGCGAGGAACCCCTGGACTACTGGGTGTGCAGGCTTGACCTGTGGCCAGAGCTGGCACAATTTGCCATGGAACCCTTGGCTAGCCCTTCGTTGAGTGAACTGTCCGAAAGGACGTTCAGCACAGATGGAAGGATCGTGACCAATAAGCGCACTCGCCTAGATCACGACAGTGTAAACTACCTCACATTTCTAAAAATGAATGAGGCATGGATCCCGGAGGAATTCAACACCTGTGACGACCACGTGTAATTGAATTTCCTCATGCCAGCCCACACATATCCGCCACCACCCAGAACAAAGAATGGTCCTTGTCTTATGTATATACAGTATTTTCTGGAAGCAGGTATATCACAGGCCTCAATCAATATTTGGTGGAAACAGGTATATTGAATCCCTTAATCAGTATTTGGTAGAACCAGGTATATTGCAGCCCTCCCAATCAGTATTTTGTGGAAGCAGGTATATCAAACCCCTTAATCAATATTTTGTGGAAGCAGATATACCGCAGGCCTCAATCAATATTTGGTGGAAAAAGGTATATCAAACCCCTTAATCAGTATTTTGTGGAAGCAGGTATATCACAGGCCTCAATCAATATTTGGTGGAAAAAGGTACAGTATATCAAACCCCTTAATCAGTTTTTGTTGAAACAGGTATATTGCAGCCCTCAATCAGTATTTTATGGAAGCAGGTATATCGCAGGCCTCAATCAATATTTGGTGGAAACAGGTATATCGAACCCTTAATCCCTTTTTGTGGAAGCAGGTATATTGTAGGTCTCAATCAATATTTGGTGGAAACAGGTATTTCAAACCCCTTAATCAGTATTTTGTGGAAGCATGTATATCACACCCTCAATCAATATTTGGTGGAAGCAGGTATATCAATCCCGTAATCAGTATTTTGTGGAAGCAGGTATATCATACCCTTCAATTATTTTTTTACCACAACAGTTATATCACACCACCCTGTTTATTTAGGGCAACAGTTATATTGCAGCCCTCAATCAGTATTTTGTGGAAGAAGGTATATCACACCCGTTGCAATTAGTTGTTCCAATAGCGTTTGTCCCTCTACATAGCTGCGGTATCGCAGCAGAACCGCACACAACTGCTGAACAATACAAATGCACTAATATACTTTCTATGTTGGAAAGTATATTACAAGTATTTCACACCCCTTAGTATATCGCACCTATCGATAGCATACCTATACCAGTCCTTAAATGGACTTTTGTGGCCCTATTAGCTAGTGTTTGGTGTCCCCAACAGCCTGTCCCTGCTCCACAAACCAACCTCTCCCTACACTGGCAAAACACAGAATGTAAAATGGCTGTCAGATCGGGTTCTGTTATAGGGTGGGGGTGTGTCCATGTGCTGAAACATCTCAATTGGCAGTCCTGTCCCACCTGATGGATGGGTCATGGGTCAAAGTTCAGCACAATGCAAAAGAATATGGGCCCGTGGATATCGCCATATGTTTGCATGTCCGGCGAATCGCAAACGCGCAAAGTTCGTTGGGCGAACCGCAAAGCCATCTCTAGTCAGTTATTTTCATCAGTTATTGTGAGCCAAAACTAGTAATGAAGCTCACACATAATGGAAAGATTTCTTCCTGTTCTATGTTTCGGCTCACAATAACTGATGGAAATAACTGACCAAATAACTGAAATGCAAACTCAGCCTAAGATAAAAGGGCAGAAACACAGCTGTTGTTACTACAAAACTACAATACATAAGCAAAGAAACAAGATAATAAATACAGGATAATACGGGATAATAAAAGTATTACGTTTGCATATACAGTATATTAGAATTTATCAAGGGTCACATGACGGAAAAGGGAATTGGGAACAGGGGCTTCACAGTGACGACAACTTGCATATCAGAAAATTGCTCAGCTTTCAATATAAAAAGCTTTATTTGCAGTGAATACCCTCTTTAAAGGGGTTATCCAACCCCTATAATAACTCCCAAAATTCCCAGGCAACACTTACAGGTTATACTTACCCCCTCCCCAGCACCAGTATCTCTTCTGATGCCCGTGCTGCCGCCACTATAGGGTGACGCTAGGGAGGCTTATCCCGTCGCAGCCTGCTATTGGCTGCTCTCCCGTCGCTGTTGTTTTGATCTGCGCAAAAGGGAGATGCAGTGGTGGCCATGTGGGTATCAGGAGAGACGCAGGTGTCGGGGAGCGGGGTAAGTATAACCTGTATATGGTGCCCGGGCATTTTGGATAGCGGTTGGATAGCCCCTTTAACATATGACAGAAAAAAAACATGATTTATTTGTATCTCAATTATTGTGATTTGTACCTCGATCTTAGTTATATAAGATGTTTATGACTTGATTCATACGCTATTTTACATTGCATTATATTATATGTTATTTTACATTGCATTTTATGCATCTACTTTTTCTCCTTTTTTCGCCAAAGTGTTACCACTTTAAATGTGTACACATTGGGTGATATTATTATGAGCCATTGATTGGTACAACAAATAGCCATTACAGATAACCGTGAGAAGACAGCTTCATCTCTAGAGGAGTTAAACTAGTCTTCTGCCTAATTAAGAAGCAGATTAGATTGATTTATCCACCAGGGCGATAAAGAAAAGCAATGTCCTTCATCATTCATATCAAGAGACAACCTCTTTATCACAAGCAAGGACAAAAGTGAAAACCCAAATACAACCCAGAAATACTAGAGCCTGAATAAACACGCAGCCTGGACACATTTGAGTATGGAGCTATATTTTGAGGAAGATCGCAACTTCAAATAATACCCTTTGTCACAAAGTACAGTGATACCTCGGTTCACGAACGCTTCTGTTCACGAACAACTCGGTTCACGAACAGAAAAGTTCGTAAAAATATGCTCCGGTTCACGAACTCCGCCTCGGTTCACGAACGCAAGCCGCGGCCATTTTAATGCTAATTTCAGGCTGTCACATGGTCGGGACTTCCTGTAGGAAGACCGTGGAGAGAAGAAGCAAGAATAAGAGACACAGAAAGAAGTACTCTGCAAGCATTATAAGTGATTATACTGTATTTTATCACATACAGTACATACTGTACACAGAAAGAAGTACTCTGCAAGCATTATACAGTACAGTAAGTGATTATACTGTATTTTATCACAGTTAGCAGTGATGCCATAAAATCCATTATGCAAAAATGGAATGAGTGCCATGATTTCTTTGAAAAGCACCACCCCAACATTACTGTCACAAACAGAGTGTTAAATCTCATGAATGATAATGTGGTCTCTCATTTCCGGAGGGTTATGCAGCGCAGAAAGAGACAAGTGACATTGGACAGATTTTTCAGACAAACTGAGCCTGCAGCTAGGAGACAAAGGAGAGAGGAAACCCTGAAGAAGATCTCCTGATGTCCTTATGGAGGGGACTCTCCCCCAAACAATAACTGCCTCCCACCTTACTGTCCTCTCTTAATAAATAACTACAGTATACTGTACTTTACTAATGTGTATTGTCATTTGTTTCATATTTTTGGGCTTCAAAAACCCCCCAAAAAAAGTCAGCACGGATTAACCGGATTTACATTGAACCCTATGGGAAAATGTGCCTCGGTTCACGACCAATTCGGTTCGCGACCAGAGTCAGTTCACGAATTAAGTTCGTGAACCGAGGTATCACTGTATATAGAGGTAAGCACACATTGGAGGTGCTCACATAGTGGTGTTGTGATCAGCCACAATAACTATATTAGTTCAAATTAGGCCCCAACAGGGGTTCAGGTCAGCAGCAACGGTTGCACGACCTATGGCACTTAGAGTAAATGGACCTCACCAGATGGGCAAACAATTGTACCAAAGAGAATAAAAAAAATATATTTGCTATTACCCACACTAGATCCTATTTAAAGTATTTTTATTCAGGATAGCAATTAAAGGTCCGTAGATAAAATGCATTTCAGGGACCAGCCGCTTCTTCACTTACACAGGACAATCTACATCTGAGAAAAGATGAACATTTGACCTAATAGCATAAATTCTGCTTATTGGTTTGAGTTTCAGGTGTCAAGCTCTGATCATAAATAGCCAAAACTCAATATTTTTCAATGTGAAATTCTAAAAGGTTTGTCGTAACAGTGAGTTTTTCCATCAAATGACAAAGCTGATTATGTCTGATGAACCAGATGTGAATCTAACCTAATTTATCTCTAAATTAATAGCTCCTCTTCCCTGCACAAGTAGACCGTACGCTAGAAAAATCTAATTGTGGCCGAACCCAAAAGTTCCAGCAGGAGATATTCCATCAAATGCACTGACCTTAGATTAAAGAGGACCTTTCATGAGATTATGGGTTACAAACTGGTATGCTTACCAGATAGGGCTGCCCCCTACAGATTTTTTCTAAAATATCACTCCATTCCGGCGCTGTGTCCCCTGCTGTTTTTGGCGCCTGATATGTTAATTTAGAGTATCGGCACAGGGAGGAAAAACGGCTGGGTTTCTTAATGGGTTCTCTCCATCTCTGGCTGTAGCACAGTCCAATCACAGCGAAGAATATCACAGCTTAGAAGTTCAATTTTGTTTTTATTAGACCAGTGAATCTTGTTTCTGAGAGTTCTTGACCTGATTTTTGCAAACTCCAGGTTGGCTTGGATAGACTTTTTCTGGCCATAAAGCCCATATTTGTGGACTGTTGCAGTGATGTTTGACCTTCTGGAAGTTTCTCCTATATGTACATAGGATCTTTGAAATTCAGCTAGAGTGACCACTGGGTTCCTGGTCATCCCTCTTACCAAGGCCCTTCTCGCCAAATTACGTACTTAATTTGGTGGGGCAGCCAGCTCTAGGAAGAGTCCTGGTTATTCCAAACTCCTTCTATTAAAGAATAATGGAGGCCACTGTGCTCTTGAGAGCTTTCAGTGCAGCAGAATTTGTTGTACTTTCTCCAAATCTGTGCCACCACACAATCCTGTCTCATAACTCTACAGGCAGTTCTTTCCTCGTCATGACTTGGTTTTTGATCATATATGTCTTGTCAGCTGTTAGAACTTATGTGTGCATTTCCAAATGTCCAATCAAATGAATTCACCGCGAGTAGATTCCCATCAAGGTAAAGAAACATTTCAAAGATGATCCGGAGAAATGGGAGCCCTCATATCTAAATTTCAAGTGTATTAGGAAATGATCCAAATACTTATTTCCTTGTGAAATGTTAGTCTTTCATTTTTAAGAAGTTTGCAAAAAGTTCTGAAATTCTGAGTTTACTTTCAGTGGCGTACACACAATCCATTTCAGCCCCAGTTTACTACTAAAATTAAATGTTTTGGCTAAATAAAGTATATTACAAAATGTTACCTATCACTTGCCCTACACTTTACTAAAAAAAAAAAAAAATTATATGGCAGTTACACTTTGGGCTACTAAGGGCTCTTTCCGTGCAGCTAATCCGCTACGTGAATGAGTGCCAAGCCCTATTCCGGACAGCAGAGACACGGAGCAGTAACATGATTGACTGTGATCTTTTTACTACAAAATCACGGTGACAACTTTATCTCACTGTGATTTTGTAGTAAAAAGGTCACAGAGAGGCACGGGGCATTATCAATCATGTTAAGGCTCTGTGTCTCTGCTGTCTGGAGCGGGGCTTGGATCTCTTTCACACAGCAGATTAGCTGCACGGGTTCCACTCGTGTTAAAGAGCCCTAAGCCCAATGGCTACACTCACCCAGTCCTAATAAAATCTGGTCCTACCTCATCCAGGGTGTCACTGGCGTTGTCGTGATGTCCACTGGATCCAGAACAAGGTCCCTGTGGTGAGAAAAAAAAAATAATCACATAAGGAAGGGATGGCGACTGCCCCAGTGAAATCACCAGCAGGGGGCGCTGTGCTGGCCTGTAAGAGCCATACCAATGTACAGCAGGGTAATCTAGTGCTAATCCACCTTTGTTTCTGTCACAGCAGTTATGCCCAGATAGATGCCCCTCTCACAGTAGTTATGCCCAGATATGTACCCCCTCACAGTAGTAATGCCAAATATGTACCCCTCACAGTAGTAATGACCAGAATATGTGCCCCTCACAGTAGTAATGACTAGTGATGAGCGGTAGGGGCAATATTCGAATTTGCGGTATTTCGCGAATATTTTCGACATATATTCGAAAATTCACAAATTCGTAATCTCCATTTTCTTGATTTTCTGCAATCAAGAAAATGGAGATTACGAATTTGCAAATTTGCATAAATTTGCATAACATTTTGTCTAAATTTGTATAAAAATTCGCAGAAACTGGTATTTAAAAGGTATCTTAAATGCCAGTTTATGTGAATTTTTATGCAAATTTATGCGAATTTTTTATATGCAAATTTTCGCAAGCAAGAAAATAATGTCATTATTTTCTGATTGTGAAAATTTGCATAAAGATTCGCATAAATTTGCATAAAAATTCAATTCACAATTGCGAATATATTTTGCGATATTCTAAATATTCGCGAATTCCCGAAGTGCCGATATTCGCGATTAAAATTCGCGATTCGAAAATTCGTGATCAACACTAGTAATGACCAGAATATGTGCGCCTCACAGTAGTAATGACCATAATATGTGTCCCCTCACAGTAGAAATGCCAGATTGTGTCCCTTCACAGTAGTAATGCCAGATTATGTGTCCCCCTCACAGTAATATGCCCAGATATGTGCCCCCCTCACAGTAATTATGCCAGATTATGTGCCCCTCACAGTAGTTATGGCCAGTTATGTGCCCCCCTCAAAGTAGATATGCCCAAATATGTGCCGTGTTGTGCCCCCTCAGAGCGGTTATGCCAGAGTATGTGCCCCTTCACAGTATTTATGCCCAGTTATGTGCCCCCTCAAAGTAGATATGCCCAAATATCTGCCCCCTTTAGAATGGTTATGCCAGATTATGTGCCCCTTCAAAGTTTTTATGCCCATCAACCCCCAACCCCCCTTCCCCCTGCCCCTAGTCTGCAGCCTTAGAAAATAAAAATAAAAACATATTTACCTTCTTCCCTGATGACAGGCTCCCACACTCATCACGCTGCTGGCTGTGCTGAAGGCAGATTCCTGGGTTTTCAGATCTCCTCCCACAGCCAGCAGCGCGATCTGGGGCCAGCAGGTGGAGCTCCTGAGCTGTGAAGCAGGGATGAGAGAGGTTTCCCTGCTTAACTATGGAAAGGAACTGCCGTCCGGGTGTGTAAATGAGTGAGTATGCGCCTCCCCCCCTTCCCCTTCATATTATACATGTAATGAAGCGCTCTGATGCGGGCCGAAATTGCCACTGTACTTCATGCAGGGCCCCATCAGAGTGCTCCATCACATGTGAGTAACAGGCTTTAGGGTGGCCTGCCCTGCGACCCCTGCGACCCCTGTATGTACGCCAGTGTTCACTTTATTATGAGGTATTAAGTGCAGAATATTGGGGAAAACTTTAACTTTTATTTTTATTTTAGCACAATGCCGCAAAATAACAAAATGTGAAAAAAGTGATGACTATCCGAAAGCAATGTAAATGTACATTTTTTCATGTTAAGGCCATCATTTACTACAAAGAGTGGAGAACAGCAACAGTTACCATTTTTTACTGAGGGGTCCTGACACAGACATACATTTCATGGAAAATCAATTTATTTAAATTTATACTGAGTAATGCTTCATTTCTGCTGTGGTGGCACTGATATGGAACATGTTACTAGACTTATTAAAGGGGTTTTCCAGGATTTTAATATTGATCACCTATCCTCAGGAAAGGTCATCAATATCAGATCAGTGGAGTCTGACACCCCCACCAATCAGCTGGTTGAAGATAAGACTGTGCTCCGTGCAAGTGCAGCCTTCTCTTCATTGTTTAACTGCTTGCCATCGACATCGCAGCAGTGAGCAGGCTTAAATAAAAGCTGTCCCACTCACTTCTATAGAACGGCTCTGTAGTATACACTTGAATAGGAACACTCACTCCTTCCCATTGAGGCAGGGTGGGCGCTTCCATAGAGGCAAGGAGGGCAATTGCCCCCGGGCCCCGAGTCCCTAGGGGCCCCGGCGCCAGCCCGCTGCAAACTAACTCTACTTACTATTTTGTTGCGGCTCGGCGGGCGGCCGCCAGCTAACTAACAGCGCGGAAATCGCACAGCCTGAAAGAGTGAGGAGGGGGCAGGGCCCGCGGCCGCTCTGAGCTCCGCTTCCTGGCCTCCCTGTCTCTGCAGTGGCTGCTGGAGCGTGCCGCAGGCTCGCAGCTGCCGCACAGGCACGTCTTCACGTGGCGTTGCCACTGAGCTCCGCCCCAGAGAGAGAAGAAGGAGCGAGCGCCAAGGCCCACGGCACAGCCTGCCTTCCTGTCCCGGAGCCAAGTTCGGTTCAAACAGAAGTTACAGGTATTTATTTGGTACAAAGAAAGATAACAACTGGATGGATCCCATTTGCCAGGAGAGATGTGCTGCTGCTGCCACTGGCCCATGGAGGGGAGAAATCTGCCATGGGGGCTTGGGGGAGAGATGCGCTGCTGCCAGCCCACTGGCCCATGGAGTGGGAGAAATGTGCCAAGGGGGGTTGGGGGAGGTGCGACAGAAGGAAAGATGTGCTGGGGAGAAATGTGCCAAGGGGGGATGGTGGGGAGAGAGATGTGCTGTTTACAATATGGGACGTTAAAGTCAGCAAGTGTCATATGGGGGGGCCCCTTATTGTTTTTCGCCCCAGGGCCCCATTTCACCTAGAACCGGCCCTGCATTGAAGTGAATGGGATGGCTTGTAATTACAGTTCCTCGCTGCTGCAATGTTGACGGCAAGCAGGTAAACAATGAAGGCAAGGCTGCGCTTTCATGGGGCGCAGATTTCTCTTCAACAAGCTGATCGGCGGGGGTGCTGGGTATTGGACACCTGCAGATCTTATATTGATGACCTATCCTGAGGACAGGTCATCAATATTAAAATCCCAGAAAACCTCTTTACCAATTTACAGCTAATTGGTCCCAGCTATATGACACCTACTCAATATTTTTTTTAATATATATTGTGACACAGTGAGAGGTTTGGTGGTAGAAAAACAGGTATTTTCCTCTCAGCCTGTGCTGCTGGGTTGATTGCAGCCAGGTGAGGGCAAATACTGGACCGGATTTTAGGTGCCGGTCCGGGTTTTTTTTGGGTTAATGTCTAGGTGCCTTTAAAAGACAGCTGGGTTTTATGCAAACTCTCTCTCTGTGTTTGGGATCTGAGCCCTGTGCTGGGCTGAAAAGCTGAGACCTGTGTGTCAGAAGAGCAGGCCATTTAAAGACGGTCAGTGTACTTTTTGTGTTGCTGAGCATTCAGCCAGGTGTGAACTAACACCTAGGATTTGAGGTGATTTAACCTGGAAACTGCTGGTGTTCCGTGGAGCTCTCAGGGCTGGAAGCAAGAGCTTGCAAAGAGGCGTGCAGTCTGCCTGGAAGCCTGAGGTTGGACTTTCCTGCGGCTGGGCTGACAGCCGGGTGTGGTACACGCACCTAAACCACACAGGTGAATTTGATTCAGTCTTGGACTTTTGTTTTGCCTAAAGTTTTTGCTGTGTGTGAAGTAACACTAAGTGACTGATTTGAGTTTTGTTTGTGCAAGTGTGAAATAAAACACTGTTTGCTGCAGTACCTGGACTCTCTTTGCCTCTATACTGCACCCGCACCGCTGTCTACCAGAGCAACCCCCCACAATATATACAATTATGCCATCTCCCTACTATTTTTACAGTACTGGGGTATATAATAATAGTAATACTAATAATTTCTATTATAATCCACTGAGAAATACAATACAATATTATAAAGTATGTGCTAGCACTTTGAGCTCCTGAATTACTGTGGTGAGATAAGTACATAGTGGAGATATATTTTCTACATACCGACATGCAAATTTCAGCTTTACACAGAAGAAAAATACTGCTTATTGATGTGGAACCTTGTACCATTTCCTTCCACTATCAGCTAACTCCGTCATCCGGGAATTTCAATCCACTAAAATCAGATTTGCACAACACAGAGTTTTATGTGATACCTTCCTAAGGCTAAAATTTCTTGTTCATTAAAAGTGAAAACAGGATCAGACTGAGCTGATACAAAATGTATCCATAGAACTGCTCTTGACATTTTTCCAATGTCACCTTGCATGCCGTTTCAGACTCTAAACATAATGCATTAGCGCTTTACCCTCCTCTCAACACCTCCAAACCACAAGATGACCCTCTTGTATCTATGGGATCTGGAATGAGTGTTTCAGGTCAGGGCTTATCACAGCTGTCATTCCTGTTCCAAATGAGGATGAAAGGATAAGAGGTGTCAGAAATTCTGCTCTAGGCTTCCAGAAAACCTCTTCAATATGTATTTACACCGGGATCTTTAAATAACATCTTTCACACATTTGCGTGTAGCCTTGAAGTCTATAAGTCTTAGAAACATTTTGGAGTGTGGAATAATTTTCAAACGTACCTAGTGCTCTCTCTGTTTTTACATATTTCCTATCCAGGGGTCAAGTCCTGGGAAAAAAAGTGTGGGAACCCACCCAAGTGCCTCCGTGTGACGTCACGGCGCTCGGCGGACGCAAGGGCAGGGGAGTTTGGGAGGAGGAGCAAGCAAGTACAGTATTTTTCGCCCTATAAGATGCACCTAGGTTTTAGAGGGGGACAATAAGAAAAATATATTTTTCATTACACCTCAGGTCAGACCACCATTCAGACCCCCAATTTTAATCAGACCTCAGCTAAAAGCCCCAATAAGATCCCCAATGTCAATAAGACCCCAATAAGACCTCAGATAACACCTCAGCTCAGATCCCAATATGAATGACCCCCAATCAGACCTCAGATAAGAGCCCCATGCCTCATAGCAGACCCCAGTAGCCTCATAGCAGACCCCAGTAGCCTCATAGCAGCCCCTAGTAGCCTCATAGCAGTCCCCAGTGCCTCTCCACCAGCCCCCAGTGCCTCTCCATCAGCGCCTCATGCCTGTGCACAGCCCTGCACAGCAGACAGCCGAGGACCAGGAAGCGATGAGTACAAAGCCTTCACATTTCCTGTCCTTTTTGCCCTGAAAGGGAATGGTGTTTCTGCTATGAAAAAAGTGCAGACACCGTTCCCACAGGACTCGAGCCCTGTTCCTATCCCTTTCTTCTTCCCATTTTGATATTCTTTTTTCTCTCTTTAATATTTCTCATCTTTTTAATGGCTATAATTTATATTTCTAGGTTTTGCTCTGTGATTTATTGAAATAAGTTTAAAAAAAAAATGAGTCCCTAGAACTGTGATGGCTAACCTCCGGCACTCCAGCTGTGGTAAAACTACAACTCCCAAGATGCACACTTGCTTGACTGTTCTCAGAACTCCATATAAATGAATGGAGCATGCTGGGAGTCGTAGTTTCATCACATCTGGAGTGCTGAAGGTTAGCCATCACTGCCCTAGAACGACCCAGGTTTCATCAATACTAAATGGTTCAATAGCCAAAGGGCTATCTAATACCTGTTTTTGGTCATATAGATATATACCTGTTTTTGGTCATATAGATATATCCCCCAAATTAAGCAATTTTCTAATCCAGTTGATAAGAAGGAATATGAGACAACAGTAGACTTCTTCAGTTTTGGGGAATAGAGAGAATAAGATTGGGACCCAGGGGGGGCAATTTAGACAAAAAAACTTTAACAATGTGAGACTCGCTGGATCCATAGGCTCAATACTATGAGCCCGTATGGACTTAATAAAGGATTTTCCTTCATATCATTCATTTAATAGAAAATGAATAGGAACACATTAAGGTTAGAGATGTCGCGAACATAAAATTTTCCGTTAGCGAACCCGAATTTCCTTAAATGTTCGCGAACGGGCGAACCGCCAAAGACTTCAATAGGCAGGCGAATTTTAAAACCCACAGGGACTCTTTCTAGCCACAGTAGTGATGGAAAGGTTGTTTAAAGGAGACTAACACCTGGACTGTGGCATGCCGGAGGGGGATCCATGGCAAAACTCCCATGGAAAATTACGTAGTTGACGCAGAGTTGGGTTTTAATCCATAAAAGGCCTAAATCACCTAACAATCCTACATTTTTTTGAACAATGTGGTTTAAAACATCCAGTGTGTGCATACGATCAAGTATGATATTGTATCGATCAGGTAGTGTAAGGGTTACGCCCGCTTCACAGACATTGACAGACCAAACTCCCCTTTTAATGCACCGCAAACAGTCCATTTGCACAACTGCAGACTCCCCATTTGCACAAGGTTGGATACCAAGCTAGCCATGTCCCGGTGAAGTCATTGAAGGTTTCTTCCTCCACCCAGCCACGTACAACACCAAGGGTCTGCGAAAGGTGAATTGAATTAATTTTTTGAACGGGAGATGGTTAAAAAACGCTGGCTCTTTGTTTTAATCCACGGTCACTGCGCCTGCGCCGTGCAATTTACTCTCACACCCGATATGTGTGGTATTTTCTGTAGTTCTCTTCTCATCAGTTTAATCCCTGTTACATCCCTATCTGGGGTCCATTAATTGAATTGATTTTTTGAACGGGAGATGGTTAAAAACGCTGGCTCCCTCCCCTTTGTTTTAATCCACGGTCACTGCGTCTGCGCAGTGCAATTCACTGTCACACCCGAGATGAGTGGTATTTTCTGTGCGGGACGTGTATTGAATGGATTTTAGACAACCGCAAACAGTTGTCAAAAGTTGACAAACTCCTTGCAGAAATGTGATTTATCTATGTGCGTCCTTCTTGTTACTTCCAATTTGGGACACTGCGCGTGTGCCGTGCAATGTACTCTGCCACACAGTATGAGTGGTGTGTTAACTAGTACTATTCTTATCAGTTTAATCCCTGTTACATCCCCAATATGGGGTCCATTTATTGAATTGATTTTTCGAACGGGGAGATGGTTAAAAAAACGCTGGCTCCCTCCCCTTTGTTTTAATCCACGGTCACTGCGTCTGCGCCGTGCAATTTACTGTCACACCCGATATGAGTGGTATTTTCTGTAGTACTACAGAATGTTTGACCTATGGTATGTAAAACCGTAACTTTTTACAGACAGCCCCCGATCTTTTAAGTATCTAATTAATTATACATGTATCAGGTGTTCATTAAGTATTTGATAATTATGTAACATTTATAAGGAACACTGTTGACTCAATTCACCAGAACTTCTGAGGAAGCCAGGAATGGCGATACGCGTCAGGTTTTTCCCTTAGGGGCTCTACCCTAACTACACTCTGCTATGTGAGGCTATAATGATTGTGTTTTTGATGTTTTTGATTCCTATTATTTGAGGAGGTTTATCTTGGTTATATGTCATTCATGCTATACTTATGCTTCCTGGTCAGTTGTGTAGTCTTTTATTCTTATTGTTCCTAATGGGACCAATATGGTGGATCCATTTTTAACATTTGCCTATGATGGTTTTTGTCATCTTTTCTGTGTTTCAATAAATTGATCTAACTTTATGGGATGTGCGGTTGCTTTATATGGTGCTCTAAGGTTGTTTTCTCTTGATCAGTTTAATCCCTGTTACATGTAGCATCCCCAAGTCAGGGCAATGTGTGGAACTAACCTGGGGAATGCCAGTGATGGAGAGGCCGGCACGCTGCTCCTCTGGGGCACTCTCTGGGTTCTTGAGGGACACAGCCAGGTGGAAGGTGAGGTGCCCTTGGTGTTATAGTTTAACGTGCCTATGGCTAAGTCCCTGATATGTCGTGACGCCAGTGCCAGTAAACGGTGGCACACCGTATTTACAGTAGGAATAACAGAGGTGCAGACTGGTAACTTGAAAACAGAATTCAAACTTTACTGAAGACAGTGATGATACAGTAAGCAGTCTTTCCAACAGTTCCTTTTGCAGACAATCAAAATTGCAGTGGTCTTACATCCAGCAAGGTTAAACAGAGGGTGATAATACAGGACTTGGAATTGCAGGTGAACCTTACTTTCTTCCTGACTCGTCCTGACTGGAATTGATGCTTCAAGGCCCCAATGCCCTACTTCTGGCTTATATCCTTGAATCTCCAGTTTATAGAGTACCTCCTCTTGACGTTTAGTACCTCTTGCTCTAGGGATTGCCTCCAGGTTGACTTCTGCTGAACTGGCCTAGGCCTGAGACATGTGGCCTTCACAGACTCCAGGGTCTGCACTGCACTAGCCTGCCTTGGCCTAGCTATATATATAAACTGCTCACCAGCTCCCCCAGTGGTCCAATACCTAAATGACACCCTTAACATTGCTGCAGGCAATTACATGAAACACACAGCATAACAGAATGGTGGTAAACGGGTATCAAAGTGCCCGTATACTGCATACCCCACAACTTTAAACTGAGTACGACCTCGTACTCCACCACAGGGGTCCACCCAGCTGGATTCATCTCCTGAAAGACAAAAGGAAAACATGCAGGCATACATAAACACAAATGAATGACATCTGCATAATTTATATCAGGTCCAGCTGGAAAAGGTGGAGCGCGGTGACAAGGGGCGTCGTTCTCTTCCTTCAGGATAAAGAGTGGAACTGGGGCGCTGACCTGGCACAGCGGATGTTAGGGAATACCAGGATAGTCCATGACAATGAGTGAGTCCATAAAAGCATATCACAGAGGCTCGCACACAGGAGTCCATCTCTGGGCACAAACTTAAAAAGGATGATGCTCACACAGAGGTTCCCTGGGGGTGTATCACAGGCAAGGGCTCGCGTGGAGGAGTCCATTCTTGCGCACAAACGTCAAGCAAGGTATTTCCAGTAGTAACTGCCCGGGAGGAGACACCACCAGTATAATCAAAGTCCCCTAAACGGACTGGCGGACGCCCCTGTTCATCCGGGTGGACCTTCTCAACACAGGAGTTTCCTCCTCCCTTAGCACCGAGGTAGAAGGGAGAGGAGCAACAGGAGGGTCTCCACCAGTGAGACCCTGATCAGGAACAACAGGAGCCGGAGGATCCTCTACAAGGGGGACTGGATCCGGGACATTTTGAACCGGCTCTTCCGGGAGGTGAAGGCACAGTAGGTGCTGGAGCGGGCACCAACAAATTTAACCAAGGTGTGAGGAACCAATGGAGTGGTTCAGCATCATTGACTAGATCCGCCACAGCCTGCATAGGCTCCACAGGCTGAGCAGAAAGTCCTGGCACAGGAGACTGGGGTCCGGAGTCTCCAGCAGTGGGCCCCTTTGTCATGCAGAGTTTTAGGCGGTTTCTGTGAACAATTTGGGGACCTTTACCCTCTCGGGTGACCTCATAGGTATGAGTGTCAGCATTAGGGATGGCAGACACAAGATAGGGAGTTCTCTCCCATTTACTGTCCAGCTTACTGGTACGGTGATTGTTCTTCAACCACACGGTGTCCCCACAGCCAAGGGCTCTGCATGGGCCGCCAAATCATAGTCTTTTTGTTGTCGCTCCCGGGCACCTTCCATGCGCTCCTGGACAATTTCTTTGGCATTAAGCAAGCGCCTTTGATGTTCCGCTACCCAGTCAGTTTTAGGCAGGGGATTAATGTCATCCAGCACTTGTACATCCAGGGAATGATCTGCAGGCAATTTACCCTGACGCCCAAACAACAGGTAGAAAGGAGTGTATCCAGTGGAACAATGGATAGTATTATTGTACGTATACATGAGCTGTGGTAACAGGTTAGGCCAATCTCCTCTGGTCTCAGGAGGCACGGCTCTCAACATTTCAATCAGGGTCTGATTCATCTTTTCACAGAGTCCATTACCTTGTGGATGATAGGCCGTGGTCCGGACCTTTTGGCAATTGTGTAGTCGGCACAGCTCCTGGAACAGATGAGACTCAAACGCAGACCCCTGGTCGGTGAGGATCTTTTCTGGGCAGCCGTAAGGCAGGAGGAAGTGCTTCCAGAACAATTCAGCGGTCGTCTTGGCTGTTAGGTCCTTCACAGGCACTGCTACGGCAAACTTAGTGAAATGGTCAATAATAGTCATGGCATAGGCATACCCTGAGTGACTGGGCTCTAACTTCACGTGGTCAATCGCAACCAGTTCAAGAGGGGCGGTACTTATAATAGGGTGCAGCGGTGCTCTCTGATCATGATATTCACCTCTCTTTAGGGCACAGGCTGTACATTCCCGACACCACCTCTCAATGTCCTCTCTGATTCCAACCCAGTAGAACCGCCTACGGATAGTGGCCTCAGTCTTTTGAACCCCAAAATGTCCAGACTTATCATGATACATTTCTAGAACCATACCTGCATCACGACGTGGGATGAGGATCTGGTGCACTCTGTCATTTGACACTGGATCCAGGCTTCGTCGCAGCAACAGGCCTTTTGAAGGAACAGTTGTTGACGTTGCTTCCACAATTTGAGGAGTTCTGGGTCTGCGGTCTTTCGCCGAATTCTTTCAGGGGTTCTGCCACTGATGAAGAAGTCCAGCAGTTCACCGAGAACTCTACTCTCTGATTGCAACTTAATCCACTTTTCTTCTCTGGATGCAGGCTTATCAAAGGATGGTGGGTCAGAGGTTCCACTGTTGGCAGCTTGAGCTTGGTCCTGTTGAGCAAACCTGTTATAAAATGCTGGCATCTCTACATCTTCCCAGGCATCCCGTTTGTCATCTGGTGCTATCTCAGTGGGGAGCCTTGACAGGGCATCAGCATTATCGTTTGAACGGCCAGCCCGGTATTTTACAGTGAAGTCGTAATTAGCAAGGCGGGAGGCCCATCTCTGTTCTAAGGCCCCCAGTTTGGCGGTGTTCAGGTGGGCCAGAGGATTATTATCAGTGAAGGCAATAAATGGAGTGGCAGCCAAATAGTCTTTGAATTTTTCTGTTACCGCCCACACTAAGGCCAGAAACTCTAATTTGAAAGAGCTATAATTCTGATCATTCTTTTCAGCTCCCTTTAAGGACCGACTGGCATAAGCTATCACCCTTTCTTTCCCTTCTTGCACTTGAGCCAGCACCGCTCCCAGGCCTTTCTTACTGGCATCTGTGTAAAGGTGAAATGGCTTACTGTAATCTGGGTACCCCAGCACAGGAGGTTCAGTCAACTTCTTCTTTAACAACTGAAATGCAACCTCCCTCTCTTCATTCCATTCAATGGGGACAGGAGTCTTTGGGCTCTTTTTGGTTGCCCCCTCAGGAGTTCCTGGATTGGATCCGCTATTTGAGCGAAGTGGGGATAAAGCGCCGGTAGTAGCCAGCGAAGCTAAGGAAACTCCTCACTTCCTTCACTGTAGTGGGGACCGGCCAATTTCGGACAGCAGCCAACTTATCAGGATCAGGCTGGACCCCTCTGCGCTTACAACATGTCCCAAGTATTTTACAGCAGGTTTCAGCAGGTGACATTTGGACGGTTTAATCTTGAGGCCGTATTTAATAAGGATTTCAAACACCTCAGCTAGATGCTTTAAATGGTCCTCATACGTTTTAGAGTAGATGATAACGTCATCCAGGTACAACAGCACCGTCTCAAAGTTCTTATGGCCTAAGCACCGCTCCATTAATCTTTGAAAGGTCCCGGGGCATTACACAGTCCAAATGGCATGCAATTAAATTCAAACAGGCCCATAGGGGTGGTGAAAGCAGTCTTTTCCCTATCTTCAGGGGCCATGGGCACTTGCCAATATCCGCTGGTTAAATCTAAGGTGGAGAAATAGGCGGAGGAGCCTAGAGCAGTTAGAGACTCCTCAATACGCGGCAATGGGTAAGCATCTTTGTGAGTGATCTGATTTATCTTTCTATAGTCTACACAAAACCGGATGCCACCATCTTTCTTTTTACTAAAACCAGGGGGCAGCCCAGGGACTACGACTGTCCCGGATTACGTTTGAGTCTTTCATTTCTTGGATCATCTCTTTAACAGTTTGGTATGAAGTTGGTGGTATGGGCCTATACCTCTCTTTAATGGGAGGATGAGAGCCAGTGGGTATGGTGTGTTGGATAACACTGACCTCTCCATAGTCCGTTGCATGCTTACTGAAGGCTTGATGATGTTGCTTTACTAGGTTCAGGAGTCCCTCTAGTTGATGCTGCGGGGTAGCTTCGTCCCCGACATGGAGTTCCTTCCACCAGGGCACTGGAGAGTCGTCCGCAGGAAGAGGTCCTCGAGTGGCAGCTGATGGCTTCTCGGTGACAGGCAGGCGGATGACATCCTGGAAGGAAACCTGGGAAAGCTGGGCAACAGGACAGTGCTTAGTAAGCACAGCAGGATGATCGCTGAGGTTAATCAGACGGACAGGTACTTTACCTTGGGAGACAGTCGCCAGGCACTTGGCAGCTCTCACATATGGGTAGTTCTCCATCTGGACAGGTTCCACCAGGGCCGGATAGTCTTGGCCCTGGACTCCCAGGACAGCACGGCACCACAGGAGGGTTTGAGAGTTTGGAGGTAGAGTCACTGGTCTATTATCACCGATCCTGGCGGTGCAGATCTCTCCTTTTTCATTTGCAAACCTCTGCTGAGCACACAGTACGCTGATGGTCTTTTGGAGGACCTTCTTGGAGGCAGAGGAAGCTGCAGGCAGGGACTGATGGAGAGCTTCAAGTACCTCAGGGTAGCAATTTTTGAAAACATTAGTCCCAACAATCACAGGGTGACCCCCTTTATCCCCGGTTTGTACCACGATCACTCCTTGCTGTGGTAAAGTGGCTTCTCCCACCTGGAGCGTGGGTTCCCAGTATCCATGGACCTTTATGGGCTTACCATTGCTTGCAATTATCTCCAACCAGGACTCAGGTGGCTGGGTAAGCAGGCTGGAACTCCAGAACTGATTAAAGGTGGACTGCTGAATAGTGGTGACTTGAGATCCAGTGTCCAGCAACGCTTCAAAAGGCACTCCATTGATCCGGACGTTTATTTTGGGACGGGACCCCACATAACGGGGCATCCAGTTTGGATCCCTTGGACCTGTTGTTCTACCTCCCGAGGGGCGGTCCTCAGCCTCGAGGGTGACCCGCTTAACTGCCAGCAAGTAGATTCAGTATGACCCAACTTCTTGCAGTAATTACAGGAAGGTCGCTTGCGGTTCCTAAACCGGTCACTTGAACGTCTTCCAGGATCTCTGGGATAAACTTCTTGATACGCAGGGGGGCCAGGCTTTTGAGGCAAAAGGAGTTCATCTTCCAGCATTAAGGGTTTCTCCCACTCTTCCAGTTTCCTGCAGACTTTTTCCAGGCTCTTAGTGAGGTAATTGACCTGTTCCATCAGAGCAGCTACTGTATCAGGAACTGGAGTCTGGGCGGCTTGGCTGGCCCCTGGCAGGCTGGTATCCGTCAGCTTGGGATTACGGACAGGAGGCTCGGGATGGGCCACTGGTTCCCGTTGGCAGATGTTGTCCCAGAATACTGATGGCCAGTTCTTTAAAGTCCAGGAAAACACTGTTAGGGTGCTGAGCCGACAACATTTTCAGTTGTGTTTTTAAAGATTCGCTATTCACACCCGCAATAAATTGTTCTCTCAGAGTTTGATCCTGGGTGTCAACCTCTCTAGGGTCTATATGAATGACAGCCCTCCAGGCCTCTTGGAGGGATAAAGCAAAATCACGAAGTGACTCACCAGGTTTTTGTTTCTTGCTGAAGAAGCGCATCTTTATTTCAGACACCGTCCTGACTTCAAAGGTAGTGCTGAGGCGGTCAAAGATCTGCTCTATGGTACTCCTCTCAGAACTGGGCCAGGACATGACTTCTCGACGGGCCGCTCCTTCCAACTGGGCTAACAGAATCTCCATTTGCTGCTCCGGGTTAATAGGATAGAGCCGGAACAGAGCTAGGATTTTGTCTTGAAAGTCTTTTAAATTATGAGCCTCCCGGCATAACGGGGAAACCATGGAGCCCCAAAGTAGTATGGCATCGTCAGCGGCATCATGTTGACAGGCGTAATACCGTTGGTGGCTACTGGCTCCCTGGGGGCAGGTTGCTCGGCTGCTTCTGAGTCCGACATGATGCAGATTATCTGGTTGAGCGGTCCCTTTAAGAGATAGCGATAGGTCCGATGTCGCGCCGGCGGGGTTACTGGCCGGTGAGCGCGATCGATGGGCAGAGTCCAGTATCCCCTTTTTGGGCCTTGCTAACCAGGCGACCCCTCTCCGGTGTCGGATTATTTCTCCCAGGAGTTGGTACTTACTCCGGTGCAGGCGGTCCAAATCTCGCGAGATCCGGAAGGACGTCTTCGGGAATCCCTTGCGCAGCGTGCCTTCCCGCGAGGACGTCGGGCTGGAGGGGCGGAGCTCGGACTTGCTCCGACGGGGAACAGCGTCTGCGTTCTTCTAAGTCCAAGGTAGGTGGAGTCCAGCTTGGGAAATTTGAATAAAGTGGTGACGCTGCAGAGTCTGGCGCTAAGCTTTCCCGCCAGCGATGAGTAGTGATGGCGCAGTAGATAAGTCCACAGTTCAGGCGGCCATCTTGGGCGCCATGATGCATCAATTCAATGACAGCAAGCAGCGGTAGTGAAACAGCATAAAAGTCCACAAAAATGCACTTTGAAGTGGCGATTTTCTTCCTCTTGATAGCGCAACACTGCACAGCGCTTTTGGAGGTCTTTGGGACACTTTTCTGTACGTTTTAGGTCCGCAAAGTTCAATAAACAAACAGGCGTTTTGTCACTTGGCAAACTGGTTAAGGCACAAAGTTCACGTTTTTGCTCACAGTCCGTAAAACGTGCGAATCCTGTTCGTGACGCTAAAATGTAGCATCCCCAAGTCAGGGCAATGTGTGGAACTAACCTGGGGAATGCCAGTGATGGAGAGGCCGGCACGCTGCTCCTCTGGGGCACTCTCTGGGTTCTTGAGGGACACAGCCAGGTGGAAGGTGAGGTGCCCTTGGTGTTATAGTTTAACGTGCCTATGGCTAAGTCCCTGATATGTCGTGACGCCAGTGCCAGTAAACGGTGGCACACCGTATTTACAGTAGGAATAACAGAGGTGCAGACTGGTAACTTGAAAACAGAATTCAAACTTTACTGAAGACAGTGATGATACAGTAAGCAGTCTTTCCAACAGTTCCTTTTGCAGACAATCAAAATTGCAGTGGTCTTACATCCAGCAAGGTTAAACAGAGGGTGATAATACAGGACTTGGAATTGCAGGTGAACCTTACTTTCTTCCTGACTCGTCCTGACTGGAATTGATGCTTCAAGGCCCCAATGCCCTACTTCTGGCTTATATCCTTGAATCTCCAGTTTATAGAGTACCCCCTCTTGACGTTTAGTACCTCTTGCTCTAGGGATTGCCTCCAGGTTGACTTCTGCTGAACTGGCCTAGGCCTGAGACATGTGGCCTTCACAGACTCCAGGGTCTGCACTGCACTAGCCTGCCTTGGCCTAGCTATATATATAAACTGCTCACCAGCTCCCCCAGTGGTCCAATACCTAAATGACACCCTTAACATTGCTGCAGGCAATTACATGAAACACACAGCATAACAGAATGGTGGTAAACGGGTATCAAAGTGCCCGTATACTGCATTACATCCCCAATATGGGGTCCATTTATTGAATTGATTTTTCGAACGGGGAGATGGTTAAAAAAACGCTGGCTCCCTCCCCTTTGTTTTAATCCACGGTCACTGCGCCTGCGCCGTGCAATTTACTGTCACACCCGATATGAGTGGTATTTTCTGTAGTACTATTTGTATCAGTTTAATCCCTGTTTCTGCTCCATATCAGGGATTGCCTTTTGTGAAAAAATGTAGGCCGGGTACCTTTGACTGCCTCTCACAGTGACAGACCAAACTCTCATACACCAAACTGAATTGATTTTAGGAACCGGGAGATGGAAAAAGCAGCTTGGTCGGTCCTCTTACTCCCAAATTGGGGCACTGCGCGTGCACAGAGCTAATGTGTTGTGACACCCTATATGAGTGGTGTCTTAACTAGTACTATTCCTATCAGTTTAATCCCTGTTAAGTCCCATATCAGGGATTGCCTTGAAATGCAATATTTATCGGCAAGCTACTGTGCCACCCGATATGAGTGGTGGGCACTGGCAGTGGGCACACTACAGTCTGTGGTAGAAGTCGGCCTGAGACCAGTGGCGGATCCAGGGGGCAACGGGCAATTGCCCCCGATATGTGGCAGCACCGGCGGCAGTGACAGGAGATGAACGCTCCACTGTGGAAGCTGCTCATCTCCATAGCGATCTGTGTCGCCGTCCTCTGGACAGCGATACAGATCGCTGTGCAGTGCGGCAGGGGAGGGAGAGGCGTCTCCTCCTGCTCCTCTGATAGGCTGCCGGCCTCGTGCCGACAGCCTATCAGAGCACTCAGGCGGCGCGATGACGTCATCGCGCCGCCTGAGCAGAGGACAGAACGGGACACAGGCCGGAAGAGGCCTGCATCCAGCGCTGCAAGGAGGTAAGTAAGTAGGGAGGGAGAAAAGAAGCCTGGGGGAGGGGGAGGAGGAGCCTGCACATGATTTTGGGGGAGGGCTGGGGAAGGAGCCTGCACATGATTTTGGGGGAGGGTTGGGGAAGGAGCCTGCACATGATTTTGGGGGAGGGGGGAAGGAGCCTGCACATGATTTTGGGGGAAGGAGCCTGCACATGATTTTGGGGGAGGGGAAAGGAGCCTGCACATGATTTTGGGTGGAGGGGGGAGGAGCCTGCACATGATTTTGGGGGAGGGGGAGGAGCCTGCACATGATTTTGGGGGAGGGGACGGGAGGAGCCTGCACATGATTTGGGGGAGGGGGGGAAAGGGGACCTGCACATGATTTTGGGGGAGGAGCCCGCACATGATTTTGGGGGAGGGAGGGGGAGGAGCCTGCACATGATTTGGGGGAGGGGGGGAAGGAGCCTGCACATGATTTTGGGGGAGGAGTCTGCACATGATTTTGGGGAGGGGGAGGAGCCTACACATGATTTTGGGGGAGGAGGGGGAGGAGCCTGCACATGATTTTGGGGGAGGGGAGGAGCCTGCACATGATTTTGGGGAGGGGGGGAGCCTGCACATGATTTGGGCGGAGGCGGGGGGAAGGAGCCTGCACATGATTTTTTGGGGGAGGAGCCTGCACATGATTTGGGGGCTGGGAAAGGAGCCTGCAAATAATTTTGGGGGAAGGGGGATGGGTGGGAAAAGGAGCCTGCACATGATTGGGGGAACATGATGGGGGGAGAGGAGACTCCGGGGGCACCTATGGGGACATTACTGATGTATTTTTATATGGGGGTAGTAGGATAATTTGTCCAGAATATGGGAGGATGATGGAAAAGTAGTAACTGAGATTTATTTTGTTGTCAAACTGTAGAGACGAAACCTGTCGGTCTGGTCTGAAGGTCTGAAAGGAGAAGATGAGGAAAGAGAACATCTACATCACAGGAGACGCCACTGGATGGAAGAGGTAAGTGGGGCTGTGTTTCTGTAGTGATGGGAGCTGGGGCGTATCAATCGCCCAAAGTGCCCCTCCCGAGACCAGGTTTCTGGATCCGCCAGTGCCTGAGACACACTGGCAGCAGGAAAGCAACTGAAATTAGACTAAAGTGTAAAAATGATATGCCTTATTTATCGGGCAAGCTACTGTGCCACCCGGTATGAGTGGTGGGCACTGGCAGTGGACACACTACAGTCAGTGGAAGTCGGCCTGGCACACACTTGCAGGCAACTAACTTTAGATTAAAGGGTAAAAATGAAATGCCTTATTTATCAGCAAGCTACTGTGCCACCCGGTATGAGTGGTGAGCACTGGTAGTGGGCACACTACAGTCAGTGGAAGTCGGCCTAACACACACTGGCAGGCAAATAACCTTAGATTAAAGGGTAAAAATTAAATGCCTTACTTATCGGCAAACTACTGTGCCACCCGGTATGAGTGATGGGCATTGGCAGTGGGCACACTACAGTCAGTGGAAGCTGGCCTGACACACACTGGCAGGCAACTAACCTTAGATTAACCCCTTAAGGACCGGGGGTTTTGGGATTTTTGCGTTTTTGTTTTGCGCTCCCTGCCTTCCAAAAGCCATAACATTTTTATATTTCCGCTACATAGCCATATGATGGCTTGTTTTTTGGTGGGACAAGTTGTACTTTTTAACGCTACCATTTATTTTTGCATGTGATGTAGTGGGAAACGGTGAGAATTCCGAAATGGGGTGAAATTGCAAAAAAGCAATTTCACCACAGTTTTACGGGTTTTTAAATTACAACGCTCGATTTGCGATAAAACTGACTGGTTAATTTTATTCTTCAGGTCAGTACGAATCCGGCAATACCTAATATGTATAGTTTTTCTTATGTTTTGATAGTGAAAAAAATTTAAAGTGGGAATTTTTTTTTTTCGCCATGTTTTGACCCTATAACTTTTTGTAATTATGCTCTCTGAGCGGTGTAGGGGCTCATTTTTTGCGGGCAATCTGAACTTTTAATTGATACCATTATGGGGTGCATATGATGTTCTGATCACATTTGATTCATTTTTTTAGGAAATGAAGCTTCCAAAATGGCGAATTAGCCATTTGGACGCTTTTTTCCGTTTTATACTTACCGTATGGTGAATATTTTTAATATTATTATAGTATGGGTGTTTTCGCACATTGCACACCCATTATGTGTAATTTTTTATTTATTTTATTTTCATTTTGGGGAAAGGTGATTTGAATTTTTATATATTTTTTATTTTATTTTTTAAACTTTTTTATTTTTTTACTCACTTTCTTATAGTTCCCATAGGGAACTATAAGATGCCATCATCAGATTGTTATTTCATATATTCCAATGCAATAGCATTGGAATATGTGAAAAATCGCATATTTCCTATGGAGCCTATTACAGTCATAGGCTCCAAAGGAATACTATGTAGTAACCCAGGTTTCATCCACAGAGACCTAGGCTACTGACATGCATGCCCGCCCCCTTGTGGCCATCAGGGGAGCCGAGCACAAACCGAAAGTGAAACTTTCGGTTTTTGCGCTGAGTCAGATGCCGTGGTCAGGATTGACCACGGCATCTGAGGGGTTAAATGTCCGCGATCGGCATCGCTGCTGGATCACGGACATGAGCTGCGGGTGTCAGCTTGATGAATCAAGCCGCTAACCCTCAGCTCATGCGCGCCGCTCCGTGCGGGAGCGGGCGCCATCTTTAAAGTGCTGACGTAAGGGCGTACATGTACGCCCTTCGTCCTTAAGAGGTTAAAGGGTAAAATTAAATGCCTTTTTTTGATGCAAAGTCCTGTGCCACACGATATGAGTGGTGGGCACTGGCAGTGGGCACACTACAGTCTGTGGGCCTGCAGCTCCTCACACACGGGCAGGCCAGGCAACTGCAATATATATGGAGAAAAAAATAATAAAAGCAGACTAATGGAGCAGCCCTAAACGGGCTTTTTGGGGTGCTGTGACGCTGTCCTTACAGCAGATGAGTCTGTGGACACAGAACACTGGCCTAGCTAACACTTTCCCTATGAATTTAGAATCATCAGCACAACAGCAGCTGCAGTCTCCCTGCTCTCACTAACATGCAGCTTCAGACTGAATCTAAAATGGCTGCCCTTTTTATAGGTGGTGGTAAGGTGTGGGAGGGAGGGTGCTGATTGGCTGGAATGTGTCTGCTGACTGTGAGGTACAGGGTCAAAGTTTGCTCAATGATGATGTATAGGGGCGGACCGAACATCGCATATGTTCGCCCGCCATGGCGAACGCGAACAAGCTATGTTCGCCGGGAACTGTTCGCCGGCGAATAGTTCGACATCTTTAATGATTGTAAGACTTGTTAAAATCTCCCATTAATTTACATGTAATATATAAGAGTAATGAGAAGAAAAGAAAATGATCATGTAAAAGGAAAAATAAAAGACACTAAGGTACGAAAGAAATAAAGCTGAGAATAAATAAATAGAAAATACATTGAGAGCTTTAGGAAAATCAATATAATCATTTTTTAAAATAATTTAGGATGGACTTGTTTATAAATGGATAATCTTTTTATTTTTTATTTTTTTTATAATAAGGAATGATATTTTTTCTGTATATATGATAGATAGGCTTATGAGGGTATTAATAGCTAGAATAGTCCCTCTATTAGTGTCCCATTATAATAACACAGGATTAAAAAAAAAAAAAAAAAACTGAAGATTAGAGTTGAGTAGTGTTGAGCGAACAGTTCGAGCATCGAACATTTTCAAAAAAGTTCCAAATGAACCAGGCATGGATCCCACAGGACTTGTGCGTAACTTGTGCAGAATAAACATGTATACTGGCCTCACCCAGTCTTTGTTATACTCCAGCGCACTTTCTCTTTTCTTTTCTATATTTCACAATGTACTGGGGTCTACCCAAATAAAAAAATAAATAAAAAAGTGTTGTTGGCGACTACCTCCTCCACCACTGCTTTCACCTACACTGCCACGCCCACCGCCTCCTCAACCTCCTACTCCATATGGACCTCCTCCTCCTAGTTCAAGATTATTATTATTATTTTCTGTTTGAATAATATACACGCCAAATGCATCATACCTGGATTAGTGCTGGGTTTGATCTAGCGAAAAATTTCAGATCAAAGCAGATGTTGTGCATTACAAAAATATCTAACACAAAAATTTTTGGGAAACAGAATATTCATTCCCCAGACAAAATGTTCCCATTTTACAATTAAAATAATATAGATCTAAACCTGATATTAAAAAATATTCATTTACTGTGAGCTTTACAACTATTGCATGTCCCCCTAGCCAAGAGCTACTGTAATGATGGAAACAGTTTTATTTATGGAGCATATCCAGTGCTACACTCATTCTCCATTCAATTTAGAGAAAAGAATCATCTACTTTCTGCAGTCAAACTAATAAATGCTTCAGCCGTAACAGGTGTCACTCAACACCTGCAGCTAGCACAAGGATGAATGGATCAGAAAAATTCTGTCATAGAGATGAGCGAATCGAAGCTGATGAAGTGGAATTCGATCCCAATTTCAGGAAAAACTTGATTCGCACTGAAGCCAATTTCCTCGCAAATCGTGGTAACGAATCGCATTTTTCCTAAAATGGCTGATGCACGTGTGAGGACATGGAGAAAAGAATTCTAGGAAGGGGGATCATCCATAATGCAATGCATGCAGACAATCAGCAGTCAGCCAGCCCTGTGATGTCACAGCTAGTGTTGAGCGAACAGTTTGAGCATAGTTCGGACATTTTCAAAAAAGTTCGGGTTCGGGTTCGTTGTTCGGCGATTACTTCCCACTCTTTCTGAAGGGCTGCACAGCAGCCAATCAGCTAGCGTTTTACTTCTTGCCCTAAGAGCCCATCACAGCCATGCCTACTAATGGCATGGCTGTGATTGGCCAAGTGCAGCATGTGACCCAGCCTCTATTTAAGCTGGAGTCACGTAGCGCCGCACGTCACACTGCTCTGACTAGTGTAGGGAGAGGACGCAGCTTCTGTCAGGGCGAGATTAGGCAGGGTAAAGTCAGCAACAGCACCTAATGAACGGATCAATCCACATCTGATCTGATTGAACTTCTGCTAGTTACTTGCTCATTGGTTTTTAGGCTGCACAGAGCGTTTTTCTGTCACTCTATTTTCTTGGTTGATCGGCGGCCATTTTGTGACTTGTGGTGCACCAGAACAAGCTGCCACCAAGTCCATCAATCCATCAATAATAGTTTTTTTTGCTATATCCTACATCAGGGGCTTGGCTGTGCAAATTGTCACCCCTAGAAACTCAGGATAGCAATTTCTATATTTTATTAATGGGTTAAATTGCCCAAATACCAATCCCCTAAATCTGGTGTTCCAGCTTTGGCTAGACAAGCATAATACTGCCTGCTGTCTGACAAAGGATAGATTATTCTCTGTGGTGAAATTCAATTGCCAAAATAGCAATACCCTGAATCTGGTGTCCCAGCTGTTGCAGGCAAAGTTTCATAGTGTCCGCCAAAACATATATTTTGTTCTGGGGTGAAATTAATTTGCCAAAATAACAATCCCCTAAATCTGGTGTTCCAGCTTTGGCTAGACAAGTCTGCTGTCTGGCAAAGGATAGATTATTTTCTGTGGTGAAATTTCAATTTCCAAAATAGCAATACCATAAATCAATGGTTTCCGCTGTGGCAGGCAAAATAGAATAGTGTCCGCCAAAACATATATTTTGCTCTGGGGTGAAATTAATCTGGCAAAATAGCAATTCCCCTGAATCTGGTGTCCCAGCTGTTGCAGGCCAGGTTTCATAGTGTCCGCCAAAACATATATTTTGTTCTGTGGTGTAATTCACTTGCCAAAATAGCAATACCCTGAATCTGGTGTCCCAGCTTTTGCAGGCCAGGTTTCATAGTGTCCGCCAAAACATATATTTTGTTCTGGGGTGAAATTAATTTGCCAAAATAGCAATACCCTGAATCTGGTGTCCCAGCTGTTGCAAGCCAGGTTTCATAGTGTCCGCCAAAACATATATTTTGTTCTGGGGTGTATTTCACTTGCCAAAATAGCAATACCCTGAATCTGGTGTCCCAGCTGTTGCAGGCCAGGTTTCATAGTGTCCGCCAAAACATATATTTTGTTCTGGGGTGAAATTAATCTGCCAAAATAGCAATACCCTGAATCTGGTGACCCAGCTGTAGCAGGCCAGGTTTCATAGTGTCCGCCAAAACATATATTTTGTTCTGGGGTGAAATGAATCTGCCAAAATAGCAATACCCTGGATCTGGTATCCCAGCTGTTGCAGGCCAGGTTTCATAGTGTCCGCCAAAACATATATTTTGTTCTGGGGTGAAATTAATCTGCCAAAATAGCAATACCCTGAATCTGGTGTCCCAGCTGTTGCAGGCCAGGTTTCATAGTGTCCGCCAAAACATATATTTTGTTCTGGGGTGAAATTAATTTGCCAAAATAGCAATACCCTGAATCTGGTGTCCCAGCTGTTGCCGGCCAGGTTTCATAGTGTCCGCCAAAACATATATTTTGTTCTGTGGTGAAATTAATCTGCCAAAATAGCAATACCCTGAATCTGGTGTCCCAGCTGTTGCAGGCCAGGTTTCATAGTGTCCGCCAAAACATATATTTTGTTCTGGGGTGAAATTAATTTGCCAAAATAGCAATACCCTGAATCTGGTGTCCCAGCTGTTGCAGGCCAGGTTTCATAGTGTCCGCCAAAACATATATTTTGTTCTGGGGTGAAATTAATTTGCCAAAATAGCAATACCCTGAATCTGGTGTCCCAGCTGTTCCAGGCCAAGTGTAAATCTGTCCATAAAAGGATACCTTTCATCCAGGGCCTAAATACTAGCCCTAAAAGAGATATTCCCCTAAATCAGTGGTAACTGCTGTGCCTGGATTAGTGTAATATGCTACATAAACAAAAAGCCAGATAGTGCTAGGTGCCTGTAAAAAAAAAGGCCTGAATTTGAAATCAATACATTGGGCCAAATATTTTTTCCTTATTGTGGTGCTTGGTGAACAGTAACAATGAGGAAAACATCTAGTAAGGGATGCGGACGCGGTCGTGGTGGTGTTAGTGTACCCTCTGGTGCTGGGAGAGGACGTGGCCATTCTGCCACAGCCACACCTCCTAGTGAACCAACTACCTCAGGTTCCAGTACCCACCAGAATTTACAGCGATATTTGGTGGGGCCTAATGCTGTTCTAAGGATGGTAAGGCCTGAGCAGGTATAGGCGCTAGTCAATTGGGTGGCCGACAGTGGATCCAGCATGTTCACAACATTATCTCCCACCCAGTCTTCTGCTGAAAGCGCACAGGTGGCACCTGAAAACCAAGCCCGTCAGTCTGTCACATCACCCCCATGCATATCAGGGAAACTGTCAGAGTCTCAAGTTATGCAGCAGTCTCTTATGCTGTTTGAAGACTGCTGGCAGGGTTTCCCAAGGGAATCCACCTAGCCCTTCCCCAGTGGTAGAAGACATAGAATGCACTGATGCACAACCACTGATGTTTCCTGATGATGAGGACATGGGAATATCACCTCATCGGAGTCCGCACGTCTCTGATGATGACGAAACACAGGTGCCAACTGCTGCGTCTTTCTGCAGTGTGCAGACCGAACAGGAGGTCAGGGAGGAAGACTGTGTGGAAGACCATGCAGGGGACGATGAGGTCCTAGACCCCACATGGAATGAAGGTCGTGCCACTGACTTTCATAGGTCAGAGGAAGAGGCAGTGGTGAGACCAAGCCAACAGCATAGCAAAAGAGGGAGCAGGGGGCAAAAGCAGACCAGCCGCCGCCAAGAGAGTTCGCCTGCTACTGGCCACCGCCACCAGGGACCGAGCACCCCAAAAGGCAGCTTCAAGGAGTTCCCTGGCATGGCACTTCTTTAAACAATGTGCTGACGACAAGACCCGAGTGGTTTGCACGCTGTGCCATCAGATCCTGAAGCGAGGCATTAACAATCTGAACCTTAGTACAACCTGTATGACCAGGCATCTACATGCAAAGCATGAACTGCAGTGGAGTAAACACCTTAAAAGCAAGGAACTCACTCTGGCTCCCCCTGCTCCCTCTTCTGCTGCCGCCTCGGCCTCTTCCTCCGCCTTGGGAGGAACGTTGGCACCTGCCGCCCACCAAACAGCGGATGTGCCACCGACACCACCACCTGCGTCACCAAGAATCTCCACCATGTCACACGGCAGCGTTCAGCTCTCCATCTCGCAAACCTTGGAGAGAAAGCGTAAATTCCCACCTAGCCACCCTTGAGCCCTGAGCCTGAATGCCAGCATTTCTAAACTACTGGCCTTTGAAATGCTGTCATTCAGGCTGGACACAGACAGCTTCAAACAGCTGATGTCCATGGCTGTCCCACAGTATGTTGTTCCCAGCCGCCACTACTTCTCCAAGACAGCTGTGCCTTCCCTGCACAACCAAGTATCCGATAAAATCAAGTGTGCACTGCGCAACGCCATCTGTGGCAAGGTCCACCTAACCACAGATACGCGGACCAGTAAGCACGGCCAGGGACGCTATATCTCCCTCACTGCACATTGGGTAAATGTAGTGGCGGCTGGGCCGCAGGCGGAGAGTTCCTTGGCGCACGTCCTTCCGCCGCCAAGGATCGCAGGGCATCATGCTTTGCCTCCTGTAGCCTCCTCCTCCTACTCAGCTTCCTCGTCCTCTGCTTCCACCAGCTCATCCAGTCAGCCACACACCTTCACCACCAACTTCAGCACAGCCCGGGATAAACGTCAGCAGGCCATTCTGAAACTCATATGTTTGGGGGACAGGCCCCACACCGCGCAGGAGTTGTGGCGGGTATTGAACAACAGACCGACGAGTGGTTTCTGCTGGTGGGCCTCAAGCCCGGCCTGGTGGAGTGCGATAATGGGCGAAATCTCGTGGCAGCTCTGGGACTAGCCTGATTGATGCACATCCCTTGCCTGGTGCATGTGCTGAATTTGGTGGTGCAGAAGTTCATTCACAACTACCCCGACATGTCAGAGCTTCTGCATAAAGTGAGGGCCGTCTGTGCGCGCTCCGGCATTCACATCCTGCCGCGGCTACAGCGGAACTTCGGCTTTCCCGCTCACCGCCTCATATGTGACGTGCCCACCAGGTGGAACTCCACCTTGCACATGCTGGAGAGACTGTGCGAGCAGCAGGCCATAGTGGAGTTTCAGCTGCAGCACGCACGCGTCAGTCACACTGCGGAACAGCACCACTTCACCACCAATGATTGGGCCTCCATGCGAGACCTGTGTGCCCTGTTGCGCTGTTTCGAGTACTCCACCAACATGGCCAGTGGCGATGACACCATTATCAGCGTTACAATACCATTTCTATGTCTCCTTGAGAAAACGCTTAGGGCGATGATGGAAGAGGAGGTGGCCCAGGAGCAGGAGGATGAGGGGTCATTTTTAGCACTTTCAGGCCAGTCTGTTAGAAGTGGCCCAGAGGAAGGTTTTTTGCAACAGCAGAGGCCAGGTACAAATGTACAAGATGGGTGGTGACCATGGCGGCCATTTTGAGGTCGGCCATTTTGAATCCAACTTATTTTTTTCAATAGGAAGAGGGTCATGTGACACATCCAACTTATTGGGAATTTCACAAGAAAAAACAATGGTGTGCTTTATCGTAACTTTATTATTTCATGAGTTATTTACAAGTTTCTCTTTGTTTACAGCCATTGACATCTCGCCGAGGTTAACACGTGAGGAGCGGATATAAATTGTGTTGATGTCTAGTGAACGCAGTAACCGGGTCATTGCAGCAGATTTCAATGCATGACACCCTACGAGGCCACCCATCTCCCATGCTACAGTTAGCAAACTGCTTGCTAAGTTTCATGAAACTGGTTCAGTGTTGGATTTGCCAAAATGTGGACGCATGAAATCTGTCACTAATGAAGAAACATCAGTGGCTTTCCTAGCTTCATTCAGCAAGAGCCCACAGCATAGCATTTGCCGCATGTCACTGGAGAGTGGCATTAGTCGAACATCCCTTCGGCGGATATTAGCTACTCACAAATGCACCCTTACAAACTCCAGCTACTACAGCATCTTAATGAGGATGGCCCAGATCGGCGCACTGAATTTGCAGAATGGGCAAAACAAAAATTGTAACAGGAACCTCAGTTTTCGCAGAAGATTTTGTTCAGTGATGAGGCAAACTTTTATGTGAATGGTGAAGTTAACAAACAAAACCACCGCTATTTGTCTGACACTAACCCACATTGGATAGATCCCTCCAAGACTGTTGGAACAAAAAAATTGATGGTATGGTGTGGTATATGGGGTACAAAGATAGTGGAGCCATTCTTCATCAATGGAAACCTCAAGGCCACTGGATAAGCGAAATTGCTACATGATGATGTGTTTCCTCTTTATGCACTGAAGCTGGCACGTTCCTGAGTTTTTCCAGCAAGATGGTGCACCACCACATTATGGGTGTCAGGTCCGAGCATTCCTAGATGAACAGTTTCCTGGAAAGTGGATTGGTCGTCGTGGGCCAGTTGAATGGCCCCCAAGGTCTCCCGATCTGACCCCTTAGACTTCTATCTTTGGGGTCATCCGAAGGCAATTGTCTATGCTGTGAAGATACAAAATGTGCAGCACCTGAAACTACGGATACTGGAAGCCTGTGCTAGCATTTCTCCTGCGGTGTTGCTATCAGTGTGTGAAGAGTGAGAAAAGAGGGTTGCATTGACAGTCCAACACAATGGGCAGCACATTGAACACATTTTATAAGTGGTCAGAAACTTTTAAATAACTCATGAAAGAATAAAGTTACACAACATTGTTTTTCTTGTGAAATTCCCAATAAGTTTGGTGTGTCACATGACCCTCTTCCTATTGAAAAACAAAAGTTGGATTCAAAATGGCCGACTTCAAAATGGCCACCATGGTCACCACCCATCTTGAAAAGTTTCCCCCTCACATATACTAATATGCCACAAACAGGAAGTCAATATCACCAACCATTCCCATTTTATTAAGTTGTATCCATATAAATGGCCCACCCTGTAGTATAGGGAAATATATAATGGTTTTAAGCTATCACTAGTTAAAAACCCAATTGCTATTTATAAGAGTATGCATGGCAATTGTGTTGTGGAAAACTAGCTAATGAATCACTGCATTTGTTGCCTTAGGTCTTGCAACAGCAACAAGCTGATACAATAAGAATTAATATTGCCACAGCACAGCAGATCAAGGGGATATGAAGGCAATTTTCCAATGAAACCTCCCATATTATATAACCTCTAGTTAAGCAAATAAAAGTAAACATACTAGGGATATACATAGGGCCAATTTAACATTGTTTAAATAGTTTTTTTTTTGTTTTTTTTTTTTAGCAGTTTGATGTTCTTAAAGAAAGTAATTCATGTTATGTTTTAAATAATATTAAAATGACCAAAAAAGTATTAGATAGCCCTTTGGCTAAAATAAGCCATCACTTCAACACTTATGGACACCCATATTGCAACTTATTACTGAACCATTGTAGAAAATAGATTTTCAGTCTTAAGCCAGTGATATATGGTGCCTTTGGTTTTGAAAAGGATCTAGAGACCAAATATTGCTGTATAACACCACAGCCTTGTAACATAATTATAATGAATGGCTTTACACTGGGCCCTACAAGTTGCCAATATTCACAAAAAATCAAGCATTGCTGGATCAAAGGGTCAAGGTTATGGCTAGGGATGAGTGAATCGATTATAAAAAAATCGAATTTGACACAAATTTTCCCAAAATTTGGGTCAAATCCTAGTTACAATTTTTGTCAGTTTAAATTCTAATTATTTTAAAAATGGTATTAGCTATTTTTTAGATCAGAAGACAGGAAAAAGAAAAAGGAAAATCACATGACCCCAGTTGGTGTGAGTATGTACATGATGGCAAGTATTTGCCACCAAAAAGAGAAAAAGGTTGTCACTTTTATTTTTAAATATCATCTTTATTAAACCTATAAAATTGTTACATAATGATTCACAAACAGTAATTTTTTTGTCAACAAAGCATTATACAATGACTAATTATTCCATCCAAATACATCTATTTTATTACCCACCCACCCACTCATTGCTTGCTGCCTGCTCCTCCCTAGGAAAAAGGAAAAAAAAACTGTCAACTACTTTAACCATTTATGCCATATTCTGACAAATCTATGTTTTTTCTTGATAGCTACTAAATAAAATTCCTCACTGCCAATAAAAGTTTTGATGCTATATCGTGATGTTTAGGACTAACTATTTTATCCATAACCCTTTAAGATACATATTTCTATTCGGACAACTACCTTCTCCCAAAACTCCTGGATATTTATGCACGTCCAAAGTATATGGACATCATCCACTCCTACCTCTCCACATTTTATACATCTAAATTCTTTGGCTCTAACATTTCATTAAGATTTTAGGAGAATAGTATAGTCGATATAGTATGTTAAATTGGATAATTCTATGGGAGGGGTTATTTGAATCCTTATTTTTGCCTGAATAGCCATTTTCCAAAACTCTTCCTTTTTGGGGGTAAAACATCCTTCCATTAACAAGTTAAACTATTAATTGCTCTTTTCTTTTACTCTTTAGAGACCAATTTTCCCTCTACTGTTAATTTAGAAATATTAGCTAGTGGTCGGAGAGGGTAGTAATTTGTGTTCCTTTCCCTAGCATCGATATTAGAGCGTGTTTCAGTTGTAAATAAAGGAACCACAGATCTTTATTTCCTAGACCCTACATGTTTTTAGTGTAAGATGAACATTATCCCATAATAAGGTATCTGTATGTAGTTTATTTTGGGACCATAGCCCTGTGGCTTCCTTCCATACTTTAGACATCAGCTCAATTATCGATATTTTACTAGATTGGTGTTGTGATAGAATACCGGCTTCAACTAATTGGAAGATACTACAATTATCCAACCTTTTAATTCCTGCTATTATGGTCTTATATCTTTGCAAATTACTCCAGGTTATCATATTTTTAATATGACCAGAGACAAAATAATGTTCCAAATCCGGGACTGAGTGTCCCCCTTCCTTCTCAAGGATATGCAATATTTGTGCTCCTATTCTTAGTTTTTTACCTCGCCATATCAGGTCCGCTAGAATGCTACCTATTATTTAGAAAATTATTTTGGGGATTACTACCCGTGAATTTCATAGAATATATTTCAAAGAGCGTAGTAGACACATCTTCACTAATGAAATACGGCCTGCCATTGAGATATATTTTTTTTTTTTCACAAATCTATTTTCTTCCTAATTTTCTTTATTAGGGGAACAACATTCAGGTGAACATATTCTTTTGAATTTGAGGTTACCTGGATCTCAGATATTTAACAGATTCTTTCCCGCTCCTAATTTCCAGAGAGAAAAAGGTTGTCATTTAAAAAATAAATAAACATAACATATCCTACAGTACAATTTGTTTTTAAAGGCTGCTTGTTACCAACAGCAATTTGTTTACCCATAGTCAAGTATGCTACTGTAGCTTTAAGATTACTAATGCTAGCATGTTAAAGAGCTTGAAATGAGTTGCATAGAGTTCTAGGAGAACCCAGAATTTCATCCACAACTTTTCAGGACACTTAGAGCACTTTCCATGTGAGTCAAATTTATTTGGACACAAATCAAATTTACTGACCAATTCGGCTGAATCAAACCTGTATCTAATTTTTAGAAATATGTTAATAACTAGTTATGGCAACTTGAAGTTTTTAATGTGATTACTTTCACTTCCATTATGTTGAGAGTAGAGATTAGTCCATTCTAAAATTCTCTAATTTGACCCACATTTTTCAAAACATTTTTATTCTAGTGATTCTAGATTCAAGAGAGAGGAGACAATCAAGGCACTACAAATTTGAGATACATTTATTTGCATTCATATAGAATGGGATGGTTGATTGGGCCAAATCGGACCCTATTTAAATTTCAAACAATCTGTTCTTCTCTACTTCAAGGCTATAGTAATCCTTGGCTGTGCTTGCTTTTTGCAGCCAAATTCATCATATGGGTATATACAGTAGCTCCAGTTTATTGCAAATTACTAGTCAGACCACTATTGTAAGATAAGGGCAGAATTATGAAACTGTCTAAAGATACTGCTTTGTTCCTCAAAGCAGAAACTCAAGGTTTCAATTTATTTAAGCAGTTAAAGAAATGAAAGCTAAGCTTTTATTGGTTGCTATGGTCAACAAAGACAACTTTAGTTATCATGTACATGACCTTTTCTGATTTCTGTGCCACAAAAAAAATAGATCCTTGAAAAATGGATAGCTTCTGTGTACATTCCATTTATTTCTCACTCCCATCAATAGAAAGGGCTATTCTCATTAGTGTTGAGCGCGAATATTCGAAAAGCGAATTTTTTTAGCGAATATCGGCACTTCGCTAATTCGCGAATATTTCGAATATAGCGCTATAAATTCGCTATTTCGAATATTCGCTTTTTTTTTTTTTTTTTTTTTTTAGTTATATTTTTTTCTTTCCTACTTCCCAAAAGTAGTTCTTACCTGTCCTGAGGATTCCTGGCTTCCTGGCTGCTCTAGTCAGTGCCCGTTGCCGCTTCTGCCGACTTCCGTGCTCATGTGGAGCGTCCCCATCCATGGGAGAATCTCCATATACTAAAATGTACTGTCGGATTTGAGGAATTACGTTGAAATCGCAATGCGATTAATTCAAGTTATATTAATCGCATTGCGATTACAACTTAGCACTGTTATCTTACATAGGCTAGAATTAACGAATATGGAGTATAGCTATGCACTAGCAGTGCTAAGTTGAAATCGCAATGCGAATACTTTAAGTTAAATTAATCGCATTGCGATTACAACTTAGCACTGCTATCTTACATAGGCTAGAATTAACGAATATGGAGTATAGCTAATGCTATGCACTAGCAGTGCTAAGTTGAAATCGCAATGCGAATACTTTAAGTTAAATTAATCGCATTGCGATTTCAACTTAGCACTGCTGCTATATTCCATATTCGTTAACTTCGTTAATTCTAGCAAGCTGACCCATTATAAACCCAGCTCTAAGTTGAAATCGCAATGCGATTAATATAACTTGAATTAATCGCATTGCGATTTCAACGTAATTCCTCAAATCCGACAGTACATTTTAGTATATGGAGACGTTCCCATGGTGATGGGGACGCTCCATGAGCACAGAAGTTATGGTTGGCTTGGTAGAATTAGCGAATAGCGAATATGACGAATGTATTCGTCATATTCCTCAAAACGAAGATAACGAAGTATTCTACATCTTCGTTTTAGCTACCTATTCGTCTCGTCATCGTCAACTTCGCTATTCGCTAATTCTAGCAATCAAATAGGAAGGTTGACTTATTAGACAGTTGTAGTTAATTGCTATGCGATTTTTTTTTTTTTAATACAATAATTATATTACTTGGATAAAATTATTATAAGTATTCTATTTATTAAAAAAAAAAATCGCATAGCTAATTTAACACAGCTATCTCTATAGTCAACCTTCCTATTTGATTGCTAGAATTAGCTAAGTTGACTAATAGGTAGCTAAAACGAAGATGTAGAATACTCGTTATCTTCGTTTTGAGGAATAGACGAATACATTCGTCATATTCGTCATCCTCGCTAATTCTAGATATGAAACCAATAGGAAAGTAGCCTTAAGTACAAATCGCAATATGCGATTATTTAAATCGCATGTTAATCGCGATAACTAGAAAAAATGACGAATATTCGATTTCGACGAATATGAAACGAATATTCATTCGAATATTCGCGAATTTCGTCGAAATCGAATATGGCACCTGCCGCTCATCACTAATTCTCATCTGCGCACAGATCTGGCACATGGAGCCTTGAACAAACAGATGTGTGAACAGCCCCTTTGACCTGTATTGGTTAGTGTGCTACTCATTTTAAAAATGGAGAGCACAGTGAAGAAAAATACTGTTGTGCATGAGGCTTTATGCAGTTTTGATAAATGAGGCCCATTGTATGCTTTTTTTGAAATGCTTGCATAAACTAGAGTGTGTGCAGGTTAGTAAAATTTTTCAATGATTTTGTAGATGGAATTAAGAGTAAAGTGTGAGTTTTTGCTGATGACTTAACACTATGTAGGATCATTAAAACAAAGCTTGATTGTCAGATATCATAGAAAGAACTAAATAAACTGGGGCATGGGCAAGAACGTGGCAGATTAATTTTAATGTTCACAAATGTAAACTAATGCTCCTGGGCCACTATAATTGTATGACTGCATACACATTACATGGAGTAAAAGTGGGTACAACAGAACAAGCACAGGACCTGGGTATTCTGGTTCCAAGTAAGCTAAACAGCAGTACTCAATGTCAGGCAGCAGCTGCAAGAGCAAATTTGATTAAAGAGTGTACACAAAAAGATATAAAGACCTCTGATCGCAATGTACTACTACCCTTTTATAAATCCCTCCTAAGGCCACATCTTGAATATGGGATTTAGTTTTGTGCCCCACAAACTTTAAAATGATATACAAGCGCTAGAAAGGGGTTAAAGACGGGTGTTCAGATTATTAAATGGGAAGGATTAACAAGCCCAAAATAGCCTTGACTGCTCCAGAGTTTGGAATTTTTAACTCTTTCAGTTAGGATGAACAGCGTGCCCTACCCCAAGAGGTAGTAATGCCAGATACTATGGCATCATTTAAAAAGGCTAGGTGCTTAACCAATAGCAGACGGCATTGCTAGTTATGATTAACAATTATGTTATGAAATTGATCTAATAAAGTTAAACTTGATGAACGTATCTTTTTTCAACCCATGTAACTATGTAAGGGATGGATAGACTGTTGTACCAAAAAGATTCACAAACTTGAGGTTATTTATAGATTCAATTTGGTCGGTTCATCGACTTTTCCAAAACGATTCTATTCGATTCTGAATAAATTCTGTGAAGGGAGCCTGTATAGGGGTGTAGAACACTGTGCCTTGCAGCAACACGCATAGTGAGTCTGCTGTGGTAGTGAAACAATACTTGGAGTCAGTATGACTTGTGTAAACTCAGCCTTACAGGTCGATGTTAGTGTCAGGTTTAAAGAACCGTGCAGAGGCCCAAGATCCTACTATAACGTGAGAGAGCGTACTTCTTTTACACTGTAGTCAGATGATTCCACATAGATGTCTGCAGAACCTGTTCCATTAAACGCTCAAGTAGAGCCCCCCCTGACAGAGTGGAGAGGGTGTCAGCAGTAACAGGAGTGGATACAAAACAGAGATGACACGTGAATGGAATATTTGCATGTCTTCTGTGTTTTGTACCCACTTCTGCTTTTGGCTACCAAATCATAAGCCAATTCTGATAGCACCATACAGGCCTTACAGGTGCTACACAGACAGGATCCGTTGAGTGTCTAATTTTTCCTTCTTTTGGACAGATCAGAAGAAGGGTCAAATAAATGATGATGTAAATCAGGCCAAAAAGGCAAAATAGCGGCTCAGTCATGATGTGGGGAGGGTGGGAACAGCATGAGAAGTCTTGTTCTCAAAGGCTAAGGTGGCAGCAGCATCAGAAGACCACAGAGTGACCCGGTGACAGAAGTGGGGAGGTGGGTGGCACTAACACTACCCGCTGACGATGCTGGGTGTAAGATGGAGCACTTGGCATCAGATGTGTAGCAGCAGGTGGGTGGCGGCATCAGAATAGTAGCTGAGACAGGTAAACAGGAAAACGGTCTCTTTTGTCAAAGTTTGTGAGAGGCAGCATGGATGACCTAATCTAATGCATCAGGCATTGGTGAGGGAAATCCTGGCTGATCTACGCCTGATTCATCTTGACAAAGGTCAGTTTCTCCACATTTTGGGTGGACAGGAGAGCTCTCCGTGGGGCAACTATGGCCCCGCTGCACTAAACACCCGCTCTGATGCCACACTACTGGCCGGACAGGACAGCTTTTCCAGGGCAAACTCGCCCAGTTGCGGCGTCACAAATCCAGTTTGGCTTCCCAGTAGTCTAGCGGACCTTCAATGACGGCAGGCAGAGTGCACTCCAGTATGACAATCCCTGCTGGTTCTATGTTCTAGCTGCTGGTGAGTAGTTTATTCACTATGCGGGTAAAGAAAGCTGCTCATCAGCGACTCTAGACTTAAGCTGCTTCTGATGGAACTGGTAATGCTCCTGGTACTCCCCACCAGCAGCCATGGCAGTAAAACGTGAGCACAGAGGGCCCCCGGTCAGACCTGTGAGAAGATGGACAATAGCGCAGATAGGAAGCGCCAACTGACTACATAGATTGTATCTATAGTAGTTCAGTTTCTCCAGCCTTTCAGCCGGTGTGAAAAGGCCCCCATTTTGGACCGGTAGCGAAGTTCTAACATGGTAGAGACCCAGTTGTCATCCCTCTGCCGAATGGTGACAGGCAAGTGAGCATGCATCGGGCCATTTGCACAAGTGACTCGAAGGGACTCCCTGCCTCCATCTCCACTGCATACTGCCTGGGTCATCATCCTCGTCTTCCTCATCTCCCTCTTGCTCCTCTGGCTGCTCCTGCTTCTACTCTCTTGTCACCTGTGTAGAAAAATCACCCATTTTGTTACACGTTGCTTGTGCTCCAATGTCCTCCTCCTGCTCCAGTTCAGCCCCCACAGGGCTCATGTGGCCATGAGATATAGGCCCATGTCTCTCCTGACCAGCCAGATTTACCAGCATTCTTTCCAGCATATGAATCAGTGGAATGACGTTGTTCATCCCGTAGTCCTGGCGACTGACAAATAAAGTTGACTCCTCAAAGGGCACAAGTAAATTGCAGATGTCACGCATGAGCTGCCACTGATAACAATGAAGTCACACTGGGAGTACTTCTGCCCGCCTGTATCATCAATAAATCGCTTAGGGCCTTTCTTCATTCATACAGTCGGTCCAACATATGGAGGGTGGGATTCCAACTGGTGGAAACGTCGCATATCAACCTCTGTAGGGGGGTGCATGGCTCAGCCCTCCTTGGCAGTGCCAACACCATGTTCTATCCCGTTGTCGGTCACCACGGTTCCGATTTTAAGTTGTCGCGGAGAAAGCCAGGATTCGATTTCTGATGATGGACGCAGAGCAGTTCCTCTCCTGTGACTCCATTCACCCAGATAAACTAGGTGCAGAACGGCGTAATACTGCCATGCCTGCACATGTGGTGTGTTGGTGGGGCACTGTGAATTGTGTCTGCAGTGGAGGCTGAGGACAAAGCGGAGGATGAGGAGGCAGAGGCGGACATTGTCGCAGGACCAACGGCACGATAATGTGTAGGCGGAAGAGGCGTCACCTGGCCAAGCTGCTGATTTGGCTGGGCAGGAAGCACATCTACTCAGTGGGCTGTAAAGAACATATATTGTCCTTGACCGTAGTTACAGCTCCACACGTCGGCACTGTCGTGCACTTTGGCAGACACCAACAGGCTCAACAACTGGCCCACCTTCTGTTCTACATATGTGTGCAGGACTGCTACTGCCTTTTTGGCAAAGAAATGACGGCTTGGGACTCTCCACCTCAGCTCGGCACAATCCATCAGTTCTCTGAAAAGTGAAGTGTCCACTACTTTGAAAGGGAGGGACTGCAAAACAAGCAACTTGGCCAGGAGCATGTTCAGCTTCTGCGTAGTCTGATGAGTGCACGCATACTGTTGTCTCTGGCAATCGCTTTGGAGATTGATTGAGCGTACACTTAGTTCTTACCTGTCCTGAGGATTCCTGGCTTCCTGGCTGCTCTAGTCAGTGCCCGTTGCCGCTTCTGCCGACTTCCGTGCTCATGTGGAGCGTCCCCATCCATGGGAGAATCTCCATATACTAAAATGTACTGTCGGATTTGAGGAATTACGTTGAAATCGCAATGCGATTAATTCAAGTTATATTAATCGCATTGCGATTACAACTTAGCACTGTTATCTTACATAGGCTAGAATTAACTAATATGGAGTATAGCTATGCACTAGCAGTGCTAAGTTGAAATCGCAATGCGAATACTTTAAGTTAAATTAATCGCATTAGCGATTACAACTTAGCACTGCTATCTTACATAGGCTAGAATTAACGAATATGGAGTATAGCTAATGCTATGCACTAGCAGTGCTAAGTTGAAATCGCAATGCGAATACTTTAAGTTAAATTAATCGCATTACGCATTTCAACTTAGCACTGCTGCTATATTCCATATTCGCTAACTTCGTTAATTCTAGCAAGCTGACCCATTATAAACCCAGCTCTAAGTTGAAATCGCAATGCGATTAATATAACTTGAATTAATCGCGATTGCGATTTCAACGTAATTCCTCAAATCCGACAGTACATTTTAGTATATGGAGACGTTCCCATGGTGATGGGGACGCTCCATGAGCACAGAAGTTATGGTTGGCTTGGTAGAATTAGCGAATAGCTGAATATGACGAATGTATTCGTCATATTCCTCAAAACGAAGATAACGTAGCATTCTACATCTTCGTTTTAGCTACCTATTCGTCTCGTCATCGTCAACTTCGCTATTCGCTAATTCTAGCAATCAAATAGGAAGGTTGACTTACCAGACAGCTGTGTTAAATTCGCTAGCTAAAACGAAGATGTAGAATACTTCGTTATCTTCGTTTTGAGGAATAGACGAATACATTCGTCATATTCGTCATCCTCGCTAATTCTAGATATGAAGCCAATAGGAAAGTAGCCTTAAGTACAAATCGCAATATGCGATTATTTAAATCGCATGTTAATCGCGATAACTAGAAAAAATGACGAATATTCGATTTCGACGAATATGAAACGAATATTCATTCGAATATTCGCGAATTTCGTCGAAATCGAATATGGCACCTGCCGCTCATCACTAATTCTCATCTGCGCACAGATCTGGCACATGGAGCCTTGAACAAACAGATGTGTGAACAGCCCCTTTGACCTGTATTGGTTAGTGTGCTACTCATTTTAAAAATGGAGAGCACAGTGAAGAAAAATACTGTTGTGCATGAGGCTTTATGCAGTTTTGATAAATGAGGCCCATTGTATGCTTTTTTGAAATGCTTGCATAAACTAGAGTGTGTGCAGGTTAGTAAAATTTTTCAATGATTTTGTAGATGGAATTAAGAGTAAAGTGTGAGTTTTTGCTGATGACTTAACACTATGTAGGATCATTAAAACAAAGCTTGATTGTCAGATATCATAGAAAGAACTAAATAAACTGGGGCATGGGCAAGAACGTGGCAGATTAATTTTAATGTTCACAAATGTAAACTAATGCTCCTGGGCCACTATAATTGTATGACTGCATCACATTACATGGAGTAAAAGTGGGTACAACAGAACAAGCACAGGACCTGGGTATTCTGGTTCCAAGTAAGCTAAACAGCAGTACTCAATGTCAGGCAGCAGCTGCAAGAGCAAATTTGATTAAAGAGTGTACACAAAAAGATATAAAGACCTCTGATCGCAATGTACTACTACCCTTTATAAATCCCTCCTAAGGCCACATCTTGAATATGGGATTTAGTTTTGTGCCCCACAAACTTTAAATGATATACAAGCGCTAGAAAGGGGTTAAAGACGGGTGTTCAGATTATTAAATGGGAAGGATTAACAAGCCCAAAATAGCCTTGACTGCTCCAGAGTTTGGAATTTTTAACTCTTTCAGTTAGGATGAACAGCGTGCCCTACCCCAAGAGGTAGTAATGCCAGATACTATGGCATCATTTAAAAAAAGGCTAGGTGCTTAACCAATAGCAGACGGCATTGCTAGTTATGATTAACAATTATGTTATGAAATTGATCTAATAAAAGTTAAACTTGATGAACGTATCTTTTTTTCAACCCATGTAACTATGTAAGGGATGGATAGACTGTTGTACCAAAAAAGATTCACAAACTTGAGGTTATTTATAGATTCAATTTGGTCGGTTCATCGACTTTTCCAAAACGATTCTATTCGATTCTGAATAAATTTGTGAAGGGAGCCTGTATAGGGGTGTAGAACACTGTGCCTTGCAGCAACACGCATAGTGAGTCTGCTGTGGTAGTGAAACAATACTTGGAGTCAGTATGACTTGTGTAAACTCAGCCTTACAGGTCGATGTTAGTGTCAGGTTTAAAGAACCGTGCAGAGGCCCAAGATCCTACTATAACGTGAGAGAGCGTACTTCTTTTACACTGTAGTCAGATGATTCCACATAGATGTCTGCAGAACCTGTTCCATTAAACGCTCAAGTAGAGCCCCCCCTGACAGAGTGGAGAGGGTGTCAGCAGTAAGTTTTTGTTGATGTCACTGATTATTTTGCCCTTCCTCTGATCCGTCAGAGCAATAACCCCCAAAAAAACAGATCCTGTCTGTTGCGCATTTGCCTTCACTCGGTCAGCATTTGGTCAGTAATCCATCAGTATTGCTAATGCAAAAAAAAAAAACAGGAGTGGATACAAAACAGAGATGACACGTGAATGGAATATTTGCATGTCTTCTGTGTTTTGTACCCACTTCTGCTTTTGGCTACCAAATCATAAGCCAATTCTGATAGCACCATACAGGCCTTACAGGTGCTACACAGACAGGATCCGTTGAGTGTCTAATTTTTCCTTCTTTTGGACAGATCAGAAGAAGGGTCAAATAAATGATGATGTAAATCAGGCCAAAAAGGCAAAATAGCGGCTCAGTCATGATGTGGGGAGGGTGGGAACAGCATGAGAAGTCTTGTTCTCAAAGGCTAAGGTGGCAGCAGCATCAGAAGACCACAGAGTGACCCGGTGACAGAAGTGGGGAGGTGGGTGGCACTAACACTACCCGCTGACGATGCTGGGTGTAAGATGGAGCACTTGGCATCAGATGTGTAGCAGCAGGTGGGTGGCGGCATCAGAATAGTAGCTGAGACAGGTAAACAGGAAAAAACGGTCTCTTTTGTCAAAGTTTGTGAGAGGCAGCATGGATGACCTAATCTAATGCATCAGGCATTGGTGAGGGAAATCCTGGCTGATCTACGCCTGATTCATCTTGACAAAGGTCAGTTTCTCCACATTTTGGGTGGACAGGAGAGTTCTCCGTGGGGCAACTATGGCCCCCGCTGCACTAAACACCCGCTCTGATGCCACACTACTGGCCGGACAGGACAGCTTTTCCAGGGCAAACTCGTCCAGTTGCGGTCACAAATCCAGTTTGGCTTCCCAGTAGTCTAGCGGACCTTCAATGACGGCAGGCAGAGTGCACTCCAGTATGACAATCCCTGCTGGTTCTATGTCTAGCTGCTGGTGAGTAGTTTATTCACTATGCGGGTAAAGAAAGCTGCTCATCAGCGACTCTAGACTTAAGCTGCTTCTGATGGAACTGGTAATGCTCCTGGTACCCCCCACCAGCAGCCATGGCAGTAAAACGTGAGCACAGAGGGCCCCCCGGTCAGACCTGTGAGAAGATGGACAATAGCGCAGATAGGAAGCGGCCAACTGACTACATAGATTGTATCTATAGTAGTTCAGTTTCTCCAGCCTTTCAGCCGGTGTAAAAAAGGCCCCCATTTTGGACCGGTAGCGAAGTTCTAACATGGTAGAGACCCAGTTGTCATCCCTCTGCCGAATGGTGACAGGCAAGTGAGCATGCATCGGGCCATTTGCACAAGTGACTCGAAGGGACTCCCTGCCTCCATCTCCACTGCATACTGCCTGGGTCATCATCCTCGTCTTCCTCATCTCCCTCTTGCTCCTCTGGCTGCTCCTGCTTCTACTCTCTTGTCACCTGTGTAGAAAAATCACCCATTTTGTTACACGTTGCTTGTGCTCCAATGTCCTCCTCCTGCTCCAGTTCAGCCCCCACAGGGCTCATGTGGCCATGAGATATAGGCCCATGTCTCTCCTGACCAGCCAGATTTACCAGCATTCTTTCCAGCATATGAATCAGTGGAATGACGTTGTTCATCCCGTAGTCCTGGCGACTGACAAACAAAGTTGACTCCTCAAAGGGCACAAGTAAATTGCAGATGTCACGCATGAGCTGCCACTGGATAACAATGAAGTCACACTGGGGAGTACCTCTGCCCGCCTGTATCATCAATAAATCGTTTAGGGCCTTTCTTCATTCATACAGTCGGTCCAACATATGGAGGGTGGGATTCCAACGGGTGGAAACGTCGCATATCAACCTTCTGTAGGGGGGTGCATGGCTCAGCCCTCCTTGGCAGTGCCAACACCATGTTCTATCCCGTTGTCGGTCACCACGGTTCCGATTTTAAGTTGTCGCGGAGAAAGCCAGGATTCGATTTCTTGATGATGGACGCAGAGCAGTTCCTCTCCTGTGACTCCATTCACCCAGATAAACTAGGTGCAGAACGGCGTAATACTGCCATGCCTGCACATGTGGTGTGTTGGTGGGGCACTGTGAATTGTGTCTGCAGTGGAGGCTGAGGACAAAGCGGAGGATGAGGAGGCAGAGGCGGACATTGTCGCAGGACCAACGGCACGATAATGTGTAGGCGGAAGAGGCGTCACCTGGCCAAGCTGCTGATTTGGCTGGGCAGGAAGCACATCTACTCAGTGGGCTGTAAAGAACATATATTGTCCTTGACCGTAGTTACAGCTCCACACGTCGGCACTGTCGTGCACTTTGGCACACACCAACAGGCTCAACAACTGGCCCACCTTCTGTTCTACATATGTGTGCAGGACTGCTACTGCCTTTTTGGCAAAGAAATGACGGCTTGGGACTCTCCACCTCAGCTCGGCACAATCCATCAGTTCTCTGAAAAGTGAAGTGTCCACTACTTTGAAAGGGAGGGACTGCAAAACAAGCAACTTGGCCAGGAGCATGTTCAGCTTCTGCGCAGTCTGATGAGTGCACGCATACTGTTGTCTCTTGGCAATCGCTTTGGAGATTGATTGCTGACGGAATGACTGACTTGGAGGAGGATGAGCAGGAGCATCAGGACCAGCAGATAATAGGAAGGAAACACAGCTTCCTTCGGCTGAGGTGGTAGAGCCTTGACTGCCTGAATTCGGGTGCGTGCCACTGGGCGATGCAGCGGTTGCTGCGGCAGGCTGGACCACCATATCGGAGGCACGGTTCTCCCAGGCCATTTTATGGTGATGCTGCATATGTTGACGCAGGGCCGTGGTGCCAACATTGGCACCCTGGCCACGCTTTACCTCCTGCCCACAGATTCGACAAATGGCAATGTTTACTTCCCCCAGCGGCTTAACAAAATACTGCCACACCGCCGAGTAGGAGAGTTTACCTCTAACACTCCAAACTGAATGACTGCTACCACGACTGCCTCCGTGAACCCCTGCTCCATTACTTTCCAGGCTGGTAGGCTTCTGTGAAGTGGGTGGTCTACCTGGGCACGTTTTGCTCCTGACCTCCCACTGCTGTCACCCTGCTGACTCCCGGCCATGCTAGAGCCTTGCTGGCTCCACCGCTGGCTCACAATTGAGTTGTCACCCTCTTCTCCCGATGATGTTGAAGCCACGTCGTCACCCGGCTCCCAATTTCGATCGGCTTCATCATCATCAAGTACTGTCTGGACATCACTGATGTCCTCCTCAACCGTCTCTGGGTCAGGAGCCTGACCTCTCACAACACCAGCTCCCATGCCACTCTCCCCATCACTACTGGCCCGCCTAGTGGAGGAAGCGGCATATGTTTTTCCACATCTTGGCTGGACAGTAGCTGCTGATTGTCCTCTAGTAGCTCGTCCTCGCTTTATAGTGGAGCTAGCTGCATATAGTACTTCTCTGGCTGAGGGAACAGAAAAGGACAGAGGCAGTGTTGAGGACAGGTAAAGGAAGAGGGCCTGTTCCTACTAAGGGTTGTGTCTGACGAACCCACCGACTCTTGGCTGGGGGTGTCTTATGTCACTTGTGACAAAGTCGAAGATCAAGTCAACCATTCAAGAACCGCTGGGTTGCTGGTCAAGACATAACCGCTAGCTGACACTGGGAGCTCAGACTTCTGGAAGTGACCCCTCCTGCATGCCCCTTGACTCTGCTGCTACCTGTGCCTGCGCCAGAAACATTTAGGCTTGTGCCCCTCCACTGTGCAGGGCCTGTCACTTCTCTGTCTGACATACTGTTAGATCAAATAAGTAAATAAAAAGGAAATTAATACACACCAAAAAGGGCTTTAATTTTCTCACTTCACAACGGATAATAAGCCCTTTTTCTATTTCCCCACCAATACACGCCAAAAAAAGTCTTGAGAACATATAACTGCGGCCGTGAATGGCAAATAAAGTTTTTTTTGCAACTAAATTATGCCAAAAAGGGCTGTAATTTTCTTACTTCTACACAGAACGGCTAATAAGTAGTGTTGAGCGAACCCGAACTGTAAAGTTCGGGTTCGTACCGGACTTTAGGGTTTTGGTACCAGGACATGGAACTGAACTTTTCCGTAAAAGTTCGGGTTCGAGTTCGGTGTTCGGGCGTTTAATAAAGTTTGTTGAAAGGTTGCAGGGCAGCCAATCAACAAGTGTTTAAGATGTGTCCTCTTAGAAGCCATCACAGCCATGCCTACTAATAGGCATATTGGCCAGTGCAGCATGTGACCCAGCCTCTATATAAGCTGGAGTCACATAGCACCGTACGTCATGTCAGCTCTTACTAGTGTAGGTATAGGATGCTGCTGCTGTGAGGGAGAGATTAGGAAAGAATCTGACATCAGAGCTTGGTGTTAAGTCTGCGATCTACAGCATTTTTTTTTTGTGGGTGCAATGCAACATTTTGTACGCTGCCCTGAGCCCAGTGACACAAAAAAATAAGTTTTAATCTGTTAATTAGGTTGGCGTTGTCAGCCATTTTGTGCAAGTGCAGTGCACTTGCACCTGCATATGTGCCCGGGACAATAATTTAATCCTCTTCTTGTAGTTCAGTGGGCGACATTTCACCATTTTTTAAGTGCACCTGCACTGCATATGTGCCAGGGGAAGGGAAAATAATATAGGTAATCCGTCTGTGAGTTCAGGGACACAGGGGGTGACATTCACATTTTTTTTCTGTAAAGTACCCCTGTGCTGCATATGTGACAGTGTAATCAATTCACTAAATCCATGTGTTATATTCTGGGGAACAAATTTATTTTTATTTTTTTTGCTAAAAAGCAAGTTTGCGGTCTGCACTGCATTTCTGAGAGTGAGATATAATCAGTAAATACAACTGTGACATTGTGGGTGAAAAAAAATCTCTCTTTTTTTGCCATAAAGTACATTTGCGGCCTGCACTCCATTTCTGAGAGTAAATATTATCAGTAAATACAACTGTGACATTGTGGGTGAAAAAAAATCACCTTTGTTTGCCATAAAGTACATTTGCGGCCTGCACTTCATTTCCTAGAGTGAAATATAATCAGTAAATCCAGTTCTCAGATTGTAGGTGGACATTTCCACAGTTATCAGGCCAGTCATTCACAAGTGGCTTGGAGGGTGTGTTCCTGCTGCACTGCATACCTGACAAGGAAATATATTCTGTGAATTCGGCGGAGTTTAGATTGTTGGGTGATTTGTACCCCTTTTTTCTTTCACACTACCCCTGCACTGCATACCTGACTGGGAAATATATTCTGTAAATTCGGCAGAGTTTATATTGCTGGCTGGGTGATCTGTAACCCTTTTTCTTTCACACTACCCCTGCACTGCATACCTGACTGGGAAATATATTCTGTAAATCCGGTTGTGTTTAGATAGTTGGGTGATCTGTACCCCTTTTTCTTTCACTACTCCTGCACTGCATACCTGACTGGGAAAAATATTCAGTAAATTTGGCGGAGTTTAGATTGCTGGCTAGGTGATCTGTACTCCTTTTTCTTTCACACTCCCCCTGTACTGCATACCTGAGTGGGAAATATATTCTGTAAATTCGGAGGGAGTTTAGATTGCTGGCTGGGTGATCTGTAACCCTTTTTCTTTCACACTACCCCTGCACTGCATACCTGACTGGGATATATATTCAGTAAATCCGGTTACGTTTAGATAGTTGGGTGATCTGTACCCCTTTTTCTTTCACACTACCCATGCACTGCATACCTGACTTGGAAATATATTCTGTAAATTCGGCAAAGTTTAGATTGCTGGCTGGTGATCTGTTCCCTCTTTTTCTTTCAAACTACCCCTGCACTGCATACCTGATTGGGAAATAAATTTTGCAAATCCGGTCTGTTAGTTTGGTAAGTGAACGTAAGAATGAGGAGAACTTCAAATAAGGGATGTGGTCCTGGTCGTGGTGCTGATGGTGGTGGTGGAGCTCCTGTTGCAGGCAGAGGACGTGGTCGATTTGTGCCATCTACACACCCAAATGAAACACCTTCCTCAGGTGCGCGTAGGCGACAGAACATTCAGCGTTATTTGGTAGGCCCGAAAGCCACTCTACGAATGGTGAGGCCACAACAAGTACAGGCGATAGTAGATTGGGTGGCTGACAGTGCCTCCAGTTCCTTCACATTGTCTCCCACCCGGTCCCCTGCTGAAAGCTCAGAGTTGGAACCTGCAGCCCATGCCCATCAGTCTTTCACCTCACCCCCTTGCAAATCAGCCAAGCAGTCTGAGCTCCAAGTCAAGTGGTAGTCTTGTATGCTTTTTGATGACTCTGCTGGCAGGGTTTTAGTGGGCCATTCACATAGCCCTGCCCCAGAAGTGGAAGAGATTGAGTGCACAGATGCCCAGCCACTTATGTTTCAGGAAGTGGACATGGGAGGACCACCGCAGCACGTCTCTGATGATGACGAAACACAGGTGTCAACTGCTGCGCGTTTCTGCAGTGTGCAGACCGACAAGAAGGGCAAGGGTGAGGATGTGGCAGTAACGCCCCCACGTCCGTCACCAAGCATCTCTACAATGTCCCATGGCAGCGTTCAGCTGTCCATCTCCCAAACACTGGAGAGAAAGAGGAAGTACCCCCCTACCCACCAACGATCTCTGGCCCTGAATGACAACCTTTTTAAAATTCCTGGCCTGTCATTCCATCTAGTGGAGACAGACACTTTTAAATACTTTATGGCGGTGGCTGTCCCACAGTACGTGGTTCCCAGCCACCACTACTTTTCCAGGCGAGCCATCCCTTCCCTGGACAACCAAGTGGCGGACAAAATCAAGTGTGCACTGCGCAACGCCATCTGTGGCAAGGTCCACATAACCACTGATACTTGGACCAGTAAGCACGGGCAGGGGCGTTATATCTCCCTAACTGAACACTGGGTAAATGCAGTGGCAGCTGGGGTGGATTGCAGTTTGCCGTATATTTTTCCACCACCGTGGATTGCAGGTCATTTCTGTTGCCTCTTCCTATGCTTTCTGCTCTACCACCTCCTCATCCACTCAGCATAACACCTTCACCACCAACTTCAGCACAGCCAGGGGGAAAAGACAGTTTTGAAACTCATCTGTTTGGGGGGAAAACCCCACACCGCGCAGGAGCTGTGGACGGGCATAGAACAACAGACCGATAAGTGGTTGATGCCACTGAGCCTCAACCCCAGCCTGGTGATATGCGATAATGGGCGAAATCTCGTAGCAACTCTCTGCCTAGCCGGTTTGACGCACATCGCTTGCCTGGAGCATGTGCTGAATTTGGTGGTACAGAAATTCCTGAAAGACTACCCCTACATGTCAGAGCTGCTGCAGAACGTGCACGCTTTTGGCGTTTTAACCCTGCTGCTGCTCGCCTGTCTGCACTGCAGCGTAACTTCGACCTTCCCGCTCACCACCTTATATGTGACGTGCCCACAAGATGGAACTCCACCTTGCAGATGCTGGAAAGACTGTGCGAGCAGCAGCAGGAGATAGTGGAGTTTCAGCTGCAGCACGCAAGGGTGAGTCGCTCTGCGAAACAGCACCACTTCACCACCGATGAGTGGCCCTCCATGTGAGACCTGTGTGCCATGTTGCGCTGTTTTGAGTACTCCACCAACATGGCCAGTGCCGATAACGCCATGATCAACGTTACTATCCCACTTCTATGTCTCCTTGAAATAACAATTTGTCGATGATGGAAGAGGATGTGGCACAGGAGGAAGAGGAGGAGGAAGTGGGATCATTTGCACGGTTATCAGGCCAGTCATTTACAAGTAACTCGGAGGGTGGGTTCCTGCTATTGTTGATCACGAATATTTGAATTGCGAATTTTAATCACGAATATCGTGACTTCAAGAATTCCCGAATATTTAGAATATCTCAAAATATATTCGTAATCACAGATATTCGCTTTGAAAAAAAATACCAGTCTATGTGAATTTGTATACAAATTTTTTAATGCAAATTTTCGCAATCAAGAAAATAATGCCTGAAGATCAGGAATTTGTGAATTCGCGAATATATGGCGAATATTCGCCCAAATATTCACCAAATATCGCAAATTCGAATATTGCCCTGCCGCTCATCACTAGTTCCTGCACCAACATAGGCCAGGTACACAATTGTCCAGCGGAGGGGGAGGAGGAGAAGGAGGAACCGTGTTCACAGCAGGGTGGCACCTAAATCAGCTCAGGGCCATTACTGCAGCGTGGCTGGGGAGATACGGAGGACACAGACGATACAACTCCCACAGAGGACAGCTTGTCATTGCCTCTGGGCAGCCTGGCACACATGAGCGACTACATGCTGCAGTGCCTGCCCAACGACTGCCAAGTTGCCCACATTCTAACCAGTGCTGATTACTGGGTAGCCACCCTGCAGGATCCCAGGTACAAGGACACCGTGGCATCCTTAATTCAGTCACTGGAGCGTAATTGGAAGATGTGCGAGTACAAGCGCACGCTTGTAGACACGTTGCTTATGGCATTCCCACCTGACACCGGGGCCTTAGTGAAAGCACAAGACGAAGGCAGAGGAGGAGGAAGAAGTCGCCAACATAGCTGGGGCACCGCCAGCACCTCATAAGGCAGGGTTAGCATGGCCGAAATGTGAAAAAGCTTTGTTAGCACGCCACAAGAACCAGTCCAGCACCACCAGCTGATTTCAGGAATATGGTGAAACAGTGTGTGTGCACACGCCTACATGTATTGACTGATGGGTCTGTCCCATTCAACTTTTGGGTCTCCAAATTGGGCACATGGCCTGAGCTTGCTTTTTACGCCTTGGAGGTTCTGGCCTGCCCTTAAGCCAGTGTATTGTCTGAATGTTTGTTTAGCACAGCAAGGGGGCGTTATCATACACAAGCACAGCCGCCTGTCCACAGCCAATGTGGACAAGGTCACATTCATTAAAATGAACCAGGCATGGATCCCACAGGACTTGTGCGTAACTTGTGCAGAATAAACATGTATACTGGCCTCACCCAGTCTTTGTTATACTCCAGCGCACTTTCTCTTTTCTTTTCTATATTTCACAATGTACTGGGGTCTACCCAAATAAAAAAAATAAATAAAAAAAGTGTTGTTGGCGACTACCTCCTCCACCACTGCTTTCACCTACACTGCCACGTCCACCGCCTCCTCAACCTCCTACTCCATATGGACCTCCTCCTCCTAGTTCAAGATTATTATTATTATTTTTCTGTTTGAATAATATACACGCCAAATGCATCATACCTGGATTAGTGCTGGGTTTGATCTAGCGAAAAATTTCAGATCAAAGCAGATGTTGTGCATTACAAAAATATCTAACACAAAAATTTTTGGGAAACAGAATATTCATTCCCCAGACAAAATGTTCCCATTTTACAATTAAAATAATATAGATCTAAACCTGATATTAAAAAATATTCATTTACTGTGAGCTTTACAACTATTGCATGTCCCCCTAGCCAAGAGCTACTGTAATGATGGAAACAGTTTTATTTATGGAGCATATCCAGTGCTACACTCATTCTCCATTCAATTTAGAGAAAAGAATCATCTACTTTCTGCAGTCAAACTAATAAATGCTTCAGCCGTAACAGGTGTCACTCAACACCTGCAGCTAGCACAAGGATGAATGGATCAGAAAAATTCTGTCATAGAGATGAGCGAATCGAAGCTGATGAAGTGGAATTCGATCCCAATTTCAGGAAAAACTTGATTCGCACTGAAGCCAATTTCCTCGCAAATCGTGGTAACGAATCGCATTTTTTCCTAAAATGGCTGATGCACGTGTGAGGACATGGAGAAAAGAATTCTAGGAAGGGGGGATCATCCATAATGCAATGCATGCAGACAATCAGCAGTCAGCCAGCCCTGTGATGTCACAGCTAGTGTTGAGCGAACAGTTTGAGCATAGTTCGGACATTTTCAAAAAAGTTCGGGTTCGGGTTCGTTGTTCGGCGATTACTTCCCACTTTCTGAAGGGCTGCACAGCAGCCAATCAGCTAGCGTTTTACTTCTTGCCCTAAGAGCCCATCACAGCCATGCCTACTAATGGCATGGCTGTGATTGGCCAAGTGCAGCATGTGACCCAGCCTCTATTTAAGCTGGAGTCACGTAGCGCAGCTCGTCACACTGCTCTGATTAGTGTAGAGAGAGGACGCAGCTTCTGTGAGGGCGAGATTAGGCAGGGAAAAGTCAGCAACAGCACCTAATGAACGGATCGATCTACAGCTGTGAAAGATTGAACTTCTGCTAGTTACTTGCTCACTGGTTTTTAGGCTGCACAGAGCGTTTTTCTGTCACTTATTTTCTGGGGTGATCGGCGGCCATTTTGTGACTTGTGGTGCACCAGAACAAGCTGCCACCAAGTCCATCAATCCATCAATACTAGTTTTTTTTTTGCTATATCCTACATCAGGGGCTTGGCTGTGCTAATTGTCACCCCTAGAAACTCAGGATAGCAATTTCTATATTTTATTAAGAGGTTAAATACAATTGCTGAGTGGTTTGCACGCTGTGCCATCAGATCCTGAAGTGAGGCATTAACGTTCTGAACCTTAGCACAACCTGCATAACCAGGCATCTACATGCAAAGCATGAACTTCAGTGGAGTAAACACCATAAAAACAAGGAACTCACTCAGGCTCCCCCTGCTCCTTCTTCTGCTGCTGCCTCGGCCTGTTCCTCCGCCTCGGGAGGAACGTTTGCACCTGCCGCCCACCAAACAGAGGATGTGCCACCGACACCACCACCTGCATCACCAAGCATCTCCACCATGTCACACGGCAGCGTTCAACTCTCCATCTCACAAACCTTGGATAGAAAGTGTAAATTCCCACCTAGCCACCCTCGAGTCTTGGGCCTGAATGCCAGCATTTCTAAACTACTGGCCTTTGAAATGCTGTCATTCAGGCTGGTGGACACAGACAGCTTCAAACAGCTGATGTCCATGGCTGTCCCACAGTATGTTGTTCCCAGCCGCCACTACTTCTTCAAGACAGCTGTGCCTTCCCTGCACAACCAAGTATCCGATAAAATCAAGTGTGCACTTCGCTACGCCATCTGTGGCAAGGTCCGTCCTAACGACAGATACGTGGACCAGTAAGCACGGCCAGGACACTATATCTCCCCAACTGCACACTGGGTAAATGTAGTGACGGCTGGGCCCCAGGCGGAGAGTTCCTTGACGAACGTCCTTCCGCCACCAAGGATCGCAGGGCATCATTCTTTGCCCCCTGTAGCCTCCTCCTCCTACTCGGCTTCCTCCTCCTCTGCTTCCACCAGCTCATCCAGTCAGCCACACCTTCACCACCAACTTCAGCACAGCCCGGGGTAAACGTCAGCAGGCCATACAGAAACTCATATGTTTGGGCGACAGGCCCCACACCGCGCAGGAGTTGTGGTGGGGTATTGAACAACAGACCGACGAGTGGTTTCTGCCGGTGGGCCTCAAGCCCGGCCTGGTGGTGTGCGATAATGGGCGAAATCTCGTCGCAGATCTGGGACTAGCCAGTTTGACGCACATCCCTTGCCTGGCGCATGTGCTGAATTTGGTGGTGCAGAAGTTCATTCACAACTACCCCGACATGTCAGAGCTGCTGCATAAAGTACGGGCCCTCTGTGCGCGTTCCGGCGTTCACATCCTGCCGCTGCTCGCCTGTCTGCACTACAGCTGAACTTCGGCCTTCCCGCTCACCGCCTCATATGCGACGTGCCCACCAGGTGGAACTCCACCTTGCACATGCTGGAGAGACTGTGCGAGCAGCAGCAGGCCATAGTGGGGTTTCTGCTGCAGCACGCACGCCGTCAGTCGAACTGCGGAACAGCACCACTTCACCACCAATGATTGGGCCTCCATGCGAGACCTGTGTGCCCTGTTGCGCTGTTTCGAGTACTCCACCAACATGGCCAGTGGCGATGACACCGTTATCAGCATTACAATACCACTTCTATGTCTCCTTGAGAAAACGCTTAGTGCAATGATGGAAGAGGAGGTGGCCCAGGAGGAGGAGGAGGATGAGGGGTCATTTTTAGCACTTTCAGGCCAGTCTGATAGAAGTGGCTCAGAGGGAGGTTTTTGCAACAGCAGAGGCCAGGTACAAATGTGGCCAGCCAGGGCCCACTACTGGAGGACGAGGAGGATGAGGTGGAGGAGGATGAAGCAGGTTCACAGTGGGGTGGCACCTGACACAGCTCAGGCTCATCACTGTTGCATGGCTGGGGGATACGGAGGACTATGACGATACGCCTCCCACAGAGGACAGCTTGTCCTTACCTCTGGGGAGCCTGGCACACATGAGTGACTACATGCTGCAGTGCCTGCGCAACGACAGCAGAGTTGCCCACATTTTAACATGTGCGGACTACTGGGTTGCCACCCTGCTGGATCCCGGTACAAAGACAATGTGCCCACCTTACTTCCTGCACTGGAGCGTGATAGGAAGATGCGCGAGTACAAGCGCACGCTGGTAGACGCGCTCCTGAGAGCATTCCCAAATGTCACAGGGGAACAGGTGGAAGTCCAAGGCGAAGGCAGTGGAGGAGCAAGAGGTCGCCACGCAGCTGTGTCACGGCCAGCTCCTCTGAGGGCAGGGTTAGCATGGCAGAAATGTGGAAAAGTTTTGTCTCCAAGCCACAGCTTACTGCACCACCACCTGATACGGAACGTGTTAGCAGGAGGCAGCATTTCACTAACATGGTTGAACAGTACGTCTGCACACCCCTGTGCTGGGCCGAAATAACTGAAAGTAGCCTTCTCCGGTGGTGGGTGATATGACGCATGATTCCTTGCTGTGGGACCTCTCTCCTCTGTCTGGGTGGTGGGGCATAAATAACTGAAAGTGGCCTTCTCCTTTGGTGGGTAATATGACGCATGATTCCTTGCTGTGGGACCTCTCTCCTCTGTCTGGGTGCTGGGGCCGAAATAACTGTAAGTGGCCTTCTCCGGTGGTGGGTGATATGACGCATGATTCCTTGCTGTGGGACCTCTCTCCTCTGTCTGGGTGGTGGGGCATAAATAACTGAAAGTGGCCTTCTCAGTGGTGGGTGATATGACGCCTTATTCCTTGCTGTGGGACCTCTCTCCTCTGTCTGGGTGCTGGGGCCTAAATAACTGAAAGTGGCCTTCTCCAGTGGTGGGTGATATGATGCATGATTCCTTGCTGTGGGACCTGTATCCTCGGTCTGGGTGCTGGGCCGAAATAACTGAAAGTGGCCTTCTCCAGTGGACGGTGATATGATGCATGATTCCTTGCTGTGGGACCTCTCTCCTCTGACTGGGTGCTGGGGTCGAAATAACTGAAAGTGGCCTTCTCCATTGGTGGGTGATATGACGCATGATTCCTTGCTGTGGGACCTCTCTCCAATTGATATTGGTTAATTTTTATTTATTTTATTTTATTTTAATTCATTTCCTATCCACATTTGTTTGCAGGGGATTTTCCTACATTTTGCTGCCTTTTGCAGCCCTTTAGCCCTTTCCTGGACTATTTTACAGCCTTTTTAGTGCCTAAAAGTTCGGGTCCCATTGACTCCCATTGAGTTCAGATCCCGAACCCTAACATTTTCGGGAAGTTCGGCTGAACTTCCCGAACCCGAACTTCCAGGTGTTCGCTCATCTCTAGTCATAAACCAATAGATAATTTAAAATTATTAGGAGACAGCTAAGGGCTTATTTATGTGTATAATGTACATACAGCGGATTGCCTGTATACGGTTCTCAGTGCAAGTGTGGATGTGCACAAGCCCACTGTACTAATGTTGAATCACTCCACTCTACTGTCACTTATGAATATGTCACAGTTAATATTGAGTACTGCGTGGGACTGGAGACCCATTTCCTGCCTATCTATATTATTCAGAGTACAACACTGCTGTCTGACGTGTTGGACGGCGTCTTAATAGTGTAATATCAGGCACCTCTTATCCGATTTTGTAGGACAGTTAAAGTGGATACTTAGTCTCACTATTATGTATCTAATACTGGTAGTGAAGCACACTTAATCCAGTATTAACTGAGAAACTGACAGTAAAACTGCCAGTTCTCAGAATACAACAGTCAAAATCGCGGTGTTCCCTCAATCTCAGACATCCATACTAACACCACACAAACTCAAAGTGAGGCCACTGGTCTCCTGTATGCACGCACACCGTAACATATACACCTATCTATCCCTCAATCTAAGTATTAGCCCTATGCTGTCACCTGGCTAAAAATAATGTGCAGACACTACCCCACCTGACATGTTTCGCCCCAATGCGGCTTCGTCAGGGAGTTGGGGTAATAGTGACGGCGCACCGAATACTACCTCTGTTAAATACCTGATTGCCACCCACCTTTCCTCTTACTTCAATCAATCGCCGGGTCTCCACTAAATTGGCAGGCTGACCGGCCAGTTAGGAAGGGCTACGTAGACAGAGAGAGGAATTTCACTTTCCTCTGTCACTGTGTACTGTAGTCCTGCTCTTATTTCGCGTCACCGTGCATCACTGTCCAGCCAGTTCGGAAGGACTTCGTGAGACAGGGGAGGACTTTCACTCTCCACTGTCACTGCATGCTGTAACCCCGCCCCTGTTCCGTGTCACCGCACATATTCTTCTGTCACATACAGGGAAGGGGACGCATATTCTTCAACATCATACTTTAACCCTCACCTCACTATCAGTGAATAAATTCTATGCAATTGTGGGGTGTATACATCAGGTAAAAACAACTACTGGTTTATTATATTTCTACAAACCATTGAAGATTAGTGTGAACTATTGAGGTCAATGGCAGTCCAAAATCAGAAGGATAAAGGCCCTAAATAAAGGCTGAATATGAAAAGCTTTCATTCAGACCTTTGGGGCTCAGGGATCCTAGTCCGTGGATTCATCTAGCCTCTTCCCTCAACAGTTTCAAATGCAAATTACTAATTAGATTTTTGTGAGTGCCCTGAATTTTAATACTCCAGGTTTGTTGTCATGTACATATGTGACATGTCTACATAAAGATGTATCCTTTTTTGTATTTATAGCACTAACATGCCCACAGAATCTTCTCTTCAATTCTTGTACTTTCTTTCCTACATATAGCTTTGGGCAAGTGCAAGTAGCCATATACACAATGCCACTACTACGACAGTTAAAAAAGTCTCTGATGACGTATTCACATCCATCAACAGGATTTCTAAACTTTTTTATCCTGGGTAAGTATTTGCAAAAAGAGCAGTTCCCTCATGGGAACGACGCCTGCACCCAGGGCTTCAGCCATAATGTATTTTCCGATTGTATTTTAGGAAGAAAGAAAGCTATGGGACCAGTTGATCCCTCAAATTTTTCCCACTTCTAAATATAACACTCGGATGTGCTGGTAATACTTGTTTCAGGTCCGCATCACAGTAAAGTATCTTCCAGTTTTTTTTTGAGAATCCTTATCACTTGTTGGTGGTGGCTATAATAAGTTCCTATAACCTAATTATTTTAGTTTTCTGTATAGCATCACTATCATTTTAATGTCTTAATAAGTCTTTACTTTGATTACTTTTTGCCCTATTATATGCTCTCTTCAGAGATTTGCATGGATACCCCCTTGCTCTGAAACATTTGTAAAGTTCATCCGCCTCCTTTTCAAAAGCCTCCTCCTCCTCAGTTCCTCCTGGCCCTTAAATACTGTTCAACAGGTATTCCATTCTTTAGTGCTGTTGAATGCCAGCTGGACCAATGGAGGAGGCTATTTGTCGAGGTAGGCTTACGGAAAATATGTAAGGATGTATCCACTCTCATCTTTGTGAACATTTAGATCCAAGAAGCAAATGTCCATTGGGTGGATTTCAAGTAAAATGCATACCAATGGTATTGTCATTAATTTTTCTACAAACTCATGGAATAATTTTAGTTCCCTATCCCAAAATAACAGAATATCTTCAATAAATCTTCCCCAGAACAAAATGTGATTAGTGTAACGTGCAAGTGAATCTGAAAAACAATGTGATCCTCCCACCACCCTAAAAATACATTTGTGAACGCCGGTGCACAGGGCGCACTCTAGCGTTACCCTTCATCTGATGATAAATAGTACCGCTACAAAGATAATAATTGTGCGTAAGTATAAATCTCAACAGTTGGAGAACAAAATTATTGTGTTTGTGAAAAGAGGTGTTTTTACTGTCCAAAAGGACTTGACAGCCTTAATGCCCAGTTCATGTTCAATATTACTGTATAATGCTTAGACATCCAGACTAGCTAGGTAAGCTAAAGCTGGTAAGTAACACAATATCATTGATTTTAGTGAGTGTATCACTAGTGTCCCGTAAATAGTGGGGTAGAGATGTGACAAAGGGTCTTGATAGTGCATCTATATACTCACTAGCAGGTTGAGTAAGGGAATCATTGCCCGAGACAATTGGTCGGCCTGGTACTCAAATTTTATTCTTGTGGACTTTGGGGAGTGCATAAAATGAAGCAATAGTTGGATTCTTATGAAGCAGAAAATCAAATTCCTCCTTTGACATTAGATTATGAGCCTTGGCTTCTTTGAGAATAGTCTATAATTTACTAAAATATATACTTGTCGTATTTTCCGATAATATCTCATATGTGCTATCATCTTTCAATAGTCCCGCCACCATTAGATCATAATCGACCCTGTTTTGAATCACAATATTGCCACCTTTATCACTAGGTTTTTAACAACCTCCTTATTGCTCTTTAATTGTTCCAATGCACACATCTCTTCCGATGTTAGATTAGTTGGGATATTATCCTTCCTTATTTTAAGGTTGTTTAAATCTTCGACAACTAACTCCACAAAGGTTTATATATTTTTATACTGTGAGAAGGCCGGAGTCCATGGCGACCTTGGTTTGAAGTCCGATAATGGGGGTTCGGCTCAAGGAACTGCTCCTCACTCTCTGCGTATAGATCTTCAAGTATCTTTAATGCTTGTTGTTCTTTTGAATAAATTTGTGAATATCAAATGTGCTACTCACATATTGTTTGTGCAGTGCCAATTTGCCTGCAAACAGATGAACATCCTTCACCCAACTAAACTTATCAAAACGTGGTACTGGTGTAAAAGTGAGTCCTTTTTGTAACAATTTGATCTGGGTTGCAGTCAATACTGCTGATGACAAATTTATTTCCTGGGCGTAAATGGGTTCCTCTCTCGCCTGATGATCACTGTGTTCGCCAGATACTATATTCTCTGTTATTGCTTCTGTTGGGGATCTACTGGTGTACATTCTTAGGATATTATCCTGTTTTGTATCTATTTTATATTATACCCCCACTTTTCTCGATCCCTTAGTTGCACCCCATTCTGTCCCAAAAAAGGGGAGCTATCGGTGGAGTCGCCAGTGACTGGCCACCCATCAGTGGGCCCATATTTTGGTGTCCTGAGGTGACATTCGTATTTATGGCGGAATTCCCCATTGAATTTACTACTGGGATTGCTGTTACAGACATTACTTGTGTATCTGTCCACATTTTTGTGATATTTGGAATATGCATCCCAGTCTCTCGTGTTGGTTGTATACCAACTACAGAGGTACTGAGAAAGGTAGAGCCACCCAATGATGGACATTCCACAGATGGCGTGGGACGGACACATTCTGAAAGATTTCCCACTCTTTTAGGGTTACGATACCTGTTATATCGAACTTTCCTTTTTGTGACACCCCTTTTAGAGCTGGTGGCACTTGTAGTATCTGCACCTGAAGTTTCAGATTCAGAATGATCAGTATATATGATCTTTCTTACTGGGAGATTACTACTGTTTTTCCAAGTGTATACACGATTTGTGTTGATGACATCCCATCCCCAAAATAATCTGGTAGCCAGAGGGTTATCCACATTTTTATTTTATTTATTATAGATGACTGGTATTGTAAGTTTTCAGATTTTTGAAATACAAATTTTTCTTATTCAAGGTTTTTATTAAATTTTTCAGGAAGAACAAAGTAAGAGCAGAAATGCTCATCCAAAAAACATCATATTGCAATGAATCAATAAATCAGAAACAGTCATATTATAAATCTAAGCATAGAATGCGGCAGAGGAAGTACCCTGTACTAACAGCGTACATATTACAGAAAGAGCATGGGGGAAAGAATAAACAAACAAGAGGACAAGAGGGACACACGAGGAGAAGAAGGGGAGGGAGGGAGGAAGGGGGAAAAGACACGAGCGCTGGTTATGAGTGTGCAGCCTGGAACTCACTGGAAGCACGAAACGTTTCCCATGGGCTCCATGTTTTCACAAAGCGGGAGACCGCCACTGGGGCAGTACAGATCAGATCTTCCATTCTTTGGTGGAGAGCAATTTCCTCAAACCACTCCATCAGTAAGGGGGAGGTGACCTCCAATGACGGGGAATGACTGTTTTGGCTGCTTGGAGCATATATTTCAGAAGTGAGGCTTTATAGGCCGGTATGGTCAGGTCAAAGGCGAAGAGTAAGAGGGATTCGGGGCTGTTGGGAATAGGAATCCCTGTCACTTTGCGCACAATGGCGTGCACTGAGTTCCAAAAGGGCGCAGGACAGAGAAGTGCCACCATATATGAACCATGGTGCCCTTCTCCAATAAACACCTCCAGCACTGGTCCGACACAGACGGAAACCACCTGTGAAGAAGGGTAGGTACCCTGTACCACCTGGGGAGGACCTTATAATTCGTTTCTTGCGCCTTCGTGCAGATCAGCGCCTTATGGGTTAGAAGGAAGAGGTGAGTTGAACCCCTATATCGCGTTCCCATGCCAAGCAAAAGGGGGGAAGGTGGGTAGAATGCTGTTGAATGAGCAAAGTGTATATAGTGGAGATGTCCCTAAACACTGATGAATGGGCTAAACACGTGTTCAAACGCAGTGAGGGTTCTGGACAGATCATGGGTTTTGCGCAGGGTCGAATAGAAGTGTTGAAGTTGAAGATATTTAAAGGTGTGCGTGGGGCGGACGGCGGAGCGTTCTATTATTTGGTCAAGGGGGCGTAAGCCTGTACCTGTTAAAAAGGTGCGCAAGGATGATCGGTAATTGGAGGCTGGATGATCGGTAATTGGAGTCAGGGGGCCATTAGGGTCAATGAGGGAGTGATGGCCGCGTGTGGAGCCAAGTATCGCAAGGGTATGATTAACCGTGAAGGAGGGGGTCGGGGCGGAGACACTAGACGAGTGTATCAGCCAGGGAAGCGTCAAGGGTGAAGTGGGAGATGAAACCCTAGCCATATGGACCCACGTCTTGGTAGAGTCCACTCAGCAAATCCAGTAGCCTGGCATACGCCGAAGAAAAGTAGTACAATTTTCAATCCGGCAGACCTATCCCGCCCGACTCCTTAGACCTGATCAATAGCTTGTGCTTTATCCGTGGTCTGCCCGAGCCCATACAAATCGCGTGAAGCAACGCTTCAAATGCGTCCAGTAGGCTGCGGGCATTCGGATAGGGATGGTCTGCAGGAGGTAGAGCAATTTCGGTAGCAGGTTCATTTTAAGGATACTGACCCTGCCAAACCAGGAGATGTCAGCGGCAATGCCAGGAGTCAAGATCCAACTGAAACCATCGGAGGAGCGGAGCGAAATTCAACTGGAAGAGCTGAGAGAGGTCCGCCGAGACTTTAATGCCTAAGTATTTTATACCCGAGGGCGGCCAGGCAAACGGGAGGGAGGCTTGGAGGGAGGTGAGCAACTCCCAGGGCAGGGAGACATTCAGGGCTACCAATTTTTACATACTTATCTTAAAGTTTGTCCAGTTGCCGAAACGAGCAAGTTCTCGGAGTAAGGACAGGAGTGCAATCCGCGGGTTGGTTATGTACAATAAGAGAACGTCCGCAAAGGCGGCACACTTGTGCTCCGTGTCACCTATCTTGACTCCGGTGATATCCAGATTCTCACGGATCGAAGCGAGAAGGTGTTCCATCACTATAACATATAGCAGAGGAGCCTTGACGCGTGCCATTGCGGATGAGGAGTGGAAGGGAAAGCGTGCCGTTTATCTTAACACGGGCAGAGGGATGCTGATACAGACTAAACACTTTTTCCAAGAACTCCTCGCCTATCCCAAACTCTAAGAGGGAAGATCGGATTGCTTGCCAGGAGACACGATCGAAGGCTTTTTCCGCGTCGAGGGATAAGATCATGAGAGGGGTATTGGCCTTTTTAGCATAATGGATTATATCTAGGGTCCTAAGGATTTTGTCACGGGCTTCCCTTCCAGGTATAAAACTTATTTGGTCGGGGTGGATTAAGTGGGCAAGAACGCGTTTAGACGGTTGGCGAGGAGCTTGGCAAATAACTTAAGGTCCACATTTAGCAAGGAAATGGGCCGATAGCTTGGGCAAAGGTGTGGGTCCTTGTCAGGTTTGGGGATAACTGTAATATGGGCCATAGTCGTTTGCGCCGGAAATGGGCACCCAGGGGACACAGCATTGAAAACCTTTGACAGGAAAGGGATGAGAGAGGACGAGAGGGACTTTTAAAAACTGGCTGTGAGGCCATTGGGACCTAGGCTCTTGCCGGGTTGGCAAGGACTTGATTGCCTCCTGCAGTTCTGTCTCAGTAAAAGGGGTCTCCAAGCTGGCTTTTTGCTCGGCAGAAAGTTTAGGGCCGTGAGAAGGGGCCCGTCCAGAGGATCAGGGAGGTTATATAGCTGGGAGTAGAACGACTGGAAGGCGGAGGCTATGTCTTTGTTGGTGTGAACCGTACGGCCCGCGTTTTTTTTTATAGCTGAGACATGAGAAGCCGCAATGTGACTTCGGAGGGCTCTCGCAAGCAGTCGTCCACATTAGTTACCATATTCATAAAATTTGCTGCAACAGGTTTGAACCATCCGCTTGTAAGACGCTTCCAGAAGGCGACGCGCATCCATGCGTACATTCTGAAGGTCCCCAAGGACAGATTGGGAGAGGGCTCGCTTGTGAAGGAGCTCCAGGGATGTGACCTTCTGCATCTTCATTCTTCAGAGAAATGGCCTTTTCTTTTTTAAGTCGGGTGCCATGCTTTATGAGCGTCCCACGAAGGACACACTTAGGGCCTCCCATTGCATGGGAAGAGGGGTCTGGTCCGATGAGTGGTCAGATAGGAAGTTAGACACAGTGGCGCATAGATCAGCGGCACACGCTGTTTCTAGTAAGAGGGATTCGTTTAAACGCCAGGTCCATTCAGTCCTAGCCAAGGAGGGGAGCACTAGCGAGCAAAACACCGGGCATGATCGGACCCTAGAATATTGCCAACAGATGTGGCAACCGTCCAGGAAAGGGCAGATTGCTGGACAATGACATAGTCTATCCTGCTGTAGGAGGAGTGGGGGCTGAAAAAAGGTGTAGTCTCTATCTGCTGGGTGGTGAATGCACCACGGGTCACATAGTTGCAAGTAAAGTAGGGCTCTTTTAAACCGTTTAATTGCGGTATAAGATAGGGAGGCCTTGCCCGAAGAATTATCTAGAGTGGGGTCAAGTGCAAGGTTTAGATCACCGCATAACATAAGGGTACCGCGTACTAGGGGCGTGACTTTGTCAAGTGCATCTACAAGGAAGGGGACTTGGCTATTAGGAGCGTAAATGTTGAGGATAGTAAATTCCCTACCACCAATGAGGAGCGTGAGGATCAGGTATCGTGCCCCAGGGTCAACCACACAGCCCAGCACCTGGTGTGTCAAAGATCTGTCAATTGCTATGGCAACCCCTTTAGATTTACCCTCTGGGTTGTTCGCAAGGTGCCAGGACGTGTAGTGTCTGTTGCGGATAACAGGGGCCTTACCTTCCTTAAAGTGAGTCTCCTGGATGCACACAATTTGCGCCCTTTGACGATGGGAGTGATAAAGTACTTGGGATCTCTTCTCGGGCGTGTTGAGGCCCTTGGCGTTGAATGATGCAATCTTGAGCGACGTCATGTCTGAAATAAAGGAAAGAAACACAGGGGACAGGGGGACGGGTAGACGAACACGGAAGAAAAGGGTAAGAGAAAAAGAAAGAAAAGACCGAGAAGGAAAGCAGAAAGGGAGGGTAAGTAACTATTCGGACCAAGTAGGTCCAAAGAGACAATCGCCGGAGGAGAATACAGCCCCAGTGGGTGTCTCAAACTATTTGGGGAAGGTGACAACCAAGAAAAAGCGAGCCTACTGCAGGTCCTGGCAAATAAGAGAAAACATAAACGGTGGTAACCATGCCAGCTACTAAGAGGACACTAAATGATGACAATACAAAGCGCCTCAGAGGCGGCAGAGCAGAAGTCCCAGGTGATGCCACAGGTCCGATCTCAGGAACTTAAGTTCGTAATGGCTTAGGATCTGCCAACACGAGGCGAAGAGAGGTGTCTCTCTACGCCCAGAAGGGGTCGACAGCGTCTTCGTCGGTGATCTGGAAGTGGCAGGCAAAAGAGGGCGGATCGGGCCATGCCGGGCTGGTGTAGGCTGTAGCAGAGAGGGCCAGGGGCCCAATTTGACCATTGGAAGATCCAGAAGACGGAGGAATTCAAGAAGGTCCGCTGGTATGCGAAGTGTCGATGCTTGGACTTTGGGACCTGCATAGAGGGCAAATGAATATCCCCACCGGTAGGGAATGCCTCGCTCCCTGAGAATATCTAGAAGAGGTTGCAGGGCAGCTCTTTGGGCCAGAAAAAGCGGTAAAGGTCCTGAAGGAGTTGAAGGGGAGCAGCGTCAAATGATAGTGGCGAAGACTTTTTGGCCCTATTCAAGATCTGTTCCTTGACCACGTAAAAGTGGATCCTACAGATGACGTCTCTCGGGTTGGAGCCATCTGGGCCAGGGGGTCTGTGGGCCCGATGAGCCCTATCAATCTCAATATGAGAGCCCGGAGGTCGACCCAAGAGTCTATTGAACAGTCCCGTAATGACATTTAACAGGTCAGGAGCCTTTACAGATTCTGGAAGGCCACGTATTCTAAGGTTGTTACGGCGGTTGTGGTTTTCAATGTCGTCCAGATGTTGATGTAGAGAATTCAGCTGGAGCTCATGAGTCTGGATCGTTTCTTGAAGGGTAGACACCGTGGTCACTAGAGATGCATGGTCTTGAGCAACAGAGTCAATTTTGGAATCAAGCACCGTCATTTCAGAGCAGACTTGTGAAAATTCGCGCTTGCATTCCTGCAATATATCAGCGGCAAAACTGGACAGGTCCGCCTTGGTGGGGAGGGAGCAGATAAGAATGCGCAAGTCAGCCATTGTTGCCGGCTTGGCGTCATCATTAAACAGAACAGCTGAAGCAGATGGGGTTTCTGCACACGAAGAGGCATGTGTAGGGACCGGTCTTTTGGGAGGCGTTTCTAACAAGTGATGGCGGGATCCGTCCCATAAGGATCTGGTGGACCAATGCGGGGAGGCAGCCAGAGAGGGCCGAAGAGAGCGTGAGGGGGGGGGGCGGGAGGGGTCCTGGGTAGAATGGGGGCCCTTATTATGGTGGAAGTCCGTGCTTGGGTGCTCCACATGGATTGAGGAGGCTGGGGGGTCCCCCTGAGAATTGGGACTAACACCACTGCTGGAGGGTGGTCGAGAAGGCCAGAAAGGAGAGGCCTGAGGCCTGAATGAGCCAGTCTGCCGGCCGGTTATATCATCTGGGACCTGTCCCCCGTTAGGTAAGTCAAGTGGGGGGGCCCCACAACTGACCTGCTGGATGGATGTGGCCGGCGCAGCATCCGCATTGTGGGCTGGTGTGCGCTGAGAGGTGGTGCGCTCCAGGAGGCCCGATGACGGCGGGGAGCATGGTGGCGTGCAGACCGTGATGAGGTCCGGTCCCGGGAGCTCGTCGCGGGCACTTCGGGTAAAGAGCAGGGCCGAGGAAGTACCGAAGAGGAGCGGAGCCTCTGGAGTTGCGCGGCAGGAGCCGCCGAGGGAGCCGGGCGTGATGCAGGTGGAAGCGCGGCCTGGTCACCGGCGCCATCTTGCGATCCGTCCTGCGGGTTGGCCAGGCCGGAGCTTATAGGTGAGATCTGCTGGGCGAAAGATAGGTGTAGATCCCCCTGGGAGGCTGCAAGTGGAGCCAATGGTCGGGCTCTACCCTTTTTGAGCATCTTCCCCATCAAGAGCGGCTGGATGGCTATGGATAATGCCAGGGGTGCAGAGGAGCTCACAGTGAGCACGTCCTCACTCCATCAAGGTTGGCCACGCCCCTGAAATACAAATTTTTATTTACTCTATCAAAAGGAATAACCATAGACATAAACAATAAACATATGGTCTCTATTGATTTTTTTATATATGGTATTATCACTGCCATCTCATCTCTTTATTGTAGTCCAATTAGTTTAGAACAATATTGTAGTTTTAATTGTATCTGCTCAGCCATTCCCTCAAATCTTAGGCAAAAATAAAAATCTGCCTTTTCTGCTAACTGCATGTGTGTTTGGAGATGGTTTCCGTTTAATTACTTACAAGAGCTGGAAGGGTGTGAAAACATTTTTGTATTCTGAACAAGTTTATGTACATCTAAATTCATTACATTTCCTGGTTGAAGCTAATAAAAAAAATGTTTCTACTCGTTTATGTTCTTTTAGTTAATATTTTGCTAATTAGATTAAAAATTTCTTATTTCTCTATGTGGCCTTGGTCTTTTTTGGGTTTACATATTTTCCTCTATTTTTTCTTTTATCTTTTCTAGCTTTCTTTTTGTCTGGAAAACACTTGTTTGATCTTCAATTACAAAGAAGTTTTTTTTTTTTTTTTAAATGGATGTTTTTGGTGAGGAAAATGTTGTTCCTTTTAGGTTATGTTGTCTATTAGTGTTGTTCTCCTGTAATGCAACAAATCTATTCCAAATAAAATGCATTTATACACACTAGATATGTTTTTGAAGTGAATTTTAGCTTTTGGCAGGTAATAATAACACTTACTAGCTTATCCCATATTCCCGCTAATGAAAGTTGCCCTGTTTCATATATCTGTGTTTCTTCAGGGATATACAGTATTTTATTAATCAACTACTATAACAATGTGTGGTTCTTTGTCCTCTGTGTCTATTCAAATTGCTAATTGCATCTAGATTATTCTAGTATGAATTTACCCATAAGACAAGGTATGAAACTGGCCTAATACAATATATCTGTAGCTAAACAACCTGCTCAAAGTTAGTGGCAATGCAAGTTACTATAAATATAAAAGCATACATACACATATAGATTTATACCAGTGTTCCACAATCTGTGGACAGTGGACACCTCAATCAACTGTTATGGACAGGGACAATACATGTCTTTCATGGCCCACTGGGTCAATATTTTTTCCAGCAGTGGAGAGGCAGCACCCCAGCAAAATGGCCAGGTCCTTTTGATCCCTTCCCACCATATGATGGGGTTGGCTCTCACAGCAGACACTTATCTGCCTACTCAACCTCCTCCTCCATGGACACTGTCCCATCCCTAACAGCAGCAGGGCTCAGCATCACTCACACTACCTCTCCTTCCTGATCCGCCTGGGAGAGAGATGCCACACCAGTGAGCAATTGCAGCTTAAGTACACCATGAAGCAAACATCCTGCTGGCTGTCACCTCACCGTCTCGCCGTCTCTGCCAGACTTGCAGCATCAGAATGGTATGAAGCTACTCCACTTGATCTGTGACGTGGAATTCAACATTGCACATGTTCGAACATCTGTACGAGCAGTGAAAAGCTGAGAATGATTTGGTCATGCACCAGGCCACCTCAGCAAGGAGCATGTGTATTTTCCAGGTTGGGCAGTGGCAGCTCATGCCTTTCATGCTGCCATTGTCCTTCATCCCTTCATATGTATTTTTAAAGAGACGCTGATGCTAATGCAACTGGTGGCCCTGTAGCACGAGCAGCAAAAGCCACAGCAGCAGTATCATCATCATCATCAGCAACAGCAGCTATTTTAGTCTCCTCAACATGAGCAATTTTTTCACGTGCAGCACCAGGCAGAGGCCAGTCAGCAACAGAAGCTACAGCAGCAGAAGCGGCAGCAGCTATTTCAGTGTCTTCAACATGATGGAGCATCTTTTCCATATGCCACGCCAGGCAGAGGCCAGTCATCAAACAAACAGCTCCTGTCTCAATGCTCAGTTCCCTGACCCCATGGACTTCTGGGCAGGCAGACTGGAACAGTGGCCCAAATTAGCACCTCACACTCTCTATCTTCTTTCTTGCCCAGCATCCTCTGTCATCTAGGAAAGGTTTTACCAATAAGTCAACCGCAATTAGTGTCTCAAGAGGTTCATGATGAGGAAGGATGAGTCACAGTTGTCAATAACTGAGGTTGTTGTTAGGTCAAAAAGTCAGGAGGATGACCAGAGTGAAGAAGTCGAAAAGGAGGTGGTGGATGATGAAGTCACTGACCCAACCTGAGAAGGTGGCAAGCCGAACGAGGACAGCAGTACAGAGGGGGAGGGACATGCAGCACTTCAACAGGCTGGAAGAGGCAGAGGGGTGGCAAAAGGGAGAAGGCGGGCCATACCAAACAGGCCCGCAACTGTTCCCCGGAGCACCCCCTTGAAGCAATCTCCCTTGCCATGGGATAGGTGTTCCACAGTCTGGCGCTTTTTTGAGGAAAGCGCGGACGATAAAAGAATTGTCATTTGCAACCTGTGCCATACTAAAATAAGCAGGGGCGTGAACAATAGCAACCTCATCACCCCCAGCATGATCCGCCACATGGCATCAAAGCACACTAATAGGTGGGCTGAACGCTTGGGTACACAATCAGTGTCTGCGGTTCACACCACTGCCTTCTCTTCTGCTGTGTTACGTGCTGGCCAATCCCCTGTCCAAGACACAGGTCTGGATGCCTCTCACCATGCACCTGGACCTACCCCTATCTCAAAACCTACCCCAATTTGCCTGAGCTACTGGTGAAGGTGCACCGCATGTGTGCCCATTTCCGCAAGTCATCGACAGCTTCCGACAATCTGGCAATGCTGCAGCAGCGCGTGCAATTGCCAGCTCACCGACTGTTGTGCGAATTGAGCACCCTCTGGAACTCGACGTTCCACATGTTGGCCAGGCTTTGTAAGCAGCAGAGGGCAGTAGTGGAATACCAGCTGCAACATGGTCACCTTTCCAGTCAGCCTCCGCTGTTCACAAGCGACGAGTGAGCATTGATTTCTGACCTCTATAAGGTTTCACGCAACTTTGAGGAATCAACATAGATGGATGAGCGGCGATAACGCTATTATTAGAGTAACCAACCCACTTCTGTGTCTACTCAAACGCTCGCTGCTCACAATTAAGGCAGATGCTTTGCATGGGGAAGAAGTGAAAATAGGGGAAAACAGTACACAAAGTGATAGCCAGACCACCCTCATTTCGTATTCTCAGCACGAATTGGATGATGAGGAAGAGAAGGAGGAGCAGGAGACGGTTGCCTCCACTACAGAGGGTAGTACCCATGGACGTTTTATTCCATCTGTTTAGCGTGGATAAGTAGAAGAGAAGGAAGAGGATAAGGAGATTGAGAGTCATCCCCCTGATGAGGACAGTGAAGTCTTGTCTTTTGGGACTCTGGCACATGGCTGACTTTTTGTTAGACTGCCTTTCCCATGACCCTCGCGTTGTATGCATTTTGGCCAACACCGATTACTGGTTGTTCACCCTTCTCGACCTGAGCTAAAGAGAACTTCATCTCTCATTCCTGTAGAGAGGATGAGCAAAATGGTGTGAGGGGGGCGGGAGGGGTCCTGGGTAGAATGGGGGCCCTTATTATGGTGGAAGTCCGTGCTTGGGTGCTCCACATGGATTGAGGAGGCTGGGGGTCCCCTGAGAAGTGGGACTAACACCACTGCTGGAGGGTGGTCGAGAAGGCCAGAAAGGAGAGGCCTGAGGCCTGAATGAGCCAGTCTGCCGGCCGGTTATATCATCTGGGACCTGTCCCCGTTAGGTAAGTCAAGTGGGGGCCCCACAACTGACCTGCTGGATGGATGTGGCCGGCGCAGCATCCGCATTGTGGGCTGGTGTGCGCTGAGAGGTGGTGCGCTCCAGGAGGCCCGATGACGGCGGGAGCATGGTGGCGTGCAGACCGTGATGAGGTCCGGTCCCGGGAGCTCGTCGCGGGCACCCGGGTAAAGAGCAGGGCCGAGGAAGTACCGAGAGGAGCGGAGCCTCTGGAGTTGCGCGGCAGGAGCCGCCGAGGAGCCGGGCGTGATGCAGGTGGAAGCGCGGCCTGGTCACCGGCGCCATCTTGCGATCCGTCCTGCGGGTTGGCCAGGCCGGAGCTTATAGGTGAGATCTGCTGGGCGAAAGATAGGTGTAGATCCCCCTGGGAGGCTGCAAGTGGAGCCAATGGTCGGGCTCTACCCTTTTTGAGCATCTTCCCCATCAAGAGCGGCTGGATGGCTATGGATAATGCCAGGGGTGCAGAGGAGCTCACAGTGAGCACGTCCTCACTCCATCAAGGTTGGCCACGCCCCCCTGAAATACAAATTTTTATTTACTCTATCAAAAGGAATAACCATAGACATAAACAATAAACATATGGTCTCTATTGATTTTTTTTATATATGGTATTATCACTGCCATCTCATCTCTTTATTGTAGTCCAATTAGTTTAGAACAATATTGTAGTTTTAATTGTATCTGCTCAGCCATTCCCTCAAATCTTAGGCAAAAATAAAAATCTGCCTTTTCTGCTAACTGCATGTGTGTTTGGAGATGGTTTCCGTTTAATTACTTACAAGAGCTGGAAGGGTGTGAAAACATTTTTGTATTCTGAACAAGTTTATGTACATCTAAATTCATTACATTTCCTGGTTGAAGCTAATAAAAAAAATGTTTCTACTCGTTTATGTTCTTTTAGTTAATATTTTGCTAATTAGATTAAAAATTTCTTATTTCTCTATGTGGCCTTGGTCTTTTTGGGTTTACATATTTTCCTCTATTTTTCTTTTATCTTTTCTAGCTTTCTTTTTGTCTGGAAAACACTTGTTTGATCTTCAATTACAAAGAAGTTTTTTTTTTTTTAAATGGATGTTTTTGGTGAGGAAAATGTTGTTCCTTTTAGGTTATGTTGTCTATTAGTGTTGTTCTCCTGTAATGCAACAAATCTATTCCAAATAAAATGCATTTATACACACTAGATATGTTTTTGAAGTGAATTTTAGCTTTTGGCAGGTAATAATAACACTTACTAGCTTATCCCATATTCCCGCTAATGAAAGTTGCCCTGTTTCATATATCTGTGTTTCTTCAGGGATATACAGTATTTTATTAATCAACTACTATAACAATGTGTGGTTCTTTGTCCTCTGTGTCTATTCAAATTGCTAATTGCATCTAGATTATTCTAGTATGAATTTACCCATAAGACAAGGTATGAAACTGGCCTAATACAATATATCTGTAGCTAAACAACCTGCTCAAAGTTAGTGGCAATGCAAGTTACTATAAATATAAAAGCATACATACACATATAGATTTATACCAGTGTTCCACAATCTGTGGACAGTGGACACCTCAATCAACTGTTATGGACAGGGACAATACATGTCTTTCATGGCCCACTGGGTCAATATTTTTCCAGCAGTGGAGAGGCAGCACTCCAGCAAAATGGCCAGGTCCTTTTGATCCCTTCCCACCATATGATGGGGTTGGCTCTCACAGCAGACACTTATCTGCCTACTCAACCTCCTCCTCCATGGACACTGTCCCATCCCTAACAGCAGCAGGGCTCAGCATCACTCACACTACCTCTCCTTCCTGATCCGCCTGGAGAGAGATGCCACACCAGTGAGCAATTGCAGCTTAAGTACACCATGAAGCAAACATCCTGCTGGCTGTCACCTCACCGTCTCGCCGTCTCTGCCAGACTTGCAGCATCAGAATGGTATGAAGCTACTCCACTTGATCTGTGACGTGGAATTCAACATTGCACATGTTCGAACATCTGTACGAGCAGTGAAAAGCTGAGAATGATTTGGTCATGCACCAGGCCACCTCAGCAAGGAGCATGTGTATTTTCCAGGTTGGGCAGTGGCAGCTCATGCCTTTCATGCTGCCATTGTCCTTCATCCCTTCATATGTATTTTTAAAGAGGCGCTGATGCTAATGCAACTGGTGGCCCTGTAGCACGAGCAGCAAAAGCCACAGCAGCAGTATCATCATCATCATCAGCAACAGCAGCTATTTTAGTCTCCTCAACATGAGCAATTTTTCCACGTGCAGCACCAGGCAGAGGCCAGTCAGCAACAGAAGCTACAGCAGCAGAAGCGGCAGCAGCTATTTCAGTGTCTTCAACATGATGGAGCATCTTTTCCATATGCCACGCCAGGCAGAGGCCAGTCATCAAACAAACAGCTCCTGTCTCAATGCTCCAGTTCCCTGACCCCATGGACTTCTGGGCAGGCAGACTGGAACAGTGGCCCAAATTAGCACCTCACACTCTCTATCTTCTTTCTTGCCCAGCATCCTCTGTCATCTAGGAAAGGTTTTACCAATAAGTCAGCCGCAATTAGTGTCTCAAGAGGTTCATGATGAGGAAGGATGAGTCACAGTTGTCAATAACTGAGGTTGTTGTTAGGTCAAAAGTCAGGAGGATGACCAGAGTGAAGAAGTCGAAAAGGAGGTGGTGGATGATGAAGTCACTGACCCAACCTGAGAAGGTGGCAAGCCGAACGAGGACAGCAGTACAGAGGGGAGGGACATGCAGCACTTCAACAGGCTGGAAGAGGCAGAGGGTGGCAAAGGAGAAGGCGGGCCATACCAAACAGGCCCGCAACTGTTCCCAGAGCACCCCTTGAAGCAATCTCCTTGCCATGGGATAGGTGTTCCACAGTCTGGCGCTTTTTTGAGGAAAGCGCGGACGATAAAAGAATTGTCATTTGCAACCTGTGCCATACTAAAATAAGCAGGGGCGTGAACAATAGCAACCTCATCACCCCCAGCATGATCCGCCACATGGCATCAAAGCACACTAATAGGTGGGCTGAGCAGCTAGGTACACAATCAGTGTCTGCGGTTCACACCACTGCCTTCTCTTCTGCTGTGTTACGTGCTGGCCAATCCCCTGTCCAAGACACAGGTCTGGATGCCTCTCACCATGCACCTGGACCTACCCCTATCTCAAAACCTACCCCAATTTGCCTGAGCTACTGGTGAAGGTGCACCGCATGTGTGCCCATTTCCGCAAGTCATCGACAGCTTCCGACAATCTGGCAATGCTGCAGCAGCGCGTGCAATTGCCAGCTCACCGACTGTTGTGCGAATTGAGCACCCTCTGGAACTCGAGCGTTCCACATGTTGGCCAGGCTTTGTAAGCAGCAGAGGGCAGTAGTGGAATACCAGCTGCAACATGGTCACCTTTCCAGTCAGCCTCCGCTGTTCACAAGCGACGAGTGAGCATTGATTTCTGACCTCTATAAGGTTTTACGCAACTTTGAGGAATCAACATAGATGGATGAGCGGCGATAACGCTATTATTAGAGTAACCAACCCACTTCTGTGTCTACTCAAACGCTCGCTGCTCACAATTAAGGCAGATGCTTTGCATGGGGAAGAAGTGAAAATAGGGGAAAACAGTACACAAAGTGATAGCCAGACCACCCTCATTTCGTATTCTCAGCACGAATTGGATGATGAGGAAGAGAAGGAGGAGCAGGAGACGGTTGCCTCCACTACAGAGGGTAGTACCCATGGACGTTTTATTCCATCTGTTTAGCGTGGATAAGTAGAAGAGAAGGAAGAGGATAAGGAGATTGAGAGTCATCCCTGATGAGGACAGTGAAGTCTTGTCTTTTGGGACTCTGGCACACATGGCTGACTTTTGTTAGACTGCCTTTCCCATGACCCTCGCGTTGTATGCATTTTGGCCAACACCGATTACTGGTTGTTCACCCTTCTCGACCCGGCTACAAAGAGAACTTCTCACTCTCATTCCTGTGGTAGAGAGGATGAGCAAAATGGTGCAATACCAGAAGGTCCTTGTGGAAAATTTGCTCCAAAAATTTCCAGCTGACAACGCTGGCTGCAGAGTATGTAGTACCTTGGCGAACCAAGGAGGGGAGACGAGGGGAACACACAGCAGTTCCAACAGAGGCAGGGAAACACTCTCCAAGGCCTGGTACAGTTTTATGACACTCCGCCAGTATCCTCAACCTGATGCGAGGCCTAGTGTCACAAGGAGGGAAACATTTTGGAAGATGGTGAAGGAGTATGTAGCAGACCGTGTCAGCATCCTCAGTGATCCCTATGTGCCTTACAACTATTGGATGTCTAAGCTGGACAAGTGGCACAAACCGGCGCTCTATGCCTTAAAGGTGCTGGTCTGCCCTGCTGCCAGCATTTTGTCAGAGCGTGTATTTAGTGCTGCTGGGGCATAATAACTGATAAGCGCATCCGCCTGTCAACTGAAAATGCTGACCCGGTTGACTCATATAAAAACGAACAAGGCCTAGATTGCCCCGATTTCTCTACTCCACTAGAAGAAAGCGACTGAAAATAAAGGCACTCTAAATGTGGCTTTTATGGTTTATTGAATACACTGTATTCCCATGCACCCCTTCCACCACTAAAAGGGTAAATGGTTCAATCTCACTTTTCCCATCCTCCTTCTTCTCCTCCATCATATCAACATCCTTATTAGGCTGCCCTCGGTACTAATGTTTTAGAGGGTCAGCTCAGCAGCGGACCCTCACCCATAATGGTTTTGAGTTTCACCAGCAGGCCCTCACCCATAATGTTTTAGAGGGTCATCAACAGGCCCTCAACCATAATGTTTCTAAGGGTCACCATCAGGCCCTCAACCATAATGTTTTTGAGGGTCACCAACAGACCCTTACTCCTGATGTTTTAGATGGCCAGATTAGCAGCAGGCACTCGCCCCTAATGTTTTAGAGGGTCAACTCAGCAGCAGACCATCACCCCTAATTTTTTAGATTGTCAGCTCTGCAGCAGGCCCTCACCCATAATGTCTTAGATGGTCAGCTCAGCGGCAGGCCCTCACCCCTAATGTTTTAGATGGTTAGTTCAGTAACAGACCCTCACCCCTAATTTTTAAGATGGTCTTCTCAGCAGCAGTCCCTCACACCTAATGTTTTAGATGATCAGATCAGCAGCAGGCACTCGCCCATAATGTTTTAGATGGTCAGCTCGGTAGCAGGCCCTCACCCATAATGTTTTAGATAGTCAGCTCAGCAGCAGGCCCTCATCCCTAATGTTTTAGATTGTCAGATCAGCAGCAGGCCCTTGTCCCTAATGTTTTAAAGGGTCACCAGCAGGCCCTTGCGCCTAATGTTTTTAAGGGTCACTAGCAGGCCATCAATCATAATTTCAAGGGTGAGTATCATGCCCTCCTTCATGTCTAATAAAGGGTGTATTGTAGTGCCAGTTCCTTGTAATTTTTGGCAGCCCTTTTACTTAGTGCATAGGCTTTATGAGTGTAGGAGTCCTACTACCTGAACAATTATACCACAATGTGAATGAGGCCCTCATTTATGTGATATACAGTAGATTGTATTGGAGTGCCTCTTCCTTGAAATTTTTGGCAGCACATGCCATTTATGTACAAGTAAACATACAGGAAATAATGTTTCCTAACAATTTCCCTCCAAAATTTTATCTTCAGTTTTTACATATTGTTGTCAGTCTGTAAAAGTGGCGTACTACTCGGACAAAATCATTCCCAGCAGCGACATCCAAGATGCATCCATACATTGTCCCCATGCTGTTCCTGAACCATTTCAGTGGTGTTTCCATTAATTTCTGACCTTTTCATGTGAACCAGACACCCTCCCCTCTTCCAGAGCAGGGGTGCCTGGTTTAATGCTTGGGTTCTCCCATTAACTTCCATTGTGCTCGGGTGCTCGATAGAGCACCGAGCATCCCGAGGTGTTCTACTCGAGCACCTGAGCATCCCGAGGTGTTCTACTTGAGCACCCGAGCATCCTGAGGTGTTGTACTCGAGCTGATCAGACTGTTAGATGTCAATGATGCGACCGTGATTGCCCTAGCAAGCGAGACTACAAGTCACCATTCTGGCCTCCGTGGCCAAGGAGCCTGCTTTTTCCACCTTCGCCCCCCACTGAGATAATTGCGTGTCGTTGCCGGTGTCACCGTTATCATTAGAGATGAGTGAAGTTTTGGAAAAATCGATTCAGTTGCTTTGCCGAATTTTACAAAAAAATTTGCTTTATGACAAATTTCTTGACAGGGAGCTGCGATAGCGCCGCCCACCATCATTGTACCACTCAGATGCCGCATTCATACATGCTTGCGGCATCTAATATTAATAATACAGTTTAAAATTAATAGAAAAAAAAATGAAATCATACTTACCGCCTCCACTTGCTCGTGACGGGCCGGCATTCGCCATTTTGCTTGAACATCTTGCGCAAAATCTGAGCAGCCCGAGATTACATCGTCACAGGATTTTGGCCGAGATCTTCAATCAAGATGGCGGTGGCCGACCCATCGGGAGCAAATGGAGGACGAAAGTATGATTTTTTTTTGTTTTTTATACTATTTCTAGTTAAATCAATTTGCTACCATGAAGCACGAGGAACTTCGGCTTTACTTTTGGATTCGCTCATCTCTAGTTATCATCATCATCCTCTTTCTCTTCCAACTCTGATTCCTCCTCCCCCATGGGAGTTTCTCCTTGTGGGTCTACAAAAGCTACAGGGCCACCTGTTGCATGAGGATCAGTGTCTCTTCAAAAATACATATAAGGGGGATGAGGGACAATGGCAGCATGAACGACATGAGTTGCCACTGCTCGACCTGGAAAATAAGCATGCTCCTTGCTGAGGTGGTCTGGTGCATGACCAAATGGTTCATGGCTTCCCACTGCTTGAACAGATGTTCGAGAATGTGCAATGTTTAATTCAAGCAAGTTGGAACTTCGCAAATTAAGCAGAGTAGATGCATACCATTCTGATACTCCAAGTCAGGGAGAGCGTTCCTTACCACGTGAGAATGGCTGAAAAGAAGGACAGTCTTCTGGAAATTGCCAGCACCTTGCACTAGACAGTGAATTTTTCTAAAGGCCATACAGGGAGCAGATGTTATTTCCCCAGTTCGGGGTGGCCAGGATGTTGTGCCCATTGTCGCTGACCATCTTGCCCAGTTGGAGACTGTGAGGTGACATCCAGCGGGATGTTTTCTGCTTGATGTACTTTAGCTGCAACTGCTTGCCTGTGTGCCTTCTCTTTCCAAGGCCGATTATCTCCAACACGACATGACAATGCCTTACCCGACACATGTGATAGGAAGGAGGTGTAGTGTGAGTGATGCTGAGCCCTGCTGCTGTTGGGACAGTGTCCATGGATGAGAAGGCAGATAAGTGTCTGATGTGGGAGCCAACCTCATCATATGGTGGGAGGGGATCAAAAAGACCTGGCCATGTTGCCGGGGTGCTGCCTCTCCACTGCTGGAAAAAATATTGACCCTCTAGGCCGTGAAAGACATGTACTGACCCAGTCTGTAACAGGAACTTCAGGTGTCAAATGGGAAGTGCAACTTGATGCACAGTGAAAATCACAAGGAGTGGCCCACATTCTCTGCCATGTGAGAGTACAAGGCTCTATTATAATGGTACTACAGAAACTGCACCACCAGCAATGTGGCTAGGTGGGAGTTCAGTTTGTAGACAAGCTTATTGCTGTTGGAGAAAAGTTATTTTCATGGCCAAATATTCCGTTATTGATGTCTCACGATTAGAGTTGAGCGTACACCTGGATGTTCGGGTTCGAGAAGTTCAGACGAACTTCACGAAAATGTTTGGGTTCGGGATCCGAACTCGACCCAAACTTGACCCCAAACCCCATTGAAGTCAATGGGGACCCAAGCTTTTGGGCACTAAAAAGGCTGTAAAATAGCCCTGTAAAGGCATCAAAATGTAGGTAAATCCCCTGCAAACTAATGTGGATAGGGAAATGACTTAAAATAAAATAAATAAAAATTAACCAATATCAATTGCCAACTTGGAGGAGGAAGTGGAATAGGAGGTTGGGGTGGCGTCAGGCAGGAATGCTATGTGAGTTGAAGTTCTCATCACAACCGAAAAGTATTCATGTCTGCCTACAGTGCCTCAGGCCTCATTCACAGACTAAGGGCCATGGCAACCATACATGGGAGTTGAAGTTCATATCAAAGCCAAGATGGAATCATGTCTGCCTGCAGAGCCACAGGCCTCATTCAAACATTCAGGCCCACAGGACCCACACAGAGGCGAGCTAAAATCGCGCCAAGACAGTATTGATATAACCCAGCAATGCCACAGGCCTCATTCACAGATTTAGACCCATGTCACCCATAAAGAGGAGAGTAACAATCATGCCAAAACAATATTTATTTCACCCAGTAGTGCCACAGGCCTCATTCACTAATTCAGGACCATGGCCCCCGTAAAGAGGAGAGCGGTCCCGTAACAGCAACACAGGCCTCAGGTCAACCTGCAATGGAACAGTCCATTATCATTTATGTAGGCCCCTGACACCCAAACAGAGAAGAGGTCATTTGACAGTAAAAACAGGTTAATTTCTCCCAGCAATCTAGCAAGCTATTAACTGAAATATAGGCCCCTGACAACCAGACAATGGGGTGGTCATTTGACAGTAAAAGGAGGTTAATGTCTCCCACCAATGCAGCAAGCGATGAAACTAAATATAGGCCCCTGACAACCAGACAATGTACAGGTCATTTGACAGTATAAGGAGTTTAATGTCTCCCACTAATGCAGCAAGCAATTAAGCAAAATATAGGCCCCTGACAACCAGACAATGGGGCGGTGATTTGACAGTAAAAAGAGGTTAATGTCTCCCACCAATACAGCATGCGATGAAACAAAATATAGGCTCCTGACAACCAGACAATGTAGAGGTCATTTGACAGTATAAAGAGGATAATGTCACCCACCAAAGCAACAGGTGATTATCTGAAATGTAGACCCCTGGCACCCAGACAGAGTAGAGAGGTCCCATAGCAGAAAATCAGGCTTCATGTCACCCAGCAATGGAAAAGGCCACTTTCAGTTATTTAGGCCCCAGCAGCCAGACAGAGGAGAGAGGTCCCATAGCAGAAAATTAAGCTTGATGTCACCCACGAAAGCAGCAGGCGATTAACAGAATTTTAGGCCCCTGACACCCAAACAGAGGAGAGGTCATTTGACAGCAAAAGAGGTTAATGTCACGCACCAAAGCAGCAGGTGATTCGCTGAAATGTAGGCCCTGGCACCGAGACAGAGGAGAGGTTCATTCAACTTGGGGTTGCCACCAAAATAATGGTAAAATTAAAAAGATTATTCAATAAAGAAGTGCCCTGGAGTACAAGAATGTATGGTTGATGGCGAGGCAGTTATAAATGTCTATTCTGCACAAGGTATGGACAAGTCCTGTGGGATCAATGCCTGGTTCATTTTTATGAAGATGAGCTTGTCCACATTGGCTGTGGACAGGCGGCTGCATTTGTCTGTAATGACGCCCCCTGCTGTGCTAAATACACGTTCAGACAATAAACTGGCCGCAGGGCAGGCCAGCACCTCCAAGGCATAAAGGACAAGCTCTGGCCATGTGGACAATTTGGAGACCCAGAATTTGAATGGGGCAGAACCATCAATCAGTTCGTGGAGGCGTGTGCACACGTACTGTTCCACAATGTTGTTGAAATGCTGCCTCCTGCTAACACGTTCCGTATCAACTGGTGGTGCAGTTTGCTGTGGCGCGGTGACAAAACTTTACCACAGGTCGGCCATGCTAACCCTGCTGTCTGAGGAGCTGGCCGTGACACAGCTGCATTGGCAACCTCTTTCTCCTCCTCCTCTTCCGCCTCCGCCTCTGCCTTCGCCATGTGCTTCCACTTGTCCCCCGTGTCAGTTGCTAATACCCTCAGGAGCGCGTCTACCAGCGTGCGCTTGTAGTCGGGCATCTTCCTATCACGCTCCAGTGCGGGAATTAAGGTGGGCACGTTGTCCTTGTACCGGGGATCCAGGAGGGTGGCAACCCAGTAGTCAGCACAAGTTAAAATGTGAGCAACTCTGCTGTCGTTGCGCAGGCACTGCAGCATGTAGTCGATCATGTGTGCCAGGCTGCCCAGAGGTAACGATAAGCTGTCCTCTGCAGCTGGGTATCGTCTGTGTCCTCCGTATCTTCCCAGCCATGCTCCAGTGATGGACCTGAGCTGCGTACGGTGCCACCCTGCTGTTAAAACACTTCCTCCTCCTCCTCCTCTACCTCAACCTCCTCCTCCTTGTCCTCCAGAAGTGTGCCCTGGCTGTCCACATGTGTACCTGTCCTCTGCTGGTGCTGGAACCCACCCTCTGAGCCATTTCTGTATGACCTGCCTGAAACCCTGTGAAATGCCCCCTCTTCCTCCTCCTCCTATGCCGCATCCTCTTCCATCATAGCCGTAATATTTTTTGGGTAGTTTTTAAGAAACTTCTGCACCACCAGATTCAGCACATGCACCAGGCAAGGGATGTGTGTCAAACCGGCTGTAGTGTACGGGAGTTGTGATGCCCGACACTACAGAAGGGTCACAAAGGTGCGTACGTTCCCTCATTTGTGGGGAGATTGGTGAATGCCATTGTCAGTAAATGCAATGTAATGTAATGCCTATTTATATTTCCCATCACCCTGTTACTGCTATTATGTGCCATTGTGCAGGCCTGCTAGGGGTGTCATCCCAGCTTTAGCCACTAGAGGGAGCTAGGGAGCCCTAGTTTATACAGGCCCAGTCAGGGGATGTGGAGCAGTCTAGTCCAGGCCATGAGCCTGTAAGTGTAGTTCAGCCAGCCCAGGCCATCTGGCCTGTGTGGGTCCAGCTCAGGAAGAGTCATTCCCTGGGAGGAGCAATCCAGACCCTAGGACTAGAGGAGAAGGAATCCCTCCTTAGTCAAGCTGCAATTAAGATAAGGACACCAGCAGGATCATAACTGTAGCCAGACTGAGTAGAGCTGAGCAAGGCAGAGAAAGCAAAGAATTCCTAAAGCAAGAGGTACTACAAATACCAGAGGACGTACTCATTTCATATACCCAAGGATATAAGCCAGAGATAGGGCATTGGGGCCTTGGAGGATATTTTTCCCTGTCCAGGATCAGTCAGGAATAGAGTGCAAGCCCCCTGTACTGCAGTAGTCCTGTGTTAACCCTCTGTGTATCACCTTGCTGTACAAGTGCCTGCCATATTGGAACTCTACTCTGTAACCTGCTGAAAACCAATTGTCTTCTGTCAAGAGAGTGTATGCTGTTTCTACTGTTAAGTAAAGTGAAGTTCTGGTTTACTATCCAAGCCTGCACCTCAATTATTCCTCTTGCAAATCGGTGTGCCACCGTTACCGGAACTGGCGTCACGGGCATCAGGGACACCCATCCACAGGCACGGTAATCTACAAACTCCAAGGGCACCTCACACTACACCTGGCTGTGTCCCTCAAGAACCCAGAGAGTGCCCCAGAGGATCCACGTGCCAGCCTCTCCATCACTGGCATCCCCAGGTCAGTCCCTCATACTACCCTGACTTGGGGATGCTACACGGCTAGTCCCAGAACTACAACAAGATTTTGCCCATTCTCGCACACCACCATGCCGGGCTTAAGGCTCACCGGCAGCAACCACTCATCAGTCTGCTGTTCTATGCCCCTCCAAAGCTCCTGTGCGGTGTGAGGTTTGTCACCCAACACATGAGTTTTAAAATCACCTGCTGACGTTTACCCTGGGCTGTGCTGAAGTTGGGGGTGATGTTCTTTCGATGACCGGATGTGGGGGTGGTAGAAAAGTAGTAATAGTAGGAGGAGGATGATGATGTGGAGTAAGAGGAGGAAGCAACAGGAGGCAACGAATAATGCCCTGCGATCCTTGTGGTAGAAGGACATGCGCCAAACCGCTATCCGCCTCAGGCCCAGCCACTACTACGTTTACCCAGTGTGCAGTTAGGGAGATATAGCGACCCTGGCCATGCTTACTGGTCCATGTATCTGTGGTTATGTGGACCTTGCCACAGATGGTGTTGCACAGCGCACACTTGATTTTATCCTCCACTTGGTTGTGCAGGGAAGGGAAGGTTCACCTGAAAAAGTAATGGTGGCTTGGAACAACGTACTGGGGGACAGCCACCGCCATCAGCTGTTTGAAACTGTCCGTCTCCACCAGGCGGAATGACAGCATTTCAAAGGCCAGTAATTTTGAAATGCTGGCATTCAGGTCCAGGAGCTCGAGGGTGGGTAGGTGGGTATTTCCTCCTTCTCTCCAATGTTTGGGAGATGGACAACTGAATACTGCCGTGTGAGAGGGTGGAGATGCTTGGTGATGGTGTCGTATGTGGTGTTGTTGGTGGAACATCCTCTGTTTGCTGGTTGCCAGGTGCCACGGTGGTGCCAGAGTGGTGGAGCGAGAGGCCGTGCCAGCAGCAGAAGAGGGAGCAGGAGGAGCATGAGAGAGTTCCTTGTTTTTAAGGTGTTTACTCCACTGCAGTTAATGCTTTGCATGTAGATGCCTGGTCATGCAGGTTGTGCTCAGGTTAAGAACGTTTATGCCTCGCTTCAGGCTCTGATGGCACAACATGCAAACCACTCGTGTCTTGTCGTCAGGACATTGTGTGAAGAACTGCCACGCCAATGAACTATTTGGAGCAGGCCTTGGTGTGCTCGGTGCCTGTGTGCAGTGGACAGTAGCAGGTGTACTGTCTCTGCAACGGCCGCTGCGCTTTTGCACCCTGCTCCCTCTTTTGCTGAACTGCACGCCTCCCTAGCTCCACCTTCAGTCCAGTCTGGGTCTCGGACTTTATCATCCTCCATATCATCTTCCACCCATTCATGACCCCTGCCCTCCTCGTCGTTCTGCACATTGCAGAAAGCCACAGCAGTTGGATCCTGTGTTTCGTCATCATCAGAGATGTTTTGTGGCGGCATTCCCATGTCCTCATCCTGCAACAAAAGTGGTTGAGCATCAGTGCAGTCAAGGTCTTCCTCTTCTGGGGCAGGGCTAGGTGGATGGGCCAGGGAAACCCTGCCAACAGAGTCATCAAAAAGCATGAGACTTTCCTGCATAATTTGGGGCTCTGACTGCTTGGCTGATTTGCAAGGGGTGAAAGACTGATGGGCATGGGCTGCAGGTGCCAACTCTAAGCTTTCTGTAGAGGACTGGGTGTTAGATACTGTTAAGGAACTGGAGGCACTGTCAGCCACCCAATCTACTATCGACTGTACATGTTCAGGCTTCACCATCCATAGAGCGGCATTTGGGCCTAACAAATAACGCTGCAGATTCTGTCGCCTACTTGCACCAGAGGAAGGTGTTTCACTTAGTTGGCGCTGAACGGCCACGTCCTCTCCCAGCAACAGGAGCTCCACCAACACCACCACGACCATGCCCACGTCCATTATTTGATGTTGTGATGCTTAAAAGACGGCTTTCTTCAATAAAACCCCAAAATGCAGTTTTTAACTGCTGTGCATTAAAAGTAGCTATTTATACTATGTATGGACACCAGATTTGGGGACCCAGAACACAGATTTGGTCACCAAAATTCACAAATGCAGTATTAGACTGTTATAAATTGGAAATAATTATTTAAATGACGGTTGCACAACAGTTTTTCGGCTTAAAAGACGGCTTTTTCAATAAAACCCCAAAATGCAGTTTTTAACTGCTGTACATTAAAAGTGGATATTTATACTATGTATGGACACCAGATTTGGGGACACAGAACACAGATTTGGTCACCAAAATTCACAAATGCAGTATTAGACTGTTTTAAATTGGAAATAATTATTTAAATGACGGATGCACAACAGTTTTTTCGGCTTAAAAGACGGCTTTTTTCAATAAAACCCCAAAATGCATTTTTTAACTGCTGTATATTAAAAGTAGATATTTATACTATGTATGGACACCAGATTTGGGGACCCAGAACACAGATATGGTCACCAAATTTCACAAATGCAGTATTAGACCGTTATAAATTGGAAATAATTATTTAAACGACAGATGCACTGTCCTAAAACACAGCTTTTTTTAATAAAACCCCAAAATGCATTTTTTTACTGCTGTAAATTAAAATTAGATATTTATACCGTGTATGTACAACTGCTTTGTGAAGCAAGAATATAGCTTTTTTTCACACAAAAAAGAATAATGCACTATTTCTCAGCTGTAATGTGAAATCGGTTTTTAAGCGGTGTATTTCAAGATGCTCTGTGGATCAGGATTACCACCCTTTTGTCAAAAAAATACACTTATGCTGTATTTCACAGCAGCAATGTAAAATAGGTGGTTGTAATGGGTATTTCAGACTGTTTGGTGGACCTTGAATAACGTTTTTTCTATAAAAACAAAGAAGCACTATTTCCATGCATAAATATAGAATATGTCGTTGGACGTTGTATGCAGAACTGTTTTGTGGACAAGGAATACGGTTTTTCCCCAAAAATTACACGGATTCTCTATTTCACCGCAGAAATGTCAAATATATATTTTGGCGGTGTAAAACAGCTTTGGTGGATCAGGATGACCACTTTTCTTTAACTAAAATACACTGATGCACTATTTGGTAGCTGAAATGGAATATACGGTTTAGTGCATAGTGTACAAAAGTGCTCCATGGCATCACAGATCCCAGGCTAGACAAATGGACTATGTCACAGCTTTTGTCACCAAAATTCACCAATAATTTTTTTCATAGGTATTTATACCGTGTATGCACAATTGCTTTGTGAAGCAAAAATTTAGCTTTTTTCACACAAAAAAAGAATAATGCACTATTTCTCAGCTGTAATGTGAAATCGGTATTTAGGCGGTGTATTTCAAAATGCTTTGTGGATCAGGATTTACATCTTTTTGTCAAAAAAATATACTTATCCTGTATTTCACAGCAGCAATGTAAAATAGGTGGTTGGAATGGGTTTTTAAGACTGTTTGGTGGACCATGAATAACGTTTTTTTTTTTAAATAAAAAACAAAGAAGCACTATTTCCATGCAGAAATACAAGTGATACCTCGGTTCACGAACTTAATTCGTGAACTGACTCTGGTCGCGAACCGAATTGGTCGTGAACCGAGGCACATTTTCCCATAGGGTTCAATGTAAATCCGGTTAATCCGTGCTGACTTTTTTTGGGGGGTTTTTGAAGCCCAAAAATATGAAACAAATGACAATACACATTAGTAAAGTACAGTATACTGTAGTTATTTATTAAGAGAGGACAGTAAGGTGGGAGGCAGTTATTGTTTGGGGAGAGTCCCCCTCCATAAGGACATCAGGAGATCTTCTTCAGGGTTTCCTCTCTCCTTTGTCTCCTAGCTGCAGGCTCAGTTTGTCTGAAAAATCTGTCCAATGTCACTTGTCTCTTTCTGCGCTGCATAACCCTCCGGAAATGAGAGACCACATTATCATTCATGAGATTTAACACTCTGTTTGTGACAGTAATGTTGGGGTGGTGCTTTTCAAAGAAATCATGGCACTCATTCCATTTTTGCATAATGGATTTTATGGCATCACTGCTAACTGTGATAAAATACAGTATAATCACTTACTGTACTGTATAATGCTTGCAGAGTACTTCTTTCTGTGTACAGTATGTACTGTATGTGATAAAATACAGTATAATCACTTATAATGCTTGCAGAGTACTTCTTTCTGTGTCTCTTATTCTTGCTTCTTCTCTCCACGGTCTTCCTACAGGAAGTCCCGACCATGTGACAGCCTGAAATTAGCATTAAAATGGCCGCGGCTTGCGTTCGTGAACCGAGGCGGAGTTCGTGAACCGGAGCATATTTTTACGAACTTTTCTGTTCGTGAACCGAGTTGTTCGTGAACAGAAGCGTTCGTGAACCGAGGTATCACTGTATAAAATATGTCGTTGGTTGGTGTATGCAGAACTGTTTTGTGGACAAGGAATGGTGAGGGCTCTCACACAAGTTGTCAACAGGGAGACTCTCTTGACTGCAGGGCGAGTTTTCTTGCCAGTTCTTAGGAAAAAGGAAGGCGCCCCTCTAGGAAGGGACAGTGAAGACTGTGAGGACTCCACGGAAAGCCTTCTTTGGGGATGAAAGGAGGAGTAGTAGGAGGAATGTAGTGACCTCTGGCTCCACGGCATGGTATCCGACTCTGAAGTCACCTCCATGTCATCCTTCTGCGACTGAGAGGAGGAGTGAGCCATTCAATCCACAATCTCATCCTTTTTCTCCTCAACTATAGTGTTGCGCCTTTCCGAAACCAGCAAGGACAACTGCGGCCTACTACTACTTCTTTCCGGATAGTTTGTGCTGCTTCTATGCACATTCTGGATATAGGTATTTCGTTTGGAACCCTTCCATAGCCTGGACATTTTTGGGCCTCTCAGATAATGTTGTTTTACCCTGTGTATTAGCGTAGTAAACACATATATATGTTGCTAGTTTGAATATAATCAACGACCCCAATTGCGACTTTGTGGAAACTGAATATACATAAATGGAAGATTGAGGCTTGAAGCTCAACTTCAACTTAAAGAGGACCTTTCATGTGATTTTATTAAGGGAGGTATAAACCTGTACCTGCGGGGTACCACCCACTGATGCTGCCACCCTGGTTGATTTTTTAAAAATATGCTTCCTGAGCCCCGCTGTGCCCCGCAGGATTTCTTCCGCTCAGTATTATAATACTGAGCATCGGAGCAATGAGGAGGAGTCTGAGTCTTTTTCCGTGGGCGTTCTCCCTGCCTGTAGCGCTTTCCAATCGCAGCGCAGAGCGTCACAGCCAGGGAGAAAAACTGGTTTGCGGTATGGACCAAATTACTTAATGGTGAAATTTGTTATACGAAACTGGCTTTTTTTTGGAAAATTGATGGGTGACTGTACACTTCCTTTTGCTGTATGGGCCGAATTACGCAGTGGTAAAATTTTTAACGTCAAAGCAAACTCCGCTGCTCTGTATCTCTTGTGAGTTCAATGTCTCCAACTATGCCCCTTGCACGATTTACACCAAATACAGTACATTATTTTCATGTAGGGATCCAAGAATTATGTTGGAGGCATGTACTGTATGTAATGTTGAGGAAAGGGCTGAGCGGCACTCCTTGGGAGAATAGGCGATGCTCAGTGGTAAATGGCGCATCAAATATATATCAAGAAACCACGGCACTCTATAGATGCTTTTGAGCTTCTTATTTTATTTTGCTTCATTTATTCTTTTCTTATCCATCCATAAGAAAAGCCACTGGCCAACGTTTTGGTCTAACCCTAGACCTTGTTCACGACCTTAGTGTACATAGAAATGAGAGTATAGGATAGCTGTACTGTATGCAACACATGTGCAACCCCTCTAAACACTCTCACGCTGTTCTGCCCTTAGTTTGCCTGGGTGAACACAGGGGAGGAACTGCTTCATGTGATTTATCAATAAATCGAATCCTGGCTTTTTCCGCAACAACTGAAAACCAAAAACTTGGTGACCGACAACGAGAAGAACATCGTGTTGGCACTGCATCAAGGAGGGCTGAGCCATGCTCCCTGAATGGCTCACGTGTTCAATCTGGTTGTCAAGCAGTTCCTGAAGTCTTTCACCCATCCGCAAGACATCCTAAAAATGGCCAGGAAAGTTTGCATGCACTTCAGCCACTCGCACAACGCAAACTTGAACTGCAGAGGCAGAACGGCATACCTCAACATCGGCTGCTATGCGACGTTTTCACCCGTTGGATCTCCACCGTCCATATGTTGGACCGACTATACGAACAGAGAAATGCCATCAACAATTTCTTGATGATCCAAGCGGACAGTAGTAGTCCCCTGTGTAACTTTGATGTCAGCCAGTGGCAGCTCATGCGTGACACCTGCCGTTTGCTCAGGCCCTTTAAGGAGGCCACGTTATTTGTCAGTCGCCAGGACTACGGTATGAATGACGTCATTCCACTGCTTCATGTCCTGGAACAGATGGTGGTAACAATGGCTGGTCAGGGGACAAGAGACGTGGCGCCTTGATCTCATGGCCACATGATCCCTGTGGGGGCTCAACTGGAAGAGGAGGAAGTGGAGGAGGACATTGGAGCACAGGCAATGTGTAGCCAAATAGGTGGTGTTTCTACTCAGCTGACAGGACAGGAGGAGCAGGAGCAGCCAGAGGAGCTACAGGGTAATGAGGAAGATGACACAGAGGACCCCGACACACCATGGCAATATGCAGTGGAGATGGAGGCAGGGAGTCCCTCCGAGTCACTTGCACAAATGACCCGATGCATGCTCACTTGCTTGCGTAGTGACAGCCGAATTGTCAGCATTCGGCAAAAGAATAACTTCTGGCTCTCCACCTTGTTGGACCTTTGCTACCGGTCCAGAATGGGGGCCTTTTTACACCCACCGAGAGGGAGGACAAACTGAACTACTACAGAGACATCCTATGTAGTCAGTTGGCTGCTGCCTATCTGTGCCATCGTCCATTCTCTTGCAGATCTGACCAGGGGGGCCCTCTGCGTTCATATTCTACTTCCATGGTTTCTGGGGAGGGGTGGGGTGGCAGGGGCAGTACCAGCACAATCAGCCTGAGTCTACAGTTGCTGATGAGTAGCTTTCTTCACCCACATAGTGAAGAAACTACTCACCAGAAGCAGCAGCAGGTAGACCTGGAGCAGGACCAGAACCAACAGGCGGTGGCATACTTGGACTGCAGCAAATATATAAAAGATTCCAGCACAAAAAATTCTTAAGTGTTGTTTTCTTTTATTTCCAGCAATAAACATTACAGTGACAGTAAAAAACGAATCCTCTGTGTCCATCTTCAGTCTACGCATTTCGAACAAAAAATGTTCTTACTCATGACTCAGTAGTATCCTGATGATGCTGCTGCTGCTACTGCCATCTCCACATTATGTCACCTAGCCACTCTGTGGTCTATTCATGCTGCCAACACCTCCACTCTATTTTGCTACTCTCTGGCTTCCTCCTGATGCTGCTGCTGCCGACACCTCCAGACTTTGTCATTGTGCCACTCTGTGGCCTTCTCATGATGCTGCCACCTCCAGACTCTGCCATTGTGCCATTCTGTGACCCACTCATGTTGCTGCCAACTCTAGACTCTGTCATTGTGCTACTCTGCGGCCTACTCATGCTGTTGCCACCTTTAGACTCAGTCATTGTGCCACTTTCTGGCCTACTCATGCCTCTTCCACCTCCAAACTCTGTCATTATGCTACTCTGTGGCCTACTCTAGCTGCTGCCACCTCCAGACTCTGTCATTGTGCCACTCTGTGGCTTCCTCATGCTGCTGCCAACTCCAGACTCTTTAATTGTGCCACTCTGTGGCTTCCTCATGCTGCTGCCAACTCCAGACTCTATCTTTGTGCTGCTCTGTGGCCTACTCATGCTGCTGCCACCTCAAGACTCTTTAATTGTGCCACTCTGTGGCTTCCTCATGCTGCTGCCAACTCCAGACTCTATCTTTGTGCTGCTCTGTGGCCTACTCATGCTGCTGCCACCTCAAGACTCTTTCATTGTGCCGCTCTGTGGTCTCCTTATGTTGCCGCCTCCTACAGACTCGGTCATTGTGCCACTCAGTGGCCTCCTCATACAGCCGACACGTACAGACTCGTCATACTGCTTCCACCTCTAGACCCTGTCTTTGGCCCACTCTGTGGTCTCCTCATACTGCTTCCACCTCACAACTATGTCATAGGTCCACTCTGTGGACTTCTCATGCTGTTCCCACACTCCCCACTTCATGACTGGTCTATTATTGTGGCTTTCGGCTGGCTGATATCATCATTTATTTAACACTTCTTTGGATCTGTCAGAAGGAAGGAAAAATGAGACACACAACGGATCATGTCTGTGTAACAGCTTTATGGCCTGTATGGTCCCATCATAAATGACTTGATTTGATTTGATGATTTGGTAGCTAAAAGCAGGATTGGGTACAAAACACAGAAGACATGCAAATATTCCATTCACGTATCTCTGTTTTAGATCCATTCCATTTTATTTGCCTTTAGCAATACCTATGGATTATTGAGCAAATGCTGACTGAGTGAAGGTGTATGATCCATAGACAGGATCCGTTTTTGTGGGTTATTGTTCTGATGGTTTATAGGAAGGCTTACTGCTGACACCCCTCCACTCTGTCAGGGGGCTCTACTTGTATAATAGTTTAGTAGAACAGGTTCTGTAGACATCTATTCAGAATCAGCTGACAAGGGTGTGATAAGAGATGTGCTTTTTCTTGACGGTAACATTTACATGTAAGGCTGAGTTGATACTTGAGTTATTTGGTCAGTTTTGGCCCAGTGACCATACAAATAAGTGAAGTATGCAGTGATTCTAAGAGCGATGCCTGTCATCTGCATGTTATACGAACTCACAGTATTATTTCACTACCAAAGCAGACTCCCTATGCGTGTTACTGCAAGGCACAGTGTTCTACACCACTATAAAGGCTCTCATAAATAGCTGTTTTTAACATAATTCGCTGCAAATATATTCTGATCAAATCAAATTTTTCCTAAAAAATTTGGCAAGCCGACAAATCAAATTTTTGAAAAATTCACTCACCTCTAGTTCTTATCCTTAGAAGCAGTGAGCCAATTAAGTGGTAAATCTGTCCTTGAGCGTTGGCATAAACCCTGTTGTAAAAATTTCTCTTGTTGCTCCTCATGATGTCATTTGGTAACAGGAGTTGAACTTCCTGATGTTGTCCAGGAAATGCTTTGATGTTGCAGTGGACGCTGTCATCAGAGACTTCACGGGATCTGGTGGTCACAGGAGAGGTTGAAGTTTTACCTTGCCATTTGCACAGCATAAACCTGGTGGTTCATCTGTCCACTTCAGGGCATTGCAGTACATGCAGACCACATCCATTTTTCCTATGTTAATTATTGGATTATCCTGATAGTTGATGTCTGTGTGGTAGAAAAAGGCAGAGTGTTTCAAATTTCCAACCTTTTCCTGTGTCCTGGTGGAAGCAATTCAGATTCTCATGTTGGTAAGTCAGTCTTCTCTCTGCTGGGATGTTTCAGTGGCCCTTGAGGAAACAGCTCTTGTTCTCATGTCTATAAGTCTTGCCTCTCTCTGCTGAGATGTTTCAGTGGCCCTTGTGGAAGCAGCTCTTGTTCTCATGTCACCATTTGGACTAGGTATTTTTAATTAGCCTAAGTCTGCAAAGGGTCTATAAATTCCTACTATCTCTCAGATGGATTTCCTGAGGGTTGTGACTGGGTGAACTCTTTGCACTCGTTCACATGGTACAGTACTGCGTGTCTGCCATTGCTGCCTCGGTGCTGTGCTGGTGGGGTGGTGGGGCCCAGAGCAAAGATGGCTTTGATGCACAGTGTGGTCACAGTGATGCACAGAGTAGGTCCCCACTTGCAGAGGCAACCTTGTCACGGTAAGTGGGCCTATGCTCTTTGATCAAACTGTATACTAATGCCTTATTTATGCACAGCATAGAATGTATTACTGAATTGGGCTGAGACGCCATGTAATTATGCTGAAGGACAGTCGTTATATCAAAAGCATAGTACTGAGAATCGTCCAATCGATTTCCTTTTCTTATGGGGCATTATTGTCCTTAATTGACAGTATATAAAACCCCACAGAATTAGTATACACATGTGTGTTACATCAGCCTCTACAACAACGTTGGCTAAGCATCGCAATCAAAATCATATTAACTCAAACATAAGCTGTCTAATAGAAAGAATGTCCTTTGTTGCCTATAGCAACCAATCAAAGTTCATATTAATGACCTGTAGCAAAATAGAAGCAGAGCTGTGATTGGTTAATAGACGTAACCTAATTAATATCCAGGCTAACTGTCACAACAGACAATGGCTGCCACCACCATCTGGATTAAAAGTATAGCGAAATCTCGCGCAGCCCATAATGACATCACTACGCCGGGCGGTGTGATGAAGTCATACTTCACCGCACACGGAATTTGGTGTAAGATCTTCAATGAAGATGGCGGCTTGCTCGTCACGATCAATTGTATAACGAAATATGATTTTTTTTCCCGCCATTCTGCGGAAATCGATTCGCTACCATGAAGCACAACGAAATTCATCTTGTGTCAAATAGAATTTATACTTTAATTCACTCAAAGCTAGTGGCAACCAGTTTTAGATTAAAAGTCTTATAAAGTAGCCCCTTATTACTGCTATATGGCACACAAACAACACACGATAGGGCTTTATAGCAATTTCCTGTTACCCACATTACACAACTAACAATTCTTACCATTGCCCATCTTCTGCCACCTACAGATACTGTAGATATTAAAACAGTCAAAGGTTTGTAAATTGTAAGGCAAATGCTTATCAAGTGAATGGAACAAGCACTTGTACAGTAATTATACCACGTCAATGAGACATCCAAGACAATGCACAGAGTAAACTTGAAGAGGAAGTAGCACTTGCAGGAGAGATGCCGCCTCTTAGAACAGCTGATCGAGGGTGGTGGCGGGAGGTCATCAGATACTGATGACCTATCCTATGGAAAGGTCATTAAAATATACTGGATGCACAATCCCTTTAATACGTCCCATAGAGATGAGCGGCATAGGCAATATTCGATTTCGCAATACTTTGCAAATTTTTCGACGAATATTCGCCCTAAATTCGCAAATTCAAGACTACGTGATCTACAGTCATTATTTACTTGATTGCGAAAATCGGCAATGTAATATATGCGCAATAAAAATTCACTATTAAAATATTTGCGATCAACACTAAGGGGTAGGCAACTTTACTATTAGTTGCTAGGGATGTTGCTAAGTGTTAATATTCGTGATACGTTTGCAATAAATTTGCGATAAATTCGCAATTAGCATATTTGCAATTAACACTATTCGGCAATACCAATATATAGCACTGTGTTCTAAATATTTGCAAATTTTTAAGTGGCGATAATCGCAATTAAAATTTGCGATTTGAATATTTGTGCTCAACACTAATGTCCAAATGTTTCTTACAAAGATTGGTCACTACTTGATGTTCTGGTGCTTTCTAAGGCCCCTTTCACATGGGCGTGATTTCCGCACGGGTGCAATGCGTGATGTGAACCATTCATTTCTATGGGGCTGTGTACATGAGCGTTTTTCACGCATCACTTGTGCGTTGCGTGAAAATCGCAGCATGTTCTATATTCTGCGTTTTCATGCAGCCCTAGCCCCATAGAAGTAATTGGGGCTGCGTGAAAAACGCATTGCATCCGCAAGCAAGTGTGGGTGCGTTGCGTTTTCACTGATGGTTGCTAGGAGATGTTGTTTGTAAACCTTCAGTTTTTATCACGCGCAGTGAAAACGCATCAAAACGCATTGCACCGCGCGGAAAAACTGAATAACTGAACGCAATCCAGGCAAAACTGAATGGCTTTGCCTGTGAAATTGCACAGTCTTCACTGAACGCATCCGCAACGCATCCGGACCTAATCCGGACACGCTCGTGTGAAAGAGGCCTAAGGTTTCTACTGAGTTCAATAACTATTCGACGCAAAATGTGTTTTTAAAGTTATTATGACCGGCTCAATTTTCTGAAAGAAATAAAGTCACAAAGTCAGATTCAATCATTCTAGAACATTTGTGCAAAAGAAATTTCAATGCACTCTCTTATTTTAGAGACTCAGCACACATCCCAAATGCATTATGTTGCTGTTTACAGATATTTCCCATTGTAAGCAATTGTTATACAAAAAAGCAACCTTAGTAAATGTAAAGAAAAGTGAATACAAATTTACAGCCTGGTATTCTAAATAAACTAATAGAGAAAGGCAGGTCTATATAGAACTTTCCTGAATTTCATCCATAGCAAAAACCACCATAAATTACCACTTTCTTATTTTTTTTTTATCTTGCTAAAACTGTATCCTTTAAATATGGAAATGTTTTATTGACCAGACTCATCCAGGAATGATTTTATATACACAATTGTAAGACTACAGGAGCTTCCTTGGTGTGATTTGCTTTATTAATCCAATAAAAGTATTTTACTTTCTGAAAAAATGTTGCTTTTGAAGAGTACATTTTTTTGCAATTTGTTTTTACCTCCTAAAAGCAGTGTATCCTCAAAAAATAGTAAATCCTTTATATTATAACTTTTTAAAAATCTATTTTCGGTGGTTTATTTTTTTATTATAATTGTGACTATCCTAATAAAACAATCCTAAACTATATCACATTGTAACCATTAATAGGAATGCACTTAATAGGATGAAACTTCATTTTTTCTGCTTCTCACTTTTCAGTTTTGCTGTGTAGACTGGGACATGTAGGGTCACATTAGCTGTTCACATCTATTATATAAAGAGAGGGAGAGAATGTTTATCTTTGGCTAAAACACAAATCAAGTATGTTAAATCTACTATACCTGATTTATTTTTTTCCCAAAGAAATGTTTTCAGAGGCCAGATTCTTGACAAAGGCTCTTCAGTCAAAACACTGCATCTGGAATAGACACAAGCTTCAGATAGGATGTGCTGCCCCCATTTTGCTCTTCCTTGTTTTTGGATTTTCTGGAGATTATGGGGAAGCGGACCTCTTTCCAAGGAGACCTGCACCCATCACCTATGCACTAGGAGTGCAGTCATATCTATATTGAATTGTCCTCAAATGTTAGCCAGGTTCCTTTCATTCACATTAGATTGTCAGTAGATTCTGCTTAAATTGTGTCGGCTTAAATTCTGTCGGCTTAAATTTACTGCCCAGTCAGGAGATCCAAAATGGTATGCTATTCTGTAATTAAAGTTATTATAGGAATGATAAACTGCTATATATTTTCCTCATATGTTGCTGCTTGACTGGTTTCAGCTTATCTCCATAAGGACAGAACAATAATTTGTGACTATGGGTTAGCTACAGTGCTTAAAGGTATGATGTAGTTTGAGACACAAGGTCTTATTATCACTGATTCAAGTTGCTCTTCTCTTCCTCCTCCCTACAGCTCTTACAGTATCTTTAGATCCATCACAATATCACCAGGAAGCCAGTGCATAGAGAGTTAATTTCAAGTACCACAAGGGTGATATGATTACAAAGTATAGGTTACTTAATCACCAGTAAAGAAAATATGGACATCAGAAATTTTTGCCCATATACTAAAGCAAATGAGCTTTAGTAAGAGTAAGCCTTGGGAAGCTTTAATGGAAATCCCCCAAACTGTAAAAAGTAGCACCATTTATGTAAAGCAGCAGCCAAAGTTTTAAAGTTATATTTTTCTACTAACTGAGATGTTACATTTGCTATTTGTTCTTGTGGCGACCAGTATGACACAAATGAGAACAGTGAGAATAGTTGATAAATATTCACAGCTCATCTGGCTCCATTATTATGTCCTATGCGGTAATGAAAAGGTGGTTTCTCCACTGGTGCTCAGAAAACCTTGTGGCTAATGATCAAGTATTCAACTTGAAGATAAGATGTAAAATCCAGCATTGAAAGTAAAGCATCAAACTTTATTTCTACATCAAAAAATATGGCCAACAGTACTTATGTGTTTCGGGTAACATGCTCATAGTGATGAGCTATGTTACGTAGACATTCTCCTATCACTACCCTTGTCGTTCTTTTGATGTGCCCATGGAGATGACCCCAAGAAATAAGAAAAAGCTGCTGGATACCTTCATGTCACCATGGCAAAAAATGGAATATAGGAGCAATAAAGGAAAATAAATACATTCAAAAATTACAGCCACCTCCGTAAATGATTATTTTAAAGAATGTTGATACAAACCAGAAAACCTCCTTAAGGGCTGTCATCATTCTGTGTAATTTTTATGTTTAACATTCATTAAATTTTCTCTATCTTCAAATATAAGGGGGAAAAACAAGGAAAACCATTTTTATTGTTTTTGCTTTTTTGGAAAAATCAAAAGGGGCCAGCAACCCCAAGGCAATCATATTAAAACTTAACTTTTAATGACCTTGTTTATAAAAAGAGAAATTATTGCTCAAAGCTATAAAAATGCAGCAAATAAATTTCTGCTATCTACTCAACCGTGCTCTATAGTAACCGGAACAGTCTTATCATTCCTGTTGACACAAAGAGGGATGCAGTGGGTTGTCACAATTCGGGTCTTTGATGACATCACCGCTCCTGGCCAGAGCACCCCACCTGAGATTTTGCATGGTTTCTGCAATCAAGATGGCCACAATGGCCTCTTCGTATATAAATGGATGAAGTGAGTATGTTTATTGTTTTTTTACTGCCACTTCAGGAGAAATAGATTCGTTACCATGAAGCACAAGGAAATTCGGCTTTGCGGTGAACCAGATTTTTCCTGACATTCAGATTGAAGTCAATTAATTTGGCTTTGATTCGCTCAACACTAATGGCTGACAATAATCCCTTATTTACCATAGTTAGGCTGTTAACAATTTCGGTTTATCTCAGTAAAGGTTGCAAGCATTTTCTATTTTGTTACCGTTTAAAGAGATCTATTGTGTCCTTGATTATCCTTAGAACAGCAACCTCATGCCAAGCACCAGATAACCCTGATGATTCTCAACTTATAAGATGAAACATTTCATGTTGGAAGTAGTGTGAGGGACTAGCCTAAGGGACTTGGCCAATCCAGGGTCAGGTTCCTGATGGTGTCATCCCTATTGGGGCGGGTGCCATGTGTTTGCAAGGTAGGTTGTATCTATGGCCCCTTCCTGAACCTTTCTAGGGACTTACAGGGAAAGTGATGCCACATCCTTTCACTTGCAGCATCACCTGCCCTGTTATGTCTCTGTCCTGGAAGAAGAAGCATATGGAGTGGTGGGGATGGGTGCATGCATGCTTTATAACCCAGTGGATTCAAATTTGACAGTCACACCATATCGCATGTCACATTGGCTGGCCACATATGGGATATCTAAAGTAACTTATTATTTATCTGAAACATTCATAATGCCTGATGAAATTTACAGGAATTTTCTGATAGTTATAGGCAACTGCTTTGAGGCTACCACATCAGGGGTATAACTTGGATTTTAAATAATCAGGATGAGATACATGTGCAGTGTGATTCACAATAGTCTCTTACATACATGTTGACTGTGCTGAGTCGTGTAAACTAAACACAATTGCTCGCAAGCGCTGGCTGCTGCCACTTTGCTTGAAGATCTTGCATGAAATCCTGTGCACGGAGAACGTATGTATGGTATCACCACGCCAGACGGCGTGATGATGTCATCTCCAGCGGCACAACATTTCAGGCCAGATCTTCAAGCAAGATGCTGCGAGCAAAAGGATCAAGTATGTTTTTTTTCTTTATATATATGTGTTATGTATATCAGATGCTGCTATCATGTATGAGTGCGGCATCTGAGGGATACACTGATGGGGGCGACGCAATTGGCAAAGCAGCTGAATCGAATTTTCCAATTCTTCGCTCATCTCTAGTTGTGATAGAAGATCAAGAAAAAAAGAAAGGTCTTGAAGCAGTAAGAAACTTTTATGTAACTACTCCTAAGTTTGTATCCCAAGTGAAAATGGCAGTCAAAGTGTCCTACTGAAAGCAGCAGTAATTTACTGTTGGAGATGCTATTCTCCTTGTTACATCTGAACTTGAATGTAGCTACTGTACGAAGAGAGGTAGCACTAGCAATAACTAGAGATTTATTTCTTGAAATGTAGTAATATATAATATATACTCTCTCATTCTCTGAACTGCAAACCATGTGGTGGCCCTAAATGTCCTACAATAGTTTATGACAAACTGTACAGTCTGTTTTTCTTTTAGTTATTTATTTATTTTTATAAAAAATTGTTTATAGCATTCATTTCTGACTAAATCCTTTAGTTCTAATGCATGATTATAAAAATTCTGGACTTTAAATATGTGCCATTATAAACGTACATACAAAGAACATTGAAACATCACAGCTTGTCTCTTTTGAAAGGATTTTGAAGTGGTTTGCCTGGTTTCCTCCAAATATGATGCTATGAATTGAGGCCAAAAAGTTCAATCTTGGTTTCATCAGACCAGAAAGTTTGCTTTTTTGCTTTAACTTAGGAGAGGCTTCTTTCTGGCCTCTCTGCCATAAAGCCAAACTTGGTAGAATACTGCATTGATGGTCAGTATGGTGTACATAGCCTTTAAATCCTCCAGTCCATTAGTCAAGCAGGAGAGTGTTGGGTGGCTAGTAGTGTTAATTGAAGTGAAGCATTTGAAGAAAGATTTGATCCGAAGTTTAGGAAAACTTTGATTCGCAACCAATTCAAATGTCCAAATGCTTCATAGTAACAAATCAGTCTTTTCTAAAATGGCGGCTGCATGTGTTACAAAGTGAAAGTAAGAAGATTAGGAACGCAAGATCGCCCATAATACCCTGCATCCTGCCAATCTGCAGATAGCAATTCCCTGTGATGTCACAGCCCTATAGAACCCTCATCCTACGCGGTCTCCGCAATTTTCTTGTGAGCTAAGCAAAGGGAGAGACGTGGCAACTGCCTATACACTAGGGTTAATGTTGCTAAAAACAATTAATAGAAGAACATTGTAGAGGAAAAGTACAGGGAGAGTGCAGAGAGACTGCAGAGTTAATCCATTATTTTAGTGATATAGTTAGTGTCCTCAGTATTAAAGGCAGGTGATATATCGACATGTCCATCATGGTTTAGTGCACCAACATTCAGAGTTAATCCATTATTTTAGTTTTTCAACAAGTTACTTGGGAACATTAGAGTTGCGTTATGCAGGATATGTGGGCAGAAGGTGAGGCGTGGCCAGGGTGCTGATGTTGGCACAATGGCCCTGTGTCAACACATGAGGCATCACTATAAATTGTCATGGGAAAACCATGCCACTCATTTAGTGTTACAGCCTGAAGCAGCAAATGCTGAGTCTCCCACCAGCCTGAATCCCTATCAAGCAGTCAGGGTTTGTCAACGTCAGCAGAAAGAAGCTGTTGTTCCTTCCCATCAACTACAATGTCGTCTTTTGCTCCTGATGCTCGTCTTCCTACTCCTCATCACTTGTTTTGACAGCAATCGATCACTGAGGCAATTACAAAAAGAAAAGCAGTATGCATGCACTCATCCAAGGGCGCAGAAGCTGAACATGCACCTGGCCAAGTTGCTGGTACTACAGTCCCTCCCTTTCCATCTAGGTTACTCTGCATATTTCAGAGAACTGATGACTTGTGCCCAGCCAAGGTGGAGAGTCCCAAGCCGATATTACTTTTCCAAAAGACCTGTACCAGCCATGCTCACATATTTTGAGCAGAAGGTGGGCCAATCCTTAGGCCTCTCATTGTCTGGTACAGTTCACGCCAGAGCTGAAGTTGTAAGTACATATGGTTAAAGACAATATACTAGGCAAATGTGGTTCTGCCCCAGGCACACCAGCAACTTGGCCAGGTGATGGCAATGCCACCTCCCCATTGTAAGGCTGGGATTTCGGCACCAATGTCCTCCTCTGCCTCCTCATCCTCCACCTTGTCCTTACCTTCCCCTCTAGGCACAGTTTACAGTGGTCCTCCAGCATATCACCTTTGCAAAGCACGGTGTTATCATGGGGTTCTGTACCTGGTCAGTCTGGTCGAACTGATACAAACCTGGGGGAACTGCTCCGTGTCATCAATAAAGAAATTGAACACTGACTGTCTCCTTGCCAAATGGAGATAGGAACCATGGTTATTGATGCACGTTTCCAATCTCTTTGTTACCCGGTTTCTCAAGTCTTCCACTGAACTGCAAGAAGGTCCAGGAAACTGTGCATGCACTTTAGCCACTTTTACAGTGCAAAACACACCCTCCTTGAGCTGCAAAGGCAAAATGCTCTTCCACAACATTGCCTGATATGCAACATTTCCAACCGTTGGAACTCCATTGTCAGGATTGGGTCCATGACCACACTGCAGGGTGGCAGATCGTCAACTGCACACTGCAACACCATGGGTCCCAGTGCTGGCTTACCTCACAAGAGAAGCAGGCAGCCACCAGCATACCACTGCATCCTTCATCACGGCCAGGTATCATCTGGTGCGCTATAGCGCATGCGAGCACATCTCTCCCATTCTTATGGGAGTGGCGAGCAGGCTCCTAATCACTGACTCTACCCGGAGGCGGAGATACTGGTATATAGGGCATCTTCACTTAATATGAAGTGCCCATGAATGGTTGTATACCTGGAAAATTCTGCTGAAGCCTATTGTCCGCTAGTTGGAATATCTGGACTATTGAACCTTACATTACCCGAATACTAGGGATGAGCGAAGTTCGGGTTCGTTGTTCGGCAATTTCTTCCTGCTTTCTGAGGGGCTGCACAGCAGCCAATCAGCTAGCATTTACTTCTTGCCCTAAGAAGACATCACAGCCATGCCTACTAATGGCATGGCTATGATTAGCCAAGTGCAGCATGTAACCCAGTCTCTATTTAAGCTGGAGTCACGTAGCGCCGCAAGTCACTCTGCTCTGATTAGTGTAGGGATAGGACGCAGCTGCTGTGAGGGCGGGATTAGGCAGGGAAAACTAAGCAAAAACAGCTAATGAAGTGATCGATCTACAGCTGTGAGTCATTCAACTTCTGCTAGTTAATTGCTCACTGTTTTTAGGCTGCACAGAGGTTTTTCTGTCACTTTTTCTGGGGTGATCGGCGGCCATTTTGTGTCTTGTGGTGCGCCAGCACAAGCTGCCACCAAGCACATCAATCCATCAATACTAGTTTTTTTTTTTGCTATATCCTACCTCAGGGGCTTGGCTGTACTTATTGTCACCCCTAGAAACTCAGGATAGCAATTTCTATATTTTATTGAGGGGTAAATTCAATTGCCAAAATAGCAATCCAGTAAATCTGGTGTTCGAGCTTTGGAAAGCCAAGTGTAATACTGTCTGCTGCCTGGCAAAGGATAGATTTTTTTCTTTGGTGAAATTCAATTGCCAAAATAGCAATACCCTAAATCAGTGGTTTCAGCTGTGGCTGGCCAAGTTTAATAGTGTCCGGCAAAGGATAGATCATTTTCTGGGGTGAAATTCAATTGTCAAAATAGCAACCCCTAAATCTGGTGTCCCAGCAGTGGCTGGCCAAGTTTAATAGTGTCCGGCAAAGGATAGATATTTTTCTAGGGTGAAATTCAATTGCCAAAATAGCAATACCGTAAATCAGTGGTTTCAGCTGTGGCTGGCCAAGTTTAATAGTGTCCGGCAAAGGATATACTTTGTTCTGGGGTTAAATTCAATTGCCAAAATAGTAATACCATAAATCAGTGGTTTCAGCTGTGGCTGGCCAAGTTTAATAGTGTCTGGCAAAGGATATATTTTGTTTTGGGGTGAAATTTAGTTGCAAAAATAGAAATACTGTAAATCTGGTGTTCCAGCTGTGACTGGACAAGTTTCATAGTGTCCGTCAAACGATATATTATTCTCTGGGGTGAAATTCAGTTGCAAAAATAGAAATACCGTAAATCTGGTGTTCCAGCTGTGACTGGACAAGTTTCATAGTGTCCGTCAAAGGGTATATTTTTGGGGAGGTGAAATTCAATTGCCAAAATAGCAATACCATAAATCAGTGGTTTCAGCAGTGGCTGGCCAAGTTTAATAGTGTCCAGCAAAGGCTAGATTTTGTTCTGGCGTAAAATTCAATGGCCAAAATAGCAATACCGTAAATCAGTGGTTCCAGCTGTGGCTGGCCAAGTTTAATACTGTCCGGCAAAGGATAGATTTTTAAATTGTTGGGTGAAATATTACCATTTTTGCCAGGTACAAACCCCTGCACTGCATATCTGACAGGAACTTACAATTGGCGGTTACATTCTTGCATGAAATAAAGCCTTTTGGGCTGTGAAGCCAAAGGTATTCGCCAATAACTGTTTTTTTATTATTAATTTTTTTAAATAAATTAGTGTAGACCCCAAAACATTAGGAAAATATAAAAAATAAAACAAAGTGTAAGTGCATGGTAGTAAAACAATGGTTGGGTGAGGCCGGTATACATCTCTATTCTGCATAAGGTACAAACAAGTCCTATGGGATCCATACCTGGTTCTTTTTAATAAACGAAAGCTTGCCCACATTGTCTGCGGATTGGCGGCTGCGCTTGTCTGTGATAATGCCACCAGCCATGCTAAACACAAGTTCAGACAATACAGTGGCTGCAGGGTAGATCAGCACCTCCAAGGCGTAAAGGGCAATCTCAGGACATGTGCCCAATTTGATGACCCAGAAGTTGAATGCGGCAGACCCTTAGCTAGAAATGATTGGACACCACAGCAAATTTTGGAATGGGGCCCCCCTCCCCCAGTAATTTTTGCGCAAACCCCTTCCTTTCATGCCGCTATGCCTGTGCCTACTAAAGATTGCTCTCTCAGACCAGGCCCAGCAGCTGTTCCATTTTCTTTCTACACTGTTTAAACTGACACTGTATATAATTTCATTGTTTAATACTGTTAGTCCTCCTCCTCCTGGATGGGCCCTTTCTAGGTCACGGCCCCAAAGCAGTTGCTTCCCCTGCTTCCCCTGTAGCTATTCCCCTAGGCAGACCCATCAGTTAGTACATGTACTGTTCCACCATGTTGCAGAAATGCTGCCACCTGCAAAGATGTTCCAGATCTGCTGGTGGTGCAGGTTGTTGTGGCGTGATGACAATGCTTTTCCACATTTTGCCCATGCTAACCCTGCCTTCTGAGGTGTTGGTAATGACCCAGCTGCATTGGCAAATTCTTCCTCCTCCTCCTCTGCCTTCACCTTGTGCTTCCACTGAGTCCACGGTGTCAGGTGTAAATGCCATCAGCAGTGTGTCTACTAGCGGGCTCATCTTCCTCTCACACTCCAGTGAGGGAATTAAGGACGGTACGTTGTCTGCCAGGCTGCCCAGAGGTAAGGACAAGCTATCCTCTTTGAGGGAGATATATGGTCTGTGTCCTCTGTATCCCCCAGCGTTCTTCTTACTTCTCTCCCTCATCCTCCAGAACTGTGCCCTGGCTGAACAATTGTGTTCCAGGCCAGGGCCTATGTTGGTGCAGATACCCACCCTCCGAGCTACTTGTATTTGGTTGGCCTTAAGTTAAGGATAAGGCGTGTATATAGTTTTGTTTCTTTATATGGTTAGTTTATAGTTATTTTAATATGTTTTTAAGTAAATTTGTTAATAGTTTGTTAATCGTTTGAGTGAAAGGGGGTGGGGGGTGTTGAGTGTGTAGGGTGTGAGGCTGTTTGGGTTTATTTTCCATCCGCTTTCTACACTGTCTATACTGCCACTGTATCTAATTTTATTGTATAATACTGTTGAGGGGCTCTGACAAAGTCTTTTAGTCCTCCTCCTCCTTCTCCTGGATGTGCCCCTTCTAGGTCATGGACCCAAAACAGTAGCTTTCCATGCTTCCCTGTAGCTTCGCCCTGGGCAAACCCATCAGTCAGTACATGTACTGCGTCCACCATGTTGCTGAAATGCTGCCTTCTGCTAAGACGTTCCATATCTGCTGGTGGTGCAGGTTGTTGTGGTGTGATGACAAAGCTTTCCCACATTTTGCCAATGCTAACCCAGCCTTTTGAGGGGCTGATGGTGACCCAGCTGCCCATGAGCTGGCTTAGGTGCCACCCTGTTGAGAACACGGTTCCTCCTACTCCTCCTCATCCTACTTATCCTCTTCATCCTCCAGAACTGTGCCCTGGCTGGACAATTGTGTTTCAGGCCAGGGACTATGTTGGTGCAGGAACCTACCCTTTGAACCACCTGGATGTCACTGGCCTTAAGTTAAGGATAAGGCGTGTATATAGTTATGTTTGTTTATATAGTAAGTTTAGCGGCATTATAGTTATTTTAATATGTTTTTAAGAAAATTTGTAAATAGTTTTTAATGGTTTGAGTGAAAATTTGTAAATAGTGGGGGTTTTGTGTGTGTTCGATTAACTGAATTGATTTTCACTGTCTGATGTTTAGGAATTTCTGCACTCCAAATTCAGCACACGTGGCCGGCAGGGGATGTGCGTCAAACCGGCTAGGCCCAGACCTGCTAGTATATTTCGTCCATTAGCGCACAACACCAGGCCGGGCTGGAGGCTAAGTGGCACCAACCAATGGTCGGTCTGTTGTTCCATGCCTATCCACAGCTCCTGCACGGTGCGGGGTTTGTCCCACAAACACACAAGTTTTAAAACAACCTGCTGTCTTTCCCCTGGCTGTGCTGCTGTGGGTGGTGAAGGTGTTACGCTGAGTGGATGAGGAGGAGGTAGAGGAGGAGGAAGCCGAGTAGGAGGAGGAGGTAACAGGATACAAAGAGAAATGCCCAGCAATCCTCGGGGCGGAAGGACATTCGCAAAATGCTATCCGCCTTTGGGCCAGCCACTACATTTACCCACTGTGTTGTTGGTTATGGGGACATTGCCACAGATAGCGTTGCGCAGTGCACACTTGATTTTTCCGCCACTTGGTTGTGCAGGGAAGGGATGACTCACCTGCAAAAGTAGTGGCGGCTGGGATACACGTACTGTGGGATAGCCACCGCCATAAGGTTTTTAAAACTGTCCAGCAGACAGAATGATAGCATTTCAAAGGACCAGGAAGTTTGAAATAAGGCATTAAGAGCCATGGGTAGGGGATCCTTCTTCTTTCTATTTCTTTTTCTCTACAGTGTTTGGGAGATGGACAGCTGATAGCAGAACACTTCCATGGGATTTGGTGGAGATGCTTGGTGACAATGAAAGATGTGGTGGCGTTGCTGCCACATCCTCTGTTTTCTGGGTGACAGGTGCCACTGTCACTCACTTGGGCTCAAGTTTAGAATGTTTATTTATTATTTTTCTGTATTTTATTTCCCTACATTTCCCTATTCACATATGTTTGCAGGGCATTCGCCTACATGTTGCTGCCTTTTGCAGCCTTCTAGCCCTTTCCAGGGCTATTTTACAGCCATTTAAGTGCCCAAAAGTTCGGGTCCCTATTGACTTCAATGGGGTTCGTGTTCGAGGTGGAGTTCGAACATCCAGGTGTTCGCTCAACTCTACCGAATACAATTCTGCCTGTCGTTTGCTACTTGGATTATCTGGACTATTGACCCTTGCATTGCCTGACTACGAATCTGCCTGCTGTCTTCTGTAAGTTCGCCTGGATTTCTGACCCTGCACTACCTGACCACGAGTTCACCTGACCCAGTTTACCGTATTACTCTGAACTTTGTTTTGCCTTTATTGCAAGTGACTTTTGTATGCCTTCTGCCAGTAAAGATCATCTGTTCCTTTACTCTGCCTTTGTTGGACTCTGTACACACTGCTGCAGTTAGCTGTGTTCTGGGTTACCGGTGCAAACACCAGGGTCCTGACTCTGAGAGTCAGCAGTCAGCAATATTGGGCTAATTCCCAGTCCTCTATCAGCTGATCCAGAGGATCCACATCCTCAGGTCACCAAGACAGCAAGCAAGTACGTGAAAGTTAGACCCCTGACACCCAGACAGAGGAGAGAGGTCCCATAGCAGCAAAAGAGGCATTGTGTCACCCACCAACGGAGAAAGCCACTTTTAGTTATTTAGGCCCCAGCACCCAGACAGAGGAGAGAGGTCTCAATGCAGAGAATCAGGCTTCATGTCACCCAGCAATGGAGAAGGCCACTTTCAGATATTTCGGCCCCTGGCACCCAGACGGAGGAGAGGTTCATTTAACTTTGGGTTGCCCCGTAAAAATAATGTTAAAATTAAAAAAGAGGATTCAATAAAGAAGTACCCTGGAGTACAAGAATATTTGGTTAAAGGGAGGTAGTTATAAATGTCTATTCTGCACAAGGGATGGACAGGTCCTGTGGGATCCATGCCTGGTTCATTTTTATGAATGTCAGTTTGTCCACGTTGGCTGTGGACAGGCGGCTACGTTTGTCATTAATGACGCCACCTGCCGTGCTGAATACACGTTCAGACAAAGCGCTGGCCGCCAGGCAGGCCAGCACCTCCAAGGCATAAAAGGCTAGCTCTGGCCACGTGGACAATTTGGAGACCCAGAAGTTGAATGGGGCCGAACCATCAGTCAGTACATGGAGGGCTGTGCACATGTACTGTTCAACCATGTTAGTGAAATGCTGCCTCCTGCTAACACGTTCCGTATCAGGTGGTGGTGCAGTTAGCTGTGGTGTGGTGACAAAACTTTTCCACATCTCTGCCATGCTAACCCTGCCCTCAGAGGAGCTGGCCCTGACACAGCTGCGTTGGCGACCTCTTGCTCCTTCTCTGCCTTCGCCTTGGGCTGCAACTTGTTCCCCTCTGACATTTGGGAATGCTCTTAGGAGCGCGTCTACCAACGTGCGCTTGTACTCGCGCATCTTCCTATCACGCTCCAGTGCAGGAAGTAAGGTGGGCACATTGTCTTTGTACCGGGGTTCCCGCAGGGTGGCAGCCCAGTAGTTTGCACTCGTTAAAATGTGGGCAACTCTGCTGTCGTTGCACAGGCACTGCAGCATGTAGTTGCTCATGTGTGCCAGGCTGCCCAGAGGTAAGGACAAGCTGTCCTCTGTGGGAGGCATATACTCATCTTCCTCCGTTTCCCCAAAAGCCACGCACCAGTGATGGGCCTAAGCTGCGTTGGGTGCCACCCTGCTGTAAACATGCTTCATCCTCATCCTCCTATACCTGATCCTCATCCTCCTCGTCCTCCAGTAGTTGGCCCTGTCTGGCCACATTTGTACCTGGCCTCTGCTTTTGAAAAAACCTCCCTCTGAGCCACTTCTAACAGAATGTCCTGAAAGTGCTAAGAATGATCCCACTTCCTCCTCCTCCTCCTTCTGGGCCACCTCCTCTTCCATCATCGCCCCTAAGTGTTTTCTCAAGGAGACATAGAAGTGGTATTGTAACGCTGATAATGGCGTCATCGCCACTGGCCATGTTGGTGGAGTACTCGAAACAGTGCAACAGGGCACACAGGTCTCGCAGGCCCAGTCATTGGTGGTGAAGTGTTGCTGTTCCACAGTGCGACTGACCTGTGCGTGCTGCAGCTGAAACTCGACTATGGCCTGCTGCTGCTCGCACAGTCTCTCCAGCATGTGCAAGGTGGAGTTCCACCTGGTGGGCACGTCGCATATAAGGCAGTGAGCGGGAAGGCCGAAGTTATGCTATAGCGCAGATAGCCGGAAGTGCGCACAGGCGGCCCGCACTTTATGCAGCAACCCTGTGGGGATAGTTGTGAATGAAGTTCTGCACCACCAAATTCAGCACATGCGCCATGCAAGGGATGTGCGTCAAACCGGCAAGTTCCAGAGCTGCTACGAGATTTCACCCATTATCGCACACCACCAGGCCGTCTTGAGGCCCACCGGCAGCAACCACCTGTCGGTCTGTTGTTCAATACCCCGCCACAACTCCTGCGTGGTGTGGGGCCTGTCCCCCAAACATATGAGTTTCAGAACGGCCTGCTGACATTTACCCGGGCTGTGCTGAAGTTGGTGGTGGAGGTGTGTGGCTGACTGGATGAGCAGGTGGAAGAAGAGGAGGAGGAAGCCAGAGTAGGAGGAGGAGGCTACAGGAGGCAAAGAATGATGCTCTGCGATCCTTGGCGGCGGAAGGACGTGCGCCAAAGAACTCTCCGCCTGGGGCTCAGCCGCCACTACATTTACCCAGTGTGCAGTTAGAGAGATATAGCGTCTCTGGCCATGCTTACTGGTCCAGGTATCTGTGGTTAAGTGGACCTTGCCACAGATGGCATTGCGCAGTGCACACTTGATTTTATCGGATACTTGGTTTGTGCAGGGAAGGCACGGCTCTCTTGGAGAAGCAGTGGCGGTTGGGAACAACATACTGTGGGACAGCCATCGCCATCGGCTGTTTGAAGCTGTCTGTGTCCACCAGCCTGAATGACAGCATTTCAAAAGCCAGTAGTTTAGAAATGCTGGCATTCAGGCCCAGGGCTCGAGGGTGGGTTGGTGGGAATTTACACTTTCTCTCAAGGTTTCTGAGATGGAGAGCTGAACGCTGCCGTGTGACATGGTGGAGATGCTTGGTGACGGAGGTGGTGGTGTTGGTGGCACATCCTCCATTTGGTGGGCGGCAGGTGCCAACATTCCTCCCGAGGCGGAGGAAGAGGCCAAGGCAGCAGCAGAAGAGGGAGAAGGGCGAGCCTAAGTGAGTTCCTTGTTTTTAAGGTGTTTACTCCACTGCAGTTCATGCTTTGCATGTAGATGCCTGGTCATACAGGTTGTGCTAAGGTTCAGAACGTTAATGCTTCGCTTCAGGCTCTGATGGCACAGCGTGCAAACCACTCGGGTCTTGTCATCAGCACATTGTTTGAAGAAGTGCCATGCCAGGGAACTCCTTGAAACTGCCTTTGGGGTGCTCGGTCTCTGGTGGCGGTGGCCAGTAGCAGACAAACTCTATTGGCGGCTGTTCTGCTTTTGCCCCCTGCTCCCTCTTTTGCTATGCTGTTGGCTCGGTCTCACCACTGCTTCTTCCTCTGAACTATGAAAGTCAGTGGCAAGTCCTTCATTCCATGTGTGGTCTAGGACCTCATCGTCCCCTGCATCGTCTTCCACACAGTCTTCCTCCCTGACCTCCTGTTTCGGTCTGCACACTGCAAAAGACGCAGCAGTTGGCACCTGTGTTTCGTCATCATCAGAGACGTGCGGACTCCGATGAGGTGGTATTCCCATGTCCTCATCATCCAGGAAACATAAGTGGTTGTGCATCAGTGCATTCTATATCTTCCACCACTAGGGAAGGGCTAGGTGGATTCCCTTCGGAAACCCTGCCAGCAGAGTCTTCAAACAGCATAAGAGACTGCTGCATAACTTGAGGCTCAGACAGTTTCCCTGATATGCATGGGGGTGATGTGACAGACTGATGGGCTTAGTTTTCAGGCGCCACCTGTGCGCTTTTTGCAGAAGACTGGGTGGGAGATGATGTTTTGAACGTGCTGGATCCACTGTTGGCCACCCAATTGACTAGTGCCTGTACTTGCTCATGCCTTACCATTCTTAGAGCGGCATTGGGCCCCACCAGATATCGCTGTAAATTCTGGCGGGTACTGGAACCTGAGGTAGTTGGTTCACTAGGAGGTGTGGCTGTGGCAGAACGGCCACGTCCTCTCCCAGCACCAGAGCGTCCACTAACAACACCACGACCATGTTCGCGTCCCTTACTAGATGTTTTACTCATTGTTACCGTTCACCACAATAAGAAAAAAATGATTTGGCCCAAATTCAGGCCTTTTTTTTACAGGCACCTAACACTATCTGGCTATCTATTTATGTACGGTATTACAATAATCCAGGCACAACAGTAACCACAGATTTGGGGGAATATCAATTGAAGGCCTAGTATTTAGGCCCTGGATGAACGGTACAATAGCATGTGAAAAAAAATATAGGATTATGCTTTCAGCACTTGTATTTCAACTCTTTGTGTAATATACCCTTTAACGGAAAGAAATAAACTTAGAGATGCAAAACAGTGTGTGCAAATGTAGAGGATTATGCAGTATTTTAACACTTAATGTAATATATCCTTTAACGGAAAGATATACACTTGGAGATGCACGCTTAATGTAATACACTATTTTACGGACAGATTTACATTTGGCCTGCAACAGCTGCAACACCAGATTTTGAATATTGCTATTTTGGCAATTGAATTTCACCCCAGAAAAAAATATATCCTTTGACGGAAACTATGAAACTTAGCCCGCCACTGCTGGGACACCAGATTTACGGTATTTCTATTTTTGCAACTGAATTTCACCCCAGAAAATAATATATCCTTTGACAGACACTATGAAACTTGTCCAGTCACAGCTGGAACACCAGATTTAGGGGATTGCTATTTTGGCAATTGAATGTCACCCAATAAAAAAATATATCCTTTGCCGGACACTATTAAACTTGGCCAGCCACTTCTGGGACACCAGATTTAGAGGATTGCTATTTTGGCAATCGTATTTCACTTCAGAACAAAATATATCCTTTGCCGGACACTATTAAACTTTGCCAGCCACTGCTAAAACCACAGTTTAGAATTGCTATTTTGGCAATTGAATTTCACCCTAGAACAAAATATATCCTTTGCCGGACACTATTAAACATAGCCAGCCACTGCTGGGACACCAGATTCAGGGGATTGCTATTTTGGCAATCGAATTTCACCCAGAACAAAATCTATCCTTTGCCGGACACTATTAAACATGGCTAGCCACTGCTAAAACCACTGATTTACGGAATTGCTATTTTGGCAATTGAATTTCACCCTAGAACAAAATATATCCTTTGCCGGACACTATTAAACTTAGCCAGCCACTGCTGGGACACCAGATTTAGGGGATTGCTATTTTGGCAATCAAATTTCACCCAGAACAAAATCTATCCTTTGCCGGACACTATTAAACATGGCTAGCCACAGCTGAAACCACTGATTTATGGTATTGCTATTTTGGTAATTGATTTTCACCCCAGAAAAAAATATATCCTTTGCCGGACACTATTAAACTTGGCCAGAAACAGCTGACACCACTGATTTACGGTATTGCTATTTTGGCAATTGAATTTCACCTCAGAACAAAATCCATCCTTTGCCGGACTCTATTAAACTTGTCCAGTCACAGCTGGAACACCAGATTTAGGGGATTGCTATTTTGGCAATTGAATGTCACCCCATAAAAAATATATCTTTTGCCGGACACTATTAAACTTGTCCAGCCACTTCTGGGACTCCAGATTTAGAGGATTGCTATTTTGGCAATCGAATTTCACTTCAGAACAAAATATATCCTTTGCCGGACACTATTAAACTTTGCCAGCCACTGCTAAAACCACTGATTTACGGAATTGCTATTTTGGCAATTGAATTTCACCCTAGAAAAAATATATCCTTTGCCGGACACTATTAAACTTAGCCAGCCATTGCTGGGACACCAGATTCAGGGATTGCTATTTTGCCAATCGAATTTCACCCAGAACAAAATCTATCCTTTGCCGGACACTATTAAACATGGCTAGCCACAGCTGAAACCACTGATTTATGGTATTGCTATTTTGGCAATTGATTTTCACCTCAGAAAAAAATATATCCTTTGCCGGACACTATTAAACTTGGCCAGAAACAGCTGACACCACTGATTTACGGTATTGCTATTTTGGCAATTGAATTTCACCTCAGAACAAAATCTATCCTTTGCCGGACTCTATTAAACTTGTCCAGTCACAGCTGGAACACCAGATTTAGGGGATTGCTATTTTGGCAATCGAATTTGACCCAGAACAAAATCTATCCTTTGCCGGACACTATTAAACATGGCTAGCCACAGCTGAAACCACTGATTTATGGTATTGCTATTTTGGCAATTGATTTTCACCCCAGAAAAAATATATCCTTTGCCGGACACTATTAAACTTGGCCAGAAACAGCTGACACCACTGATTTACGGTATTGCTATTTTGGCAATTGAATTTCACCTCAGAACAAAATCTATCCTTTGCCGGACTCTATTAAACTTGTCCAGTCACAGCTGGAACACCAGATTTAGGGGATTGCTATTTTGGCAATTGAATGTCACCCCATAAAAAAATATATCTTTTGCCGGACACTATTAAACTTGGCCAGCCACTTCTGGGACACCAGATTTAGAGGATTGCTATTTTGGCAATCGTATTTCACTTCCGAACAAAATATATCCTTTGCCGGACACTATTAAACTTTGCCAGCCACTGCTAAAACCACTGATTTACGGAATTGCTATTTTGGCAATCGTATTTCACTTCCGAACAAAATATATCCTTTGCCGGACACTATTAAACTTTGCCAGCCACTGCTAAAACCACTGATTTACGGAATTGCTATTTTGGCAATTGAATTTCACCCTAGAACAAAATATATCCTTTGCCGGACACTATTAAACTTAGCCAGCCACTGCTGGGACACCAGATTTAGGGGATTGCTATTTTGGCAATCGAATTTCACCCAGAACAAAATCTATCCTTTGCCGGACACTATTAAACATGGCTAGCCACTGCTAAAACCACTGATTTACGGAATTGCTATTTTGGCAATTGAATTTCACCCTAGAACAAAATATATCCTTTGCCGGACACTATTAAACTTAGCCAGCCACTGCTGGGACACCAGATTTAGGGGATTGCTATTTTGGCAATCAAATTTCACCCAGAACAAAATCTATCCTTTGCCGGACACTATTAAACATGGCTAGCCACAGCTGAAACCACTGATTTATGGTATTGCTATTTTGGTAATTGATTTTCACCCCAGAAAAAATATATCCTTTGCCGGACACTATTAAACTTGGCCAGAAACAGCTGACACCACTGATTTACGGTATTGCTATTTTGGCAATTGAATTTCACCTCAGAACAAAATCCATCCTTTGCCGGACTCTATTAAACTTGTCCAGTCACAGCTGGAACACCAGATTTAGGGGATTGCTATTTTGGCAATTGAATGTCACCCCATAAAAAAATATATCTTTTGCCGGACACTATTAAACTTGTCCAGCCACTTCTGGGACTCCAGATTTAGAGGATTGCTATTTTGGCAATCGAATTTCACTTCAGAACAAAATATATCCTTTGCCGGACACTATTAAACTTTGCCAGCCACTGCTAAAACCACTGATTTACGGAATTGCTATTTTGGCAATTGAATTTCACCCTAGAAAAAAATATATCCTTTGCCGGACACTATTAAACTTAGCCAGCCATTGCTGGGACACCAGATTTAGGGATTGCTATTTTGCCAATCGAATTTCACCCAGAACAAAATCTATCCTTTGCCGGACACTATTAAACATGGCTAGCCACAGCTGAAACCACTGATTTATGGTATTGCTATTTTGGCAATTGATTTTCACCTCAGAAAAAATATATCCTTTGCCGGACACTATTAAACTTGGCCAGAAACAGCTGACACCACTGATTTACGGTATTGCTATTTTGGCAATTGAATTTCACCTCAGAACAAAATCTATCCTTTGCCGTACTCTATTAAACTTGTCCAGTCACAGCTGGAACACCAGATTTAGGGGATTGCTATTTTGGCAATCGAATTTGACCCAGAACAAAATCTATCCTTTGCCGGACACTATTAAACATGGCTAGCCACAGCTGAAACCACTGATTTATGGTATTGCTATTTTGGCAATTGATTTTCACCCCAGAAAAAATATATCCTTTGCCGGACACTATTAAACTTGGCCAGAAACAGCTGACACCACTGATTTACGGTATTGCTATTTTGGCAATTGAATTTCACCTCAGAACAAAATCTATCCTTTGCCGGACTCTATTAAACTTGTCCAGTCACAGCTGGAACACCAGATTTAGGGGATTGCTATTTTGGCAATTGAATGTCACCCCATAAAAAAATATATCCTTTGTCGGACACTATTAAACTTGGCCAGCCACTTCTGGGACACCAGATTTAGAGGATTGCTATTTTGGCAATCGTATTTCACTTCCGAACAAAATATATCCTTTGCCGGACACTATTAAACTTTGCCAGCCACTGCTAAAACCACTGATTTACTGGAATTGCTATTTTGGCAATTGAATTTCACCCTAGAACAAAATATATCCTTTGCCGGACACTATTAAACTTAGCCAGCCACTGCTGGGACACCAGATTTAGGGGATTGCTATTTTGGCAATCGAATTTCACCCAGAACAAAATCTATCCTTTGCCGGACACTATTAAACATGGCTAGCCACTGCTAAAACCACTGATTTACGGAATTGCTATTTTGGCAATTGAATTTCACCCTAGAACAAAATATATCCTTTGCCGGACACTATTAAACTTAGCCAGCCACTGCTGGGACACCAGATTTAGGGGATTGCTATTTTGGCAATCAAATTTCACCCAGAACAAAATCTATCCTTTGCCGGACACTATTAAACATGGCTAGCCACAGCTGAAACCACTGATTTATGGTATTGCTATTTTGGTAATTGATTTTCACCCCAGAAAAAATATATCCTTTGCCGGACACTATTAAACTTGGCCAGAAACAGCTGACACCACTGATTTACGGTATTGCTATTTTGGCAATTGAATTTCACCTCAGAACAAAATCCATCCTTTGCCGGACTCTATTAAACTTGTCCAGTCACAGCTGGAACACCAGATTTAGGGGATTGCTATTTTGGCAATTGAATGTCACCCCATAAAAAAATATATCTTTTGCCGGACACTATTAAACTTGTCCAGCCACTTCTGGGACTCAGATTTAGAGGATTGCTATTTTGGCAATCGAATTTCACTTCAGAACAAAATATATCCTTTGCCGGACACTATTAAACTTTGCCAGCCACTGCTAAAACCACTGATTTACGGAATTGCTATTTTGGCAATTGAATTTCACCCTAGAAAAAGATATATCCTTTGCCGGACACTATTAAACTTAGCCAGCCATTGCTGGGACACCAGATTTAGGGATTGCTATTTTGCCAATCGAATTTCACCCAGAACAAAATCTATCCTTTGCCGGACACTATTAAACATGGCTAGCCACAGCTGAAACCACTGATTTATGGTATTGCTATTTTGGCAATTGATTTTCACCTCAGAAAAAATATATCCTTTGCCGGACACTATTAAACTTGGCCAGAAACAGCTGACACCACTGATTTACGGTATTGCTATTTTGGCAATTGAATTTCACCTCAGAACAAAATCTATCCTTTGCCGGACTCTATTAAACTTGTCCAGTCACAGCTGGAACACCAGATTTTGGGGATTGCTATTTTGGCAATTGAATGTCACCCCATAAAAAAATATATCCTTTGCCGGACACTATTAAACTTGGCCCAGCCACTTCTGGGACTCCAGATTTAGAGGATTGCTATTTTGGCAATCAGAATTTCACTTCAGAACAAAATATATCCTTTGCCGGACACTATTAAACTTTGCCAGCCACTGCTAAAACCACTGATTTACGGAATTGCTATTCTGGCAATTGAATTTCACCCTAGAACAAAATATATCCTTTGCCGGACACTATTAAACTTAGCCAGCCACTGCTGGGACACCAGATTTAGGGATTGCTATTTTGGCAATCGAATTTCACCCAGAACAAAATCTATCATTTGCCGGAAACTATTAAACATGTCTAGCCACAGCTGAAACCACTGATTTATGGTATTGCTATTTTGGCAATTGATTTTCACCTAAGAAAAAATATATCCTTTGCCGGACACTATTAAACTTGGCCAGAAACAGCTGACACCACTGATTTACTGGTATTGCTATTTTGGCAATTGAATTTCACCTCAGAACAAAATCTATCCTTTGCCGGACTCTATTAAACTTGTCCAGTCACAGCTGGAACACCAGATTTAGGGGATTGCTATTTTAGCAATTGAATGTCACCCCATAAAAAAATATATCCTTTGTCGGACACTATTAAACTTGGCCAGCCACTTCTGGGACACCAGATTTAGAGGATTGCTATTTTGGCAATCGTATTTCACTTCGAACAAAATATATCCTTTGCCGGACACTATTAAACTTTGCCAGCCACTGCTAAAACCACTGATTTACGGAATTGCTATTTTGGCAATTGAATTTCACCTTAGAACAAAATATATCCTTTGCCGGACACTATTAAACTTAGCCAGCCACTGCTGGGACACCAGATTTAGGGGATTGCTATTTTGGCAATCGAATTTCACCCAGAACAAAATCTATCCTTTGCCGGACACTATTAAACATGGCTAGCCACAGCTGAAACCACTGATTTATGGTATTGCTATTTTGGCAATTGATTTTCATCCCAAAAAATATATATCCTTTGCCGGACACTATTAAACTTGGCCAGAAACAGCTGACACCACTGATTTACGGTATTGCTATTTTGGCAATTGAATTTCACCTCAGAACAAAATCTATCCTTTGCCAGACTCTATTAAACTCGTCCAGTCACAGCTGGAACACCAGATTCTGGTATTGCTATTTTGCAACTGAATTTCACCCCAGAAAATAATATATCCTTTGACGGACACTATGAAACTTGTCCAGTCACAGCTGGAACACCAGATCTATGGTATTGCTATTTTGCAACTGAATTTCACCCCAGATAATAATATATCCTTTGACGGACACTATGAAACTTGTCCAGTCACAGCTGGAACACCAGATTTACGGTATTGCTATTTTGCAACTGAATTTCACCCCAGAAAATAATATATCCTTTGACGGACACTATAAAACTTGACCAGTCACAGCTTTAACACCAGATTCACAGTATTGCTATTTTTGCAACTGAATTTCACCCAAAAAATAATATATCCTTTGACGGACAATATGAAACTTGTCCAGTTACAGCTGGAACACCAGATTTATGGTATTGAAATTTTGCAACTGAATTGCACCCCAGAACATAATATATCCTTTGACGGACACTATGACACTTGTCCAGCCACAGCTGAAACCACTGATTTAGGGTATTGCTATTTTGGCAATTGAATTTCACCCCAGAACAAAATATATCCTTTGCTGGACACTATTAAACTTGGCCAGCCACAGCTGAAACAACTGATTTACGGTATTGCTATTTTGGCAATTGAATTTCACCCCAGAACAAAATCTATCCTTTGCCGGACACTTTTAAACCTTTCCAGTCACAGCTGCAACACCAGATTTACGGTATTGCTATTTTGGCAACTGAATTTTACCCCAGAAAATAATATATCCTTTGAAGGACAATATGAAACGTGTCCAGTCACAACTGGAACACCAGATTTACAGTATTTCTATTTTTGCAACTGAATTTCACCCCAGAAAATATTATATCCTTTGACGGACACTATGAAACTTGTCCAGTCACAGCTGGAACACCAGATTTTATGGTATCGCTATTTTGGCAACTGAATTTCACACCAGAAAATAATATATCCTTTGACGGACACTATGAAACTTGTCCAGTCACAGCTGGAACACCAGATTTTCGGTATTCCTATTTTTGCAACTGAATTTCACCCCAGCACAAAATCTATCCTTTGCCGGACACTTTTAAACCTTTCCAGTCACAGCTGCAACACCAGATTTACGGTATTGCTATTTTGGCAACTGAATTTTACCCCAGAAAATAATATATCCTTTGAAGGACAATATGAAACGTGTCCAGTCACAGCTGGAACACCAGATTTACAGTATTTCTATTTTTGCAACTGAATTTCACCCCAGAAAATATTATATCCTTTGACGGACACTATGAAACTTGTCCAGTCACAGCTGGAACACCAGATTTTTGGTATCGCTATTTTGGTAACTGAATTTCACACCAGAAAATAATATATCCTTTGGCGGACACTATGAAACTTGTCCAGTCACAGCTGGAACACCAGATTTTCGGTATTCCTATTTTTGCAACTGAATTTCACCCCAGAAAATAATGTATCCTTTGAAGGACACTATGAAACTTGTCCAGTCACAGCTGAAAAAACAGATTTATGGTATTGCCATTCTTGCAACTGAATTTCACCCCAGAAAATAATATATCCTTTGACGGACACTATGAAACTTGTCTAGTCACAGCTGGAACACATTAGATTTACGGTATTGCTGTTTTTGCGACTGAATTTCACCCCAGAAAATAATATATCCTTTGACGGACACTATGACACTTGTCCAGCCACAGCAGAAACCACTGATTTAGGGTATTGCTATTTTGGAAATTGAATTTCACCCCAGAAAAAAAAAAAATATATTCTTTGCCAGACAGTATTGCACTTGGCTAGCCACAGCTGGAACACCAGATTCAAAGGATTGCTATTTTTTTAAGTGAATTTCGCCTCTCAATAAAATATAGAAACTTCTATCCTGAGTTTCTAGGGGTGACAATAAGCACAGCCAAGCCCCTGATGTAGGATATAGCAAAAAAAAAAACTACTATTGATGGATTAATGGACTTGGTGGCAGCTTGTGCTGGCGCACCACAAGACACTGAAATGGCCGCCCGATCACCCCAGAAAACAGTGACAGAAAAACGCTCTGGGCAGCCTGAAAACAGTGAGCAATTAACTTGCAGAAGTTGAATGATTCAAAGCTGTAGATCGATCACTTCATTAAGTGTTTTTGCTGAGTTAATCCCTGCCTAATCTCACCCTAACAGCAGCTGCATCCTATCCCTACACTAATCAGAGCAGAGTGACGTGCGCGACGTGACTCCAGGTTAAATAGAGTAAAGGAAAAAATACTTAATCATCAGTCCGCAAGAATCAGCTGCAGGTCCGAGGAGTGTTGCGGGATCAATCACACTTTCAAGAAAATGTACATATAAGGTTCGGACCGCGCGTGTATAAGTAGGTGATATAAAACAGTTTTTTTCTCCCTTCAGAAAAGTTTCGAGGTCTGCAGATGTCCTATTAGTGGATATCCTGCAAATTGGTGGAAGAATGCGATAGTGTAAATCCGTATGATTATGCCGCCCCGTAGTGCACAGATTGTAATTACACGGCACTTTACTGACAAGAGGCGTATCAGAGGAGTCCTCCGCAGTTTGTTGGATTCCTCGTGGCGTGGGTCCACGTTCACACGCCGGCACACAGGGCTCAACGGTGGACTTAACTGCAACCAACACCCGGTGGGTCTGCTATTGTTCCCAACTTCTTTTCATTCAAATAATTCCTGTGGATACAAGTGGCTCCCACCGTAGTGAAGCTCCGATAACTGTTTAAAACTGAAATTTATGGGAGTAGAATTGGTGCAAAACCACTGGAGGGAGGTAGTTTTTAGAGAAAATCAACAAAAAGAGAGCAGGTGGATATATGAATTGAGCACGCTGCAACCTAGGGGCCTGAACTTAGATTTTTGATTTGCGGGCAGTTTTAAATTAGACCCAGAAGTTGGCAGGATAACTGTCCCCATGTGAATTTGGACTTAGAGATCTGCGGCTTCCCATTAAAGAGATACAAGTGTAGGGTGAAGTATGAGGATAAAATAGGGGCGTTTTGAATGACACGTCAGGTGCTTGATTGGTGCTAACCTGATGAATAAAAGAGAAGGGGAGGGATAGATGACGTGTGCCCCTGACGAAGCTCAAGGAGCGAAACCTGGGTCGGGCAAAGGAAAAAGACACTGGGATTTTACATTGCGATTTTAAAGTGCATGTTTGTAAGTATGTACTGATTAACAAAAAATGTAAACAGTTATCGGAGCTTCACTACGGTGGGAGCCACTTGTATCCACAGGAATTATTTGAATGAAAAGAAGTTGGGAACACTAGCAGACCCACCGGGTGTTGGTTGCAGTTAAGTCCGCCGTTGAGCCCTGTGTTGGCGTGTGAAAGTGGACCTACGCCACGAGGAATCCAACAAACTGCGGAGGACTCCTCTGATACGCCTCTTGTGAGTAAAGTGCCGTGTAAGTACAATCTGTGCACTACGGGCGGCATAATCATATGGATTTACACTATTGCATTCTTCCTCCAATTTGCAGGATATCCACTAATAGGACATCTGCAGACCTCGAAACTTTTCTGAAGGGAGAAAAAACTGTTTTATATCACCTACTTATACACGCGCGGTTCGAACCTTATATGTCCAGGTTAAATAGAGGCTGGGTCACATGCTGCACTTGGCCAATCACAGCCATGCCATTAGTAGGCATGGCCGTGATGGTTTCTTAGGAGCAAGAAGTAAACGCTAGCTGATTGGCTGCTGTGCAGCCCTTCAGAAAGCGGGAAGAAATCGCCAAACAACGAACCCGAAACCGAACTTTTACGTAAATTATAAACAGTTATACAGTTTGGGTTCACTCATCCCTACTCATAATCTATCAAAGTATTAAATAATTGTATATATAAATATATTTATAGTAGTATTCTTCGCCAAGCTAGGTGATACATTCCCACTGGAAAGACTTGTTCCAAGTTCTTCCCATTTATGTTGTGTGTCTTAATAGTCTTACAAAGTCATACATGTGAATACATGTTTAGCATTAATGTCATCTCACATGAAAATAACTTATTATCTGAGGAAATAGTCGGCCTCAGATGTGAATTATATCGATTGGGTTATCTACAATTTACCAGGTCAATCAACCAAGAAGTTATGAAAAATTCATGGTTGATTATTTTTATGACCATAATTAATAATTCTTAATTTAATTATTATTAATCCGACAATTCACATTGGGGTACAATTGTTCATGTAGTGGGACTCCTACACTCATAAAGCCTATGCACTAAGTGAAAGGGCTGCCAAAAATTACAAGGAAACAGCACTCCAATACACCCTTTGTTACATATAAAGAAGGGTGTCATACACACCTTACAAAATTATGATTGATGGCCTGCTAGGGACTCTCAAAAACATTTGGAGTAAGGGCCTGCTGATCTGGCCATCTAAAACATTAGGGGCGAGGGCCTGCTGCTGAGCTGACCCTCTAAAAGTTTGCAGGTGAGGGCCTGTAGGTGAGCTGACCCTGTAAATCATTATATGTGAGGGCCTGTAGGTGAACTAACCCTGTAAATAATTGTAGGTGAGGGCCTGCTGATGAGCTTACCCTCTAAACAATTATATGCGAGGCCTGTAGGTTAGCTGACCCTGCAAAACATCATATGCGAGGGCCTGCAGGTGAGCTGACAATGTAAATGATTGTAGATGATGGCCTGCTGGTGAGCTAACCCTCTAAAAAATTATATGCGAGGCCTGTAGGTTAGCTGACCCTGTAAAATATCATATGCGAGGGCCTGCAGGTGAGCTGAAAATGTAAAAGATTGTAGATGATGGCCTGCTGGTGAGCTGACCCTCTAAAAGGTTGTAGGAAAGGGCCTGCAGGTGAGCTGACCCTATAAAACATTATATGCAAGGGCCTGCAGGTGAGCTGACCCTATAAAACATTATATGCAAGGGCCTGCAGGTGAGCTGACGCTTTAAAAGATTGTAGGTGAGAGCCTGCTGGTGAGCTGACCCTGTAAAACATGATATGCGAGGGCCTGCAGTTGAGCTGACCCTGTAAAACATTATATGCAAGGGCCTAGAGGTGAGATGACCCTGTAAAAATTATATTTGAGGGCCTGCAGATGAGCTCACCCTGTAAAAAATTATATACGAGTGTCTGCAGGTGAGCAGACCCTGTGAAACATTATATGCAATTCCTGCAGGTGAACTGACCCTGTAAAAAATTGTAGGTGAGAGCCTGCTGGTGAGCTGACCCTCTAACATGTTGTAGGTGAGGGCCTGCAGGTGAGTTGACCCTGTAAAACATTATATGCGAGGGCCTTGGCTACTCAGACTGGACTTGGTGGAAGACAGTGTGGTGCGTGTAAAGACAATGAGCACTGACTTAGAGGCATTTTCCAGTAAAAAGCCTATGCGCACAAGATGCGCTGGGACTTGCGAAATGAATGGTGGTTAGTGGCTCTTACTGATCATGTGCACCAACTTACAGATCAGACATTCTCTCCAGTCTATAGGGCACATACTGGAAAATGCTTCTAAGTCAGTGCAATGTCTTTACATACACAATGTCATGTGAACTCCTCCCAAGCCTTTTAGCCATTGGATGGCGGCATAGGGGAAATGTGGCTTCTGCAGGTCCTGTTGGTTTCATGTATGTTGGTAAGAGAACTTCAATCGTGCAGGGATTAGCTAATTAGCCGGTCTCTTAATAATTTATACTATTTATACCTCTGTATAGGCTGGTTTCCTCATTGCTGCCCAAATACCCCTGAAGAAGCTAGGTCACAAGCGAAACATGTCGGGGGCAGTTGTATGTTTTAATAACAGCTGATCACTCTACTGTAGCTTAGAAGTCAGGTAGTCCTTGCTTGGACACCAAGCATTTTCACAGTGACATAGGAGGTTTCCAGTTGGCCCATACCAGATGTCCAGTTAGCCCAAATAGTCTGCCGAGTTCACAAAGGAATTACTGTGGTGTGTGTATTGTATCATTGAGCTCTGACAGCTATTGACATAGTGTCAGACCAGTGTGTTGTGAAGTGTGTGTGTGTGTGTGTGTGTCTGTTAATAACATAGGACACAGAGGTAGTGTGTCTGATGACTATATAGGACACAATGTAGCAGCCCTCAATAACCAACACAAAGCATCATTCAACCACAAGAACCTGGTTCTTTTGCACAACCTCTTCTGGTATTAGTGTGGCGTCAACACAGTTCTGTGGACACCTTAATATCACGAAAGGCAGAGTTTCAATTTCTGGCTAGAGATTCTGGCCTCTCGGTATATTGAGGCCATAATACTGGCTTTCAACCTGCACATTGCACATCTCTGGTTCCTAAAAATCTTACCAAAAATATACCATAGCTCTCTCTCTTACAAATAAAAGTGACGTTTTAAATAATATTTGTTTTGTACCTGGGTCAAGATAGGTTAGAGCATTTTTAGGCATTGGATTATACACTATGAAATATATCTTACCTAGGTTAGGTCCTTTTGTTAAGTAACACAGGAGATGTCCCACAGGTCCCACATGTCAATGCTGTCACCAGCAGCTAATAAAAAATTACATGGAATGTCACAGGTATTTGGGATGAGAAACCTTATACAGGAGAGGTACCACAGGTAATGTCACTGTTCACAGCCTCTACGGAAAAAGTACACGGTATGTCACAGATAAAATTTTTATGCACACACGATACACTTTAGATGTGGCCCTGGTAATGTCATTGTCAGAAGTGGACACCATCTATTGAAAAAGTACACTATATGTCACAGATACATTTTTTAACCGCACACGGCACACTGGAGATGTGGCACTGGTAATTAGTGTTGGGCGCAAATATTTGAATAGCGAATATTTATCGCGAATATCAACACTTTGAGAATTCGCGAATATTTAGAATATAGTGCTATATATTCGTAATTTTAAATATTCAACTTTTTTTCATCATTAACCTCCCTCTTGCTTGTGCGGCCAATGAGAAGGCTGCAATGTCTTTGTCTGAGCTTAGCAACATCCTTAGCAACCAATAGGAAAGTTGCTTACCCCTTACTATATTACAAACCTCCCCAGCAGCCATTTTCTATAGTATAATGGAGTTCTGAGAAAGACAGCAGTGTGATTGCTGTGCTTTATGCTTTGCTGTATATACATTAGACAGTTAACTTAGATATATAATTCAGATAGTTAGGGGAGATAGTGTAGGTTACATTGATTTATAGTGTTGCTGATAGGTTCGAGTGCAGGGTGTTAGGTTGTGTGAGAGGTTCTTCTGTCCATACATACATAGTGCTGTGATGTCACCCAGTTGCACGTATTGCGCAAAAATATGCACATCATTAATTGCTGATTTTCACAATCACAATTATATATTGGAGCACTCTACCTGCATATAAAGCTATTGTAATGTTATGCCGTGCTAACCAATATCTCCAGTCTCAGCAAACTTATAGCAGCTTGCAAAATGTAACCAAAGTGACCCATGCCTGTATTGCGTGCGCATTACGCAAATATTACATTGCTGATTTTTCGCAATCAAGAAAATAAGCCAGAATTAGCAAATATATGGTGAATATTCACCCATATATTCGTGAAATATCGCGAATTCGAATATGGCCCTTACCACTCATCACTATGTCACTGTCAGAAGCGAACACCGTCTATTGAAAAAGTACACTGTATGTCACACATAAATTTTTAACCACACATGTTACACTGCAGATGTGGCACTAGTAATGTCACTGTCAGAAGAGGACACCATCTATTGAAAAAGTACACTGTATGTCACAGATAAATTTTTCAGCGCACATGGTACACTGGAGATGAGGCACTGGTAATGTCACTGTCAGAAGTAGTGATGAGCGGCAGGTGCCATATTCGATTTCGACGAAATTGCGAATATTCGAATGAATATTCGTTTCATATTCGTCGAAATCGAATATTCGATCATTTTTCTAGTTATCGCGATTAATATGCGATTTAAATAATCGCGTATTGCGATTTTTAACTTAAGGCTACTTTCCTATTGGTTTCATATCTAGAATTAGCGAGGATGACGAATATGACGAATGTATTCGTCATATTCCTCAAAATGAAGATAACGAAGTATTCTACATCTTCGCTTTAGCTACCTATTCAGTCAACTCGCTAATTCTAGCAATCAAATAGGAAGGTTGACTATAGAGACAGCTGTGTTAAATTCGCTATGCAATTTTTTTTTTTTTTTTAATAAATAGAATACTTATAATAATTTTATCAAGTAATATAATTATTGTATTAAAAAAAAATAAATCACATAGCGAATTTAACACAGCTGTCTGGTAAGTCAACCTTCCTATTTGATTGCTAGAATTAGCGAATAGCGAAGTTGACGATGACGAGACGAATAGGTAGCTAAAACGAAGATGTAGAATACTCGTTATCTTCGTTTTGAGGAATATGACGAATACATTCGTCATATTCGCTATTCGCTAATTCTACCAAGCCAACCATAACTTCTGTGCTCATGGAGCGTCCCGATCACCATGGGAACGTCTCCATATACTAAAATGTACTGTCGGATTTGAGGAATACGTTGAAATCGCAATGCGATTAATTCAAGTTATATTAATCGCATTGCGATTTCAACTTAGAGCTGGGTTTATAATGGGTCAGCTTGGTAGAATTAACGGAGTTAATGAATATGGAATATAGCAGCAGTGCTAAGTTGAAACTCGCAATGCGATTAATTTAAATTAAAGTATTCGCATTGCGATTTCAACTTAGCACTGCTAGTGCATAGCTAATCTATATTCCATATTCGTTAATTCTAGCCTATGTAAGATAGCAGTGCTAAGTTGTAATCGCAATGCGATTAATATAACTTGAATTAATCGCATTGCGATTTCAACGTAATTCCTCAAATCCGACAGTACATTTTAGTATATGGAGACGTTCCCATGGATGGGGACGCTCCATGAGCACGGAAGTCGGCAGAAGCGGCAACGGGAACTGACTAGAGCAGCCAGGAAGCCTGGAATCCTCAGGACAGGTAAGAACTACTTTTGGGAAGTGGGAAAGAAAAAAATATAACAAAAAAAAAACAAAAAAAAACGAATATTCGAAATAGCGAATTTATAGCGCTATATTCGAAATATTCGCGAATTAGCGAAGTGCCGATATTCGCTAAAAAAATTCGCTTTTCGAATATTCGCGCTCAACACTAGTCAGAAGCTGACACTGTCTACTGAAAAAATTACACTGTATGTCACTGATACATTTTTTAACCACACACGGTACACTGGATATGTTTCACTGGTAATGTCACTGTCAGAAATGGATACTGTCTATTGAAAAAGTACACTGTATGTCACAGATAATTTTTTGAACACACACATTACACTTTAGATGTAGCACTGACAATGTCACTATTAGAAACGGACACCTTCTATTGAAAAAGTACACTGTATGTCACAGATACATTTTTAACCACACATGTTACACTGCATATGTAGCACTGGTAATGTCACTGTCAAAAGCAGACACCATCTATTGACAAAGTACACAGTATGTCACAGATAATTTTTTTAAAGAACACGTTACACTTTAGAAGTTGCACTGGTAATGTCACTGTTAGAAGCGGACACCATCTATTGAAAAAGTACACTGTATGTCACAGATACATTTTGTCAGTGCACACGGTAGACTGGAGATGTGGCACCGGTAATGTCACTATCAGAAGCGGACACCGTCTACTGAAAAAGTACACTGTATGTCACAGATAATTTTTTCAGTGCACATGTTACACTGCAGATGTGGCGCAACTAATGTCACTTTCTGCAGAGGACACTGTCTATGGAAAAAGTTCACTGGTTGTCACAGATATTTTGGGGATGTGCACACTTTACACAGGAGATGTGGTGTAGCTAATTTAACCATCCGCAGAGGACACCGTCTACGGAAAAAGTACAATGGATGTTCCAGATATTTTTGGGATTCACACACTTTACCCAGGAGATGTGGCACAGATAATGTAACTGTCTGCAGCGGACACCATCTATGGAAAAAGGACACTGGATTAGGGTTGAGCGAACCTGAAAGGTAAAGTTCAGGTTCGTAGCGAACTTTAGGGTTTTGGTACCCGTACCCGAACCTGGACATTTTTGAAAAAGTTCGGGTTCGAGTTCAGTGTTCGGCGATTTCTTTGCTCTTTTGAAAGACTGCAGGGAAGTCAATCGACAAGCGTTTCACTAGTCTGCCCTTAGAAGCCATCACAACCATGCCTACTAATGTCATGGCTGTGATTGGCCAAGTGCAGCATGTGACCCAGCCTCTATATAGGGTGGAGTCACATAGCGCCGCTCATCACTCTGCTCTTCTCATTGTAGGGATAGGATGATGCTGCTGCTGTGAGGGAGAGATTAGAGAAGAATTCTGTTGAACTTGGTGGTGTTAAATATTCAAACTACAGCGATTATTGAGGGTGCTATGCTACATTTTTGTACCCAGCCCTGAGCCCAGTGACAGTGAAAAATAACTTTTGATCCATCTGCTATTCGCTGGGCCTCGGCGGCCATTTTTGCAAGTGCAGTCCCTTGCTACTGCATGTGAACTCCATGTATGCCAGGGATATTACTTTAATTGTGTTCTGGTAGCACAGTGGAGGACAAACTCTATTTTCAAACCGTTCAAGTACCCCTGAGGCCTGCAGTGCATACCTGGCAGTGAAAATTATTCAATTACATTAGTCTGTCACATTATTTTGTGACCTAAAGCAATTTTTTATCTGTATGCAACAGGCACTGCATATCTGACAGTCCAATAAAATCGTTAAATACTGCAGCTACCTTGCTGATATAAAAAAGCACATTTTTCTTTTGCAAGATAGTAAATATACGGGCTATGCTGCATTTCTGAATCATCTGTTACATTGGTGGGTGACATTTTGCCAGTTTAGCCATATACAAACCCCTGCTCTGCATAGGTGAAAGAGACGTAAATTTGTAAAAATCGTCAGGTACATTATTGGGTTATATTTTGCCAGTTTTGCTGTATAAAACCCCTGTTGTTAATGGATGTAAATTTGGAAAAAAACTGTTGTTACATTATTGGGTGACATTTTGCCAGTTTTACCGTATACAAACCCCTGCTCTGCAAAGGTGACAGGTAGGTAAATTTCTAAAAATCATCTGTTACATTATTGGGTTAACCTAGATATGCCATATACAAACCCCAGCTCTGCATAGGTGACAGGGAAGAAAATTATAAAAAATCATTTGTTACGTAGGTGGGTGACATTTTGCCAGTTTTGCCGTATACAAACCCGTGATCTACATAGGTGACAGGGCGATTAAATTTCTAAAAATCCTCTGTTACATTGGTGGGTAACATTTTGCCAGTTTTGCAGTATACAATCCCCTGCACTGCATAGTTGACAGGGAGGTACATTTCAAAAAAATCATCTGTTACATTGGTGGGTGACATTTTGCCAGTTTTGCCGTATATAAACCCCTGCTCTGCATAGGTGACAGGGAGGAAAATTTCAAAATATCAGCTGCTACATTGGTGAGTGACATTTTGCCAATTTTGCCATATACAAACCCCTGCACTGCAAAGGTTACAGGGACATAAATTTGTAAAAATCCTCTTTTAAGTTATTGGGTGATATAAACCTAGATATGCCATAAACAAACCCCAGCTCTGCATAGGTGACAGGGAGGTATATTTCTAAAAATCATCTGTGACATTGGTGGGTGACATTTTGCCGGTTTAGCCATATTAAAACCTCTGCTCTGCATATGTGACTGGGACATAAATTTGTAAAAATCGTCTTTTATATTATTGGGTGACATTAACCCAGTTTTGCCTTATACAAAAGCCTGCTCTGCATAGGTGACAGGAAGGTAAATTTCAAAAAATCATCTGTTACATTATTGGGTGACATTTTGCCAGTTTTTCGAATACAAGCCCCTGCTCCGCATAGTTGACAGGGAGGTAGATTTCTAAAAATCATCTGTTACATTATTGGGTGATAATAACCCAGTTTGGCCATATACAAACCCCAGCTCTGCATAGGTGACAGGAAGGTAAATTTCTAAAAATCATCTGTAACATTGGTGGGTGACATTTTGCCAGTTTTGCCATAAACAAACCTCTGCTCTGCATAGGTGACAGGGAGGTAAATTTCTAAAAATCATCTGTTACAGTGGTGCATGAAATTTTGCCAGTTTTGACATATTCAAACCCCTGCTCTGCATAGGTGACAGGGAGGTAAATTTGAAAAAATCATCTTTTACATTGGTGGGTGACATTTTGCTGGTTTTGCATGGGTGACAGAGAGGTTAATTTCTAAAAATCATCTGTGACATTGGTGGGTGACATTTTGCCAGTTTTGCCATATACAAACCCCTACTCTGCATAGGTGACAGGTAGGTACATTTCAAAAAATCATCTGCTACATTGGTTGGTGACATTCTGCCAATTTTGCCGTATACAAACCCCTGCACTGCAAAGGTGACAGGGACATAAATTAGTAAAAATCGTCTGTTACATTATTGGGTGACATTTTGCCAGTTTTACCGTATTCAAACCCCTGCTCTGCAAAGGTGATAGGGGGGTAGATTTCTAAAAATCATCTGTTACATTATTGGTTGACATTAACCCAGTTTTGCCATATACAAACCCCTTCTCTGCATAGTTGACAGGGAGGTAAATTTCCAAAAATCATCTGTTACGTTGGTTGGTGACTTTTGCCAGTTTTGCCATATACAAACCCCTTCTCTGCATAGGTGACAGGGAGGTAAATTTCAAAAAATCATCTGTTACATTGGTTGGTGACATTTTGCCAGTTTTGCCATAAACAAACCTCTGCTCTGCATAGGTGACAGGGAGGTAAATTTCTAAAAATCATCTTTTACATTGGTGGGTCACATTTTGCCAATTTTGCCGTATAAGAACCCCTGCTCTGCAAAGGTGACTGGGACATAAAGTTGTAAAAAATCGTCTGTTACATTGGTATGTGACATTTTGTAATTTTTGCATAGGTGACAGGGAGGTAAATTTCAAAAGATCATCTGTTACATTGGTGGGTAATATTTTGCCAGGTTTGCCGTATACAAACCCCTGCTCTGCATAGGTGACAGGGAGGTAAATTTCTAAAAATCCTCTGTCACATTGGTGGTTGACATTTTGCCAATTTTGCATAGGTGACAGGGAGGTAGATTTCAAAACATCATTTGTTACATTATTGGGTGACATTAACCCAGTTTTGCCATATACAAACCCCTGCTCTGCATAGGTGACAGAGAGGTACATTTCTAAAAATACTCTGCGACACTGGTGGGTGACATTTTGCCAGTTTTGCCATTTACAAACCCCTTCTCTGCATAGGTGACAGGGTGGTAAATTTCAAAAATCATCTGTTACATTGGTTGGTGACATATTGCCAGTTTTGCCATATACAAACCTCTGCTCTGCATAGGTGACAGGGGGTACATTTCTAAAAAGTCCTCTGTTACATAGGTGGGTGACATTTTGCCAGTTTTGCTGAATACAAACCCCTGCTCTGCAAAGGTGACAGGGAGGTAAATTTCTAAAAATCTTCTGTTACATTATTAGGTGACATTAACCCAGTTTTGCCATATAAAATCCCCTGCTCTGCATAGGTGACAGGGAGGTAAATTTCTAAAAATCCTCTGTTACATTTGTGGGTGACATTTTGCCAGTTTTGCCGTACACAAACCCCTTCTCTGCATAGGTGACAGGGAGATAAATTTCATAAAATCATTTGTTACATTGGTTGGTGACATTTTGCCAGTTTTGCCATTTACAAACCCCTGTTCTACATAGGTGACAGGGAGGTAAATTTCTAAAAATCATCTGTTACATTGGTGCGTGACCTTTTGCTAGTTTTGCCGTATACAAACCCCTGCTCTGCATTCGTGACAGGGAGGTGAATTTGCAGAAATCGTCTGTTTCATTATTGGGTGACATTTTGCCAGTTTTGCCATTTACAAACCCCTGCTCTGCATAGGTGACAGGGAGGTAAATTTCAAAAATCATCTGTTACATTGGTGGGTGACATTTTGCCAGTTTTGCCGTAGACAAACCCCTGCTCTGCATAGGTGACAGGGAGGTAAATTTCTAAAAACGTCTGTTACATTCTTGGGTGACATTAACCCACTTTTGCCATATACAACCCCGCTCTGCATAGGTGACATGGAACTAAATTTAGTAAAAATGTCTGTTACTTCGTTGGGTGATTGCAAAAAATGAGAAGAGCGTCAAATATGGGACGTGGCCCTGGTCGTGGTGCTGCTGGTGTTGGTACAGCTCCTGTTGCAGGAACAGGACGTGGTCGATCTGTGCCAGCTACACGCCCAAATCAAACACCTTCCTCAGCTGCGCGTACTCGACAGAGCCTTCAGTGTTTTTTAGTAGGCCCGAATGGCGCTCTACGAATGGTGAGGCCAGAACAAGTAGAGGCGATAGTGGATTGGGTGGCTGAAAGTGCCTCCAGTACCTTCACATTGTCTCACACTGGTTCGCTGCTGAAAGGACAGAGTTGGCATCTGCAGGCCATGGGCATCTATCTAGCACTTCACCCCTTGCAAATCAGCCAAGCATTCTGAGCCCCAAGTCATGCAGCAGTCTCTTATGCTTTTTAATGACTCTGCTGGCAGGGTTTTCCAGGACCATCAACCTAGCCCTGCCCCAGAAGTGGAAGAAATTGAGTGCATTGATGCCCGACCACTTATGTTTGAGGATAAGGAAATGGGAAGACCACCACAGCCTGTCTCTGATGATGACGAAACACAGGTGCCAACTGCTGCGGCTTTCTGCAGTGATCAAACCGACAAGGAGGGCAGGGGTGAAGACTCGGTGGAAGATGATGTGGAGGACTATGAGGTTCTAGACCCCACATGGAATCTAGGTCATGTGAGTGACCTGTGCAGTATGGAGGGAGAGGCGGTGGTCACACAGAGCCCCAAGCACAGCAAAGAGGGAGCAGGTTGCAAAAGCAGAGCGGCCGTCCCTAGACAGTAAGCCTGCTACTGCCCCCTGCACCCAGGGACCGAGCACAACAAAGCCAGCTCCAAGGAGTTCCCTGGTGTGGCAGTTCTTCAGACAATGTGCAGACAAGACATGAGTGGTCTGCACGCTGTGCAATCAGAGTCTGAAGCGAGGCATACACATTCTAAACCTGAGCAAAACCTGCATGACCAGGCATCTAAGTGTAAAGCATGAGCTGCAGTGGAGTAAACACCTCCAAAACCAAGAAAGATCTCAGGCTCCTCCTGCTCCCTCTTCTGCTGCAGTCTCGGCCTCTTCCTCCACCTCTGGAGTGACACTGGCACCGGCCAACCTGCAAAAAAGGATGTTTCAGCAATGCAACCACATCCGTCACCTTCAACAAGCAGCATGGTGACATGGGTGATATAAACCTAGATATGCCATAAACAAACCCCAGCTCTGCATAGGTGACAGGGAGGTATATTTCTAAAAATCATCTGTGACATTGGTGGGTGACATTTTGCCGGTTTAGCCATATTAAAACCTCTGCTCTGCATATGTGACTGGGACATAAATTTGTAAAAATCGTCTTTTATATTATTGGGTGACATTAACCCAGTTTTGCCTTATACAAAAGCCTGCTCTGCATAGGTGACAGGAAGGTAAATTTCAAAAATCATCTGTTACATTATTGGGTGACATTTTGCCAGTTTTTCCGAATACAAGCCCCTGCTCCGCATAGTTGACAGGGAGGTAGATTTCTAAAAATCATCTGTTACATTATTGGGTGATAATAACCCAGTTTGGCCATATACAAACCCCAGCTCTGCATAGGTGACAGGAAGGTAAATTTCTAAAAATCATCTGTAACATTGGTGGGTGACATTTTGCCAGTTTTGCCATAAACAAACCTCTGCTCTGCATAGGTGACAGGGAGGTAAATTTCTAAAAATCATCTGTTACAGTGGTGCATGAAATTTTGCCAGTTTTGACATATTCAAACCCCTGCTCTGCATAGGTGACAGGGAGGTAAATTTGAAAAATCATCTTTTACATTGGTGGGTGACATTTTGCTGGTTTTGCATGGGTGACAGAGAGGTTAATTTCTAAAAATCATCTGTGACATTGGTGGGTGACATTTTGCCAGTTTTGCCATATACAAACCCCTACTCTGCATAGGTGACAGGTAGGTACATTTCAAAAATCATCTGCTACATTGGTTGGTGACATTCTGCCAATTTTGCCGTATACAAACCCCTGCACTGCAAAGGTGACAGGGACATAAATTAGTAAAATCGTCTGTTACATTATTGGGTGACATTTTGCCAGTTTTATCAGTATTCAAACCCCTGCTCTGCAAAGGTGATAGGGGGTAGATTTCTAAAAATCATCTGTTACATTATTGGTTGACATTAACCCAGTTTTGCCATATACAAACCCCTTCTCTGCATAGTTGACAGGGAGGTAAATTTCAAAAATCATCTGTTACATTGGTTGGTGACTTTTGCCAGTTTTGCCATATACAAACCCCTTCTCTGCATAGGTGACAGGGAGGTAAATTTCAAAAAATCATCTGTTACATTGGTTGGTGACATTTTGCCAGTTTTGCCATAAACAAACCTCTGCTCTGCATAGGTGACAGGGAGGTAAATTTCTAAAAATCATCTTTTACATTGGTGGGTCACATTTTGCCAATTTTGCCGTATAAGAACCCCTGCTCTGCAAAGGTGACTGGGACATAAAGTTGTAAAAATCGTCTGTTACATTGGTATGTGACATTTTGTAATTTTTGCATAGGTGACAGGAGGTAAATTTCAAAGATCATCTGTTACATTGGTGGGTGATATTTTGCCAGGTTTGCCGTATACAAACCCCTGCTCTGCATAGGTGACAGGGAGGTAAATTTCTAAAAATCCTCTGTCACATTGGTGGTTGACATTTTGCCAATTTTGCATAGGTGACAGGGAGGTAGATTTCAAAACATCATTTGTTACATTATTGGGTGACATTAACCCAGTTTTGCCATATACAAACCCCTGCTCTGCATAGGTGACAGAGAGGTACATTTCTAAAAATACTCTGCGACACTGGTGGGTGACATTTTGCCAGTTTTGACATTTACAAACCCCTTCTCTGCATAGGTGACAGGGTGGTAAATTTCAAAAAATCATCTGTTACATTGGTTGGTGACATATTGCCAGTTTTGCCATATACAAACCTCTGCTCTGCATAGGTGACAGGGGGTACATTTCTAAAAAGTCCTCTGTTACATAGGTGGGTGACATTTTGCCAGTTTTGTTGAATACAAACCCCTGCTCTGCAAAGGTGACAGGGAGGTAAATTTCTAAAAATCTTCTGTTACATTATTAGGTGACATTAACCCAGTTTTGCCATATAAAATCCCCTGCTCTGCATAGGTGACAGGGAGGTAAATTTCTAAAATCCTCTGTTACATTTGTGGGTGACATTTGCCAGTTTTGCCGTACACAAACCCCTTCTCTGCATAGGTGACAGGGAGATAAATTTCATAAAATCATTTGTTACATTGGTTGGTGACATTTTGCCAGTTTTGCCATTTACAAACCCCTGTTCTACATAGGTGACAGGGAGGTAAATTTCTAAAATCATCTGTTACATTGGTGCGTGACCTTTGCTAGTTTTGCCGTATACAAACCCCTGCTCTGCATTCGTGACAGGGAGGTGAATTTGCAGAAATCGTCTGTTTCATTATTGGGTGACATTTTGCCAGTTTTGCCATTTACAAACCCCTGCTCTGCATAGGTGACAGGGAGGTAAATTTCAAAAATCATCTGTTACATTGGTGGGTGACATTTTGCCAGTTTTGTCGTAGACAAACCCCTGCTCTGCATAGGTGACAGGGAGGTAAATTTCTAAAAACGTCTGTTACATTCTTGGGTGACATTAACCCACTTTTGCCATATACAACCCCCTGCTCTGCATAGGTGACATGGAACTAAATTTAGTAAAAATGTCTGTTACTTCGTTGGGTGATTGCAAAAATGAGAAGAGCGTCAAATATGGGACGTGGCCCTGGTCGTGGTGCTGCTGGTGTTGGTACAGCTCCTGTTGCAGGAACAGGACGTGGTCGATCTGTGCCAGCTACACGCCCAAATCAAACACCTTCCTCAGCTGCGCGTACATCGACAGAGCCTTCAGTGTTTTTAGTAGGCCCGAATGGCGCTCTACGAATGGTGAGGCCAGAACAAGTAGAGGCGATAGTGGATTGGGTGGCTGAAAGTGCCTCCAGTACCTTCACATTGTCTCACACTGGTTCGCTGCTGAAAGGACAGAGTTGGCATCTGCAGGCCATGGGCATCTATCTAGCACTTCACCCCTTGCAAATCAGCCAAGCATTCTGAGCCCCAAGTCATGCAGCAGTCTCTTATGCTTTTTAATGACTCTGCTGGCAGGGTTTTCCAGGACCATCAACCTAGCCCTGCCCCAGAAGTGGAAGAAATTGAGTGCATTGATGCCCGACCACTTATGTTTGAGGATAAGGAAATGGGAAGACCACCACAGCCTGTCTCTGATGATGACGAAACACAGGTGCCAACTGCTGCGGCTTTCTGCAGTGATCAAACCGACAAGGAGGGCAGGGGTGAAGACTCGGTGGAAGATGATGTGGAGGACTATGAGGTTCTAGACCCCACATGGAATCTAGGTCATGTGAGTGACCTGTGCAGTATGGAGGGAGAGGCGGTGGTCACACAGAGCCCCAAGCACAGCAAAAGAGGGAGCAGGTTGCAAAAGCAGAGCGGCCGTCCCTAGACAGTAAGCCTGCTACTGCCCCCTGCACCCAGGGACCGAGCACAACAAAGCCAGCTCCAAGGAGTTCCCTGGTGTGGCAGTTCTTCAGACAATGTGCAGACAAGACATGAGTGGTCTGCACGCTGTGCAATCAGAGTCTGAAGCGAGGCATACACATTCTAAACCTGAGCAAAACCTGCATGACCAAATCAGGTGTGCACTGCGCACAGATGCCCATTGTCCATCTGTGGCAAGGTCCACATAACTACCGATACGTTGACCAGTAAGCAGAGGCAGGGACATTATATCTCCCTAACAGCACACTGTGTAATTGCAGTGGCGACTGGGCCTGAGGCGGATAGCTGTTTCGCGACATATCCTTCTCACCTCCGCCAGGATTGTAGGGCATTTCTATTTGCCTCATGTTGCCTCCTCCTGCTACTCCGCTTCCTCCTCCTCTACCACCTCCTCATCTGGTCAGCGTAACACCTTCACCACCAACTTCAGCACAGGCAGGGAAAACGATACCAGGCAGCAGTTTTGAAAATTCATCTGTTTTAGGGACAAACCCCACACCACACAGGAGCTGTGGACGGGCATGGAAAAACAGACCGATGAGTGGTTGGTGCCACTGAGCCTCAATCCCGGCCTGGTAGTGTGCGATAATGGGCGAAATTTCGTAGCAGCTCTGGTCATAGCCGATTTGACGCACATCCCTTGCCTGGCGCATGTGCTGAATTTGGTGGTGCAGAAATTCCTGAAAACTACCCTGATATGTCAGAGCTGCTAAAGAAAGTGCGGGCAATCTGTGCACGCTTTGGCGTTCTCACCATTTTGCTGCTCGCCTGTCTGAGCTGCAGCGTAACTCGGCCTTTCTGCTCACCGCCTCATATGCGATGTGCACACAAGGTGGAACTCCACCTTGCACATGCCTGAGAGACTGTGCGATAGGCGATAGTGGAGTTTCAGCTGCAGCACGCATGGTTGAGTCACTCTGCAGAACAGCACCACTTCTCCGCCACTGAGTGGGCCTCCACACTAGACCTGTGTGACTTGTTGCGCTGCTTTGACTACTCCACCAACATGGCTAGTGCCGATGACGCCATTCTAAGCGTTACTATGCCACTTCTATGTCTCCTTTAAAAAATGATGGCGATGATGGAAGAGGATGTGGTGCAGGAGGAAGAGGAGGAGGAAGACTGATCATTTCCATGGTTTTCAGGCCAGTCATTCACAAGTGGCTCAGAGGGTGGGTTCCTGCACCAACATAGGCCAGGTACACACTTGTCCAGCCAGGGCACAGTTCTGGAGGATGGGGAGGATGAGGAGGAAGGGGAGGATAAGGAGTAACCATGTTCATAGCAGGGTGGCACCCAAAGTAGCTTAGGGCCATCACTACAGCGTGGCTGGGGGATACCGAGGACACAGGCAATACACCTTCCATAGAGGACATCTTGTTGTTGCCTCTGGGCAGCCTGGCACACATGAGTGACTACATGATGCAATGCCTATGCAACGACCGCCGAGTTGCCCACATTCTAACTTGTGCTGATTACTGGGTGGCCACCCTGCTGGATCCCCATTACAAGGACAATATGCCATCCTTAATTCCCTCACTGGAGCATGATCAGAAGATGCGCGAGTACAAGTGCACGCTGGTAGACACGCTGCTGATGGCATTCCCACCTGACACCGGGCGTTAGGTGGAAACACAAGGCGTAAGGCAGAGGAAGAGGAAGAAGTCGCTAACGCAGCCGGGCACCACCAGCACCTCAGAAAGCGGGGTTAGCATGGCCAAAATGTGGAAAAGCTTTGTCACCACGCCACAACAACCAGCACCACCAGCTGATATGCAATGTCTAAGCAGGAGGCAGCATTTCAGCAACATGGTGGAGCAGTATGTGTGCACACACCTACACGTACTGACTGATGGGTCTGCCACATTCAACTTCTGGGTCTCCAAATTGGGATCATGGCCTTAGCTTGCCCTTTACGTCTCTGAGGTGCTGGCCTGCCCTGCAGCCAGTGTATTGTCTGAACGTGTATTTAGCATGGCAGGGGCGCTATCACAGACAAGCGCAGCCGCCTGTCCATTGCTAATATAGACAAGCTCACGTTCATTAAAATGAACCAGGCATAGATCCCACAGGACTTGTCTATAACTTGTGCAGAATAGACATTTATACCGGCCTCAACCATCCATTCTTGTACTCAAGTGCACTTATTCTTTGTTTGATTTTTTTATATGCCCCAATATTTTTGAGGCTACCCAAAAAAATAAAAATAACTGTGTTGGCTACCTCCTCCACCTCCTACTCAACATCCACCTACTCCTCCTAGTTCAAGATTGTTATTTCTCTATTCACATTTGTTTGCAGAGCACTTTCCATGCTCTTAAGCTTATTTTGCTGCCCTCTTGCCTTTTCCATAAAAATTTTTAGAGCCATTTTAGTGCCCAAAAGTTCTGGTCCCCATTGACTTCAATGCGGTTCGGGTCAAGTTCTTGTCCCGAACTCAAAATTTTTTGCGAAGTTCGACCGAACCCCATGAACCCGAACTTCCAGGTGTTCGCTCAACTCTACACTGGATGTTACAGATATTTTTTGGGATACGCACACTTTACACAGGAGATGTGGCGCAGATAATTTAACTGTCCGCAGCAGCCTATTAGTTTGGTTCTGTAAAGTTTTAGCAATTTAGCGCAGATTGCGGTAAAAATATGTATTGCTGCTGCCACACACAATAGTCCTTAAAAGGACTTTTGAGTCTCTGAAAAGTTTTTCTAATAAAAATAGTCCAATATCAGTCCCTACCCTGTCTGTCCCTTCCTATGCACATCTCTCCCTGACTAAGACTGAGCTGAACACACGCCATCGGGTGCTATATAGCACCCGATGATGCGTTTCGGCCAGCCAATCACTGTAATGCCAGTAACCAACATGGGTACGGCATTATTGTGAGGGCTGTACTTACCCTCACGTTTGTTGGCTGCGTAGCAGCCAAGAAACGTACGGGGAGGAGACTCGAGCATTGCGCTTGAGCACATGCAGTATTCGGCCAAATACTGCCATGTCCTACTACCTAAGATGTGGGATGTGTTGAATTCAATTTTGACAGGATCGTCTTTGCCCCTACAAATGCTAAAAGCCCAAATCACGGTCATCTCTAAAGAAGGGGGACCCTACCCTATTCACTAGCTACCGTCCAATCTCATTACTAAACTGGTATTAAAAGCTGATTGCCAACATGATAGCTTTTTGACCACAGCCCTTGCTCCTGAATCTATATCACATGGATCAAATTTATTTTGTGTCAGGGAGAGAGGGCCATATGAACATAGCCCGCTTGATCCAAATTATCTACCGTACCCACCATACCTCTGCACCACTAGTCCTTCTTGGCACAGATGCAGAGAAGGCTTTCAACCGCATAGACTTGTTGGTTATGACCCAAATCTTAAGAAATGTATTTTTTCTATTCTCATTTATAAATGCCATTATGGCAATGCATAGTGCCTCCTCTGCCAGAGTTATAATAAATTCTACTTTATCCCAGATGTTTCCCATCTATAATTGAACCAGACAGGGGTGTCCCTTGCCCCCCTTATTATATGTGCTAACCATAGAAATCCCTCTCACAAGAGTTTCATCACTCTGTAACAAAAGCATCAACTAGTGGCTTTCACTGATGCACTATTGTTAATATTCACAAACCCTATTGTGGTATTCCCAGCTTTTACTAACCATTTAGACCATTTCAGTTTCCTGTCCAACTTTAAAATAAATCTAACCAAATCTCAGGTTCTGAATGTCACTTTGGACCTATCAGTGCAAAAAGCTCTAGAAATATCCACCCCTTTTATGTGGACCAAAAGGTCTATTAAGTTTTTAGGTATTAATGTCACCTCCAAACTTAGATCCCTTTTTTTTAACGTGTAGCCCCTGAGGTGGAAGTGAATTTTCCTCATTTAGGGAAAAATTCCTATCCCACAGCAGTCCCGACAACAATGAGAATAACTACCTTCTCCCTTCTAACCTTCTCCAGAAATCTAATAACTAAAACGTGTCATTCTATTACACTCCAGAAAAAACATCCAGGCCCCTCTTGAACTATTTTAGTGAATTTACTATCACCACCTCCTCAAGCAGAGAGTTCCATAGTCTCACTGCACTTCCAGTAAATAATCCTCTCCTATATTAGTCTCAAAACCTTCTTTCCTATAGACATATAGGATGTCCCTTGTCACAGTGATTAACCAGCAGCCCCATAGCAAATGTCAAAATGGGCCTTGCACTAAATTGCCAGATTGTACCACCCAAGACAGAAGAGTTTCTTCTTAACAACCTTCCTTGACCAATAGGCCTATTTCTAGAGAATGCACTTACCTTCAGGATTGGAGTCCTGCAAAGATTTTGCCATTCACCGACAAATGGGATAAGACTAACCGGGACTAGGATCCCTCTCCCTGAAGGTCCCATAACAGCTGCATGGTCTGTCTCTTTGATATGTATGCATTTACTTTCAAGGATTTGGAAGGACGTGTTTCTCTCATTTGGTTAACTTCACAAACTCCTCACCAGGACCTTCACTTGCTATTTGAGAAGGTTGAACTGAAAATAAATAATAGGTATCTATTGACCATGTGCAGTCAATCACCATTGTCCATTTCCTGCATCTCCTATTTATTAGAGACTTCATTATTTATAAAGCGATTAAACAGTCATAAAATCAGTCAGATGAGAGAAATGCATTGCTTACAAAAGGGTTAACAGCATTATTGATGGTAAGTACATGGTGGCCATGCTATGCTAACTGTGATTATTAAATTTAGAATGTTTCCTAATAGAAAACACATGACTTTGACAATATCAGGACCTTGGACAGTTCCAGTGCTGTATTACAAAATGAAGCACACGTTACCATAGAATTATAAGGAATACATATCAGACCCTAGCAATAAACAGATTAATATAGTACTATCAATTATCTAATAGTGATGAGTGGCAGGGGCTATATTGGAATTTTCCATATTTCATGAATATTTTGTAGAATATTTGTTATATATTTGCGAGTCGCGGTTATTTTCTTGATTGTAAAAATTGGCAATGTAATATGCGTGAAATGCGCACATAATACAGGCGTGGGTCACTATAGCTAGATTTTTCAAGCTGCTAGACATTTCCTGAAAATATAGGCATGGCAGAACATTACAATAGCTTTATATGCAGATATAGTGCTTCGATATATTCGCGATTGCGAAAATCGGCAATTAATTATGCACAGATTTTTGCTCAATACGTGCAACTTCACATTTTAGCAGGTCTGATGACATATTAGTGATTGGTGCACTAAGTATTGCTGTGAATTTGTGACATCACAGCACTATGTATGTATGTATGTATGTATGTAGCATACATACATACAGACACTCATATATACAGCACTATGTATGTATGTATGGACAGAAGAACCTATCACACTACCTAACACCCTGCACAGCTACACTATATCACAATCTAACCTACACTGACTATCTCTTACTAACTATCTGTAGAATAAGCTAACTAACTAACTATCTAATATCATGTGACACAGGAAAGCAGAGAGCACAGCAATGACACTCCTGTCTATCTCAGAACTGTAATAAACTGTAAAAAATGGCTGTGAAAGAGGTTCTTATATGCTAAAGGGGTAGGCAACTTTCCTATTGGTTGCTAGGGATGTTGCTAAGCTCAGACAAAGACATTGAAGCCTTCTCATTAGCCCACAAGTAGAGATGAGCGAACATTAAAAAAGTCCGTTGTTCGGCGTTCGGTGGTTGTAAGTCGCGCATCCCGTTATGGATTCCACTATAGCGGCATATTCCAAATCCTGTGCTGAGCCACGCCCCCTTCACTGATCACATGACAGTGACGTCACCCCAGGTCCTTCGGCTGTGCAACAGTTCGGGTTGGTGGCAGCCGCCCCTTATGGATTCCATATGCCGCTATAGTGGAATCCATAACGGGATGCGCGACTTACAACCACCCGAACGCCGAACAACTGACTTTTTTTTAATGTTCGCTCATCTCTACCCACAAGCAAAAAGGGAGGTTACTGATTTTAAAAAAAATGTAGAATATTCGAAAATACGAATATATATCACTGCAGATGACACTAAATTGTGTAAAGTAATTAACACTGAAGAGGACAGTTTTCTGCTACAGAGGGATCTGGATAGATTGGAGGCTTGGACAGAGAAATGGCAGATGAGGTTTAACACTGACAAATGTAAAGTTATACACATGGGAAGGAATAATGCAAGTCATCCGTACATACTTAATGGTAAAACACTCAGTAACACTAACATGGAAAAGGATTTAGGAATTTTAATTAACAGCAAACTAAGCTGTAAAAACCAGTGGCAGGCAGCTGCTGCCAAGGCCAATAAGATAATTGGTTGCATCAACAGGGGCATAGATGCCCGTGATGAGAACCTAGTTCTAACCCTTTACAAATCACTAGTCAGACCACACATGGAGTGCAGTGTACAGTTCTGGGCTCCTGTGAACAAGGCAGACATAGCAGAGTCGGAGAGGGTTCAGAGGAGGGCAACTAAAGTAATAACTGGAATGGGGCAACTACAGTACCCTGAAAGGTTAAGGTTATCAAAATTAGGATTATTCACTTTAGAAAAAAGCAGACTGAGGGGAGATCTAATAACTATGTATAAATATATCAGGGGTCAGTACAGACATCTCTCCCATTATCTATTTATCCCCTGGACTGTGACTGTGACGAGGGGACATCCTCTGCGTCTGGAGGAAAGAAGGTTTGTACTCAAACATAGAAAAGGATTTTTCACGGTAAGAGCAGTGAGACTACAGAACTCTCTGCCTGAGGAAGTGGTGATGGTTAGTACAATAAAGGAATTCAAGAGGGTACCTGATGTATTTTTGGAGTGTAATAATATTACAGGCTATAGCTACTAGAGAGGGGTCGTTGATCCAGGGAGTTATTCTGATTGCCTGATTGGAGTTGGGAAGGAATTTTTTTCCCCTTAAGTGGGGAAAATTGGCTTCTGCCTCACAGGGTTTTTTTGCCTTCCTCTGGATCAACTTGCAGGAAAAAGGCCGAACTGGATGGACAAATGTCTTTTTTCGGTCTTATATACTATTTTACTATGTTACTATAATCTAAATATTCGTGAATTCTTGATTAAAATTCTCAATTTGAATATTCGCCCCCAACACTAATATCTAACTGATTATTAATATTGAAATGACTTGTATTATTTATTTCAGATCATTAGTTAAGAATTACCTTATTTATAGAGCTAGCATGCACTTTTCCATTTTTTTATCTCTACTGCTAGATTGTTAAAATAATTTTGAATATTATCTAAATTGAACTCACAAGTTAATGTCTTTTTCAATACTATTAGCATAAAAGGGCATCTGCACTGGTAAAACTCACTCATAAACCTTTTCCTGCTCTGCACTACAAATGTACACTGTTGGCAGCTGTCACTTAAAGGGGTTATCCCATGACTAATGCAAAAAATCAAAATCAGACATAATCTAGTACATGACAATCTGTTTCTAACAAAGCCAGAACATACCCTGTAACTCACAAGATTTCAAAGATCTTCACATTCATTGCTCCAGTTGTCAGAACCTCAATGATCAGACGTGTATCCCCTATCCTGTTAATAAGGGATAAGCTGTCTAAGGGCTCATGCACACGACTGCGGTCCGCAAAAAACAGATCAGCAAAAAATACGGATGACATCTGTGTGCATTCCGTATTTTGCAGAACGGAACAGCTGGCACCTAATAGAACAGTACTATCCTTTTCCGTAATGCTGACAATAATAGGACATGTTCTATTTTTTTGCGGAACGGTAATATGAACATACGGAAATGGAATGCACACAAAGTAACTTCTGTTTTTTTTTGCGGACCCGTTGAAGTAAATGGTTCTGCATAGGGTCCTAACAAAACCCCGTAATGGACACGCAAAGAAAATACATTCGCGTTCATGAGTTCTTAATGGGGAACCCTCTTTAAATGGCTTGTCTGAGATATTCAAAAATCTCAGGCATGCCCCCAAATGTAAAATAAAAAATGATGATATACTTACCTCTATCTCTGTGCGACTAGTTTGCAGACTACAGCAGTGATGTGCAAGTATACAGCACGCGAACGCTGCAGCCAAAGAAAAGGAGACAATTATAAAAAAAAACAAAAAAACATTTAATGGGTTCCTTTTTTGCCCATGCTCCACGCAATAAGTAGTAGGAAGGTGAAGTACAAGGGTACGATCAATAACGTGCTAAAGGGATAAACTGAAAGGATACCACTATAAAACCCTAAGATCTTTGTAAAATATGTGGTAGAAGCCTATGGTCATGCTTTATGTCAAGACCTTGTGAAATTTTCCCTTGTAGAACAGTTTCAACCGAGATATGTAAGAAATGTATATCAACTGTCCATTACCTGTTACCATTTTTTTCTGTTTTACTTGTCTGTTATGACTTCTTTCATCACCATTGTTCTGCCCCAACAAAAATGACAGAAGTGTTGGATTGCCCCAGCATCTGACAGACCCGACTGGTTTTAATGGGGTCCTACGGCATTCTCTCATGGTATCTATCATTTGCAGTGCAGCATGGGGGGCAGAAGTGAACACACCATTAACTGGATGTTTGTTGCATAGTTTGTTTTTTTAATTTTATCATAGTCTTCATGCCTTAACCCCCTGATGAACTCTGCCATACATGTACAGCAGAAATTGTCACTTTAAAGATGGCACCCACCCAGCTGAGATCAAGGAATCTGTTATGTTCTTGTAATAGCTCGGAACCCTGCTTGAGGCTCTGACACCGATCACTGGTTTATTCTGATTGCATGTTATATGTCACCTATAACAAAAAATAATAAAAAAAATAGTTCAAATCACCCCTTTTTCCCAAAATAAAAATAAATAAACAATAAATTTAAAAGAACAAAAATTATAGGCATCACCACATCCAAAAATGCCCTTATTAATTAAATATAGAAATATTTATCCCATATGGTGAATGGCGTAACAGGAAAAAAAATCACAATGGCCTATTTGCTATTTTTTCATCACTTCACCTCCCCACAAAAAAAACATTAAAAAGTGATCAAAAAGTCTTACATACCAATATGGTATCAATGAAAAGTGTGGATTGCCCTTCAAAAAATGAGCCCTCACACAGCTCTATAGATATAAATGTAAAAATAGTTATAGAGGTTGGAATATGGCAATAAAAAGTCCAAGTTTTTATTTTCAGTATTAAAACACAACAAAAAACAAGCCCTCATATGGCTATGTGAACATAAAAATATAAAATAGTTATGGCTCTGGAAAGGCAGGGAATGAAAAACGTAAATGCTTAAACTCAAAATCGCCGGGTCCTCTACAGGTTAAACAATAGGGATTTGGGATACATTTTGTTTTTTAGTCTTTGAAAAACATTCATAAAAACCTAATTAAAACATCAGATAAAGGCAGAAGCTATTTAATGTTAGGTCCTTCCAAAAATCACATTTTAGGAAAGATAAAATAATTAGGCAAGTGAAAAGTTATATGTTTCTTGGAAATCTCACATTTCTCAAGTGCTATTTTGTTTAGGCATCTTGAAAAAAATTGCTTGGAGATGTGCAGCTCAGGAGCAGTAGAGTTATTTTTTGAGAAGGTCTAGTGAACGTGTTAGTTGGGCCCTTGTGTTTTGACATTCGGTGAGGCTTTACCTAGCAATTGAATTGATTCTTGTGTTGAGTTCTTTAATGTGAGCTCAGCAGGAACCATTTCAATCTCAGTAAACCTCTGCTTACAGGGTGAGCACTTTACCTACTATATGGCATATATCCTCTTCTATTTCAAATGTTCTCTTGCCATTTATGACCTCAGACTATGTGTTGTTTGACCCACATTTCAGTAACTTACAGATTTCATTCATTTGAGATATAAGTGCTATTTTGTTCATGAAGAAGTAAGCATATGTGCCTGGGATATCAATTCACTGTATCAGATTTCTCATTGAATGCACTGAGCTTATCAGGATTTGTAGATCCCAGTCAATCTGCTGTATAATTGCTCTTGTGTTAATGACTTTTACAATGTGTTTTCTTTCTGCAATTTCATAGAAGCACAATTACAATTATATTTGACTGCTAAATTGCTAAAAGCATCTGCTCAAACACATTCCAATCACCTAAAAACTGCATGTAAGCATAATTACCCAAAACTATATATGTGACTACTGCATATGAATTGGTAACTGTAATGTATCATTAGTATGGAAACATATACATCTGCTGAATATAATAATACTAATACAGTTAATAAATCTCATATATTTAAATTCATATAATCTGCCTAAGGAGTAGATATTTTCACTCATGATCACTGATAGAGATGAGAGAATCGAAGCTGATGAAGTGGAGTTCGATCCTAATTTCTGGAATTATTCGATTGGCACTGAATACAAATTTCCTCACTGTTCGTGGTAACAAATGACATTTTTCCAAAAATGTCTGCTGCATATGTTAGGACATGGAGCAAAGAACCATGGGAATGAGGATCACCCACAATGCCATGCATGCAGCCAATCAGTAGCCAGCCAACCATGTGATGTCACAGCCCTATAAATAGCCTCAGCCATCTTGGATTCAGCCATTTACCAGTGTACTTAGTGCAGGGAGAAACGTTAGCAGCCTTTTTAGGAAAATTGGTCAGTAGCTATAATTACGGTCAAGGACAATATATGTCTTTACGGCCTGCTGGGTGAATGTGGTTCCTGCCCAGCCACACCATCAACTTGGCCAGGTGGCGCCGCTTCTGCTCCATGTTCTCACTCCGTTAATCCTGCGACAATGTCCGCCTCTATCTCCTCATCCTCCACCGTGTCCTCAGCCTCCACTGCAGGGACAATTCACAGTGCTTCTCCAGCATACCACATGTGCAGGGTATGGCGGTGTCACACTGTTCTACACCTAGTTTGTCTACACTGCTCTGTGTCCTTCAACAAGAAATCAAATCCTGGCTTTCTCCGCAACAACTCAAAATTGGAACCATGGTGACCGACAACGGGAAGATGTCGACACAGCGTCAATGAGGGCTGAGCCATGCGCCCTGCATGGCACACTTTTTCAATCTGGTTGTAAAGCGGTTCCTGATTCCTGAAGTTTTTCGCCCATCTGCAAGACATCCTAAAAATGGCCAGCAAACCTTGCATGCACTTCAGCCACTCTTACACCACCAAACACACCCTCCATGAGCTGCAGCGGCAGAACTGACTCCCCCACCATAGGCTGATATGCGATGTTTCCACCTATTGGAATTCTACCCTCCATATGTTGGACCGACTATACGTTCAGAGAAAGGCCATAAACAATTTCTTGATGATCCAAGCGGACAGAGATACTCCACTGTATAACTTTGATGTTAGCCAGTAGCAGCTCATGCATGACACCTGCCCTTTGAGGATGCTACTTTATTTGTCAGTCGCCAGGACTACGGGATGAACAATGTCATTCCACTGATTCATATTCTGGAAAAGATCCTGGTAAATCTGGCTGGTCAGGGAACTGGAGACATGGTGCTGAGATCTCACGGCTACATGAGCCCTTTGGGGGCTGAACTGGAAGAGAAGAAGGACATTGGAGCACAAGCAATGTGTAGTGAAATGTGTGGTTTTTCTACACAGGTGACAGGAGAGGAGGAGCAGGAGCAGCTGGAGGAGCAAGAGGGAGATGAGGAAGTCCATGTCTGGGAAGTTAAAATCTCCCATTATGTCCACTGTACCTGCCTGTGCAGCACACTTTATTTGGTTAAAAGTTGAGTTTCTATCTCCTCTGTGATGTTAGGGGTCTATAGATTATACAAAGTATTATTTTTTTGTGTTTATATTCATTTTAAATTCCACCCATAAGGTTTCAACATCCTCACCTTCTGCACCCACAATTGCCTCTTTCACACTTGTCTTCAGTTCACTCCTCACATACAGGCACACACCACCGCCTTTTCTATTGACCCTATCTTTCCTAAACAGTGTAAAAAACTCAATATTAACAGCCCAGCATGTTGAAAAATCCAACCATGTCTCAGCCACACCAACTACATCTATGTGTTCTTCTAGTACCATAGCCTTCAGCTCCCTCATTTTACTAGCAAGACTTCTGGCATTTGTGAAAATACATTTTAAATTCCTATTACCTGTAAAGTGAATATCCATGATTTTTGGTTTCCTTGGTTGATGTTTGTATGTAACAGGTTCTTGTTACTAGCAGCTCTATTTTTCATTGGTGTATAGTTTTGCCCTGTCTTCTACCTTCTTTCCTCATTAACCGCAGCCACCACTAAATCCCCACTGTCCACTCCTATATCCCATATTAATTATAAATACACCCCTCAGGAGAGGTGCGACACTTTACCACTGTACTTTTGTATTTATAATTGGTCGAGAGACCTTATAGCGCTTTTGCACTCTCACTGACTAGACTCTAAAATTTCAAATCTTTATTTCTATCTTCTCTAAAACAAAAACATAGGAACTGGACAGGTGAAGTTAAAATTTTTCAGGGTACATCAGAAAAGGAAAATGTATTGAAAAATGTATTGGTCATTAGCATCCAGCTGTATGACTTAGCAGTATTAACTCAGTCTCTAGGGTCTATCACCCATTTATTCGTTATTTAATTTGCTTTTTGTACTGAGTGTCTGCTAGCTAGGTTGGATACGTGAGGGAGAAGGTATATCCCTATATCCCACTCTCTATCCACACTATCTATACTCTTATTAGTTTGACCAGCCACCCTTCCCCAGATCCTAGTTTAAAAACTCTTTCAGCCATTTAACCATTTTTTTCCCCAGAGCAGTTGCACTCTCCCCATTAAGGTGCAGCCTGTCTCTACTATAGAGCCTGTAACTGACAGAGAAGGCCGCCCAGTTCTCCATGAACCCAAACCCTTCCTTCCTGCACCAGCTTCTGAGCCACTTATATAACTCCCTAAGCTCCCATTGTCTCTCTGGTGAAGCTCATGGCACTAGTATCATTTCTGAAAACACTACCTTCAAGGTTCTCTCCTAGTTCCCTAAAATCATTTTAAGGACCTTCCATCTCCCCTGACTTTGCAATTGCTACCATGACCACCATGTCTTCCTCAGCCCCACCCAGCAACCTGTCAATCCAATCCGCAATATGCCGAACCCGAGCACCCGGAAGACAAAACATTGTTCGGCATTCTCAGTCTCAGCGACAGATGACCCTTTCTGTCCTTCTTATAATAGAGTCCACTGTCACCAGCATCTGTCTGACCTTTGCTGCACTCCATTTCCCATCCTTCCCACAGCGGTCATCTTCCTGGTTGCTAGGAGAAAGCCCTGCTGCAGTGCACACGTAGACTTATATAAAATAGACAAGACAGATTATTCCAAAAGGATTTTTTCTTCCTTGCTGAGATATGCTGAGCCAAAATAAAAAGTAAGGAAGGACACATCTGTATGTCCATTACGTTCAAGCAAGGGATGGGAGAGGATGTGGATGGAGGGAAGCATTATGGTTAAATTTGTTTTCCCTAATGATCAAAAGGAAGGTAAAATCATATGGCATGAAACACCTGTCCTAAAAAAGCAAAAGAAATCCCTGTTGATCCCAAGTAGTGATCAGATGGGATCAACATTCATACAAGAATTATAAGTACTATGGGGTAATTTATCAAACTTGTGTAAAGTAGAACTGGCTTAGTTGCCCATAGCAACCAATCAGATTCCATCTTTCATTTTTACAGCTCCTTTGGAGAATGATAGGAGGAATCTGATTAGTTGCTATGGGAAAACTAATTCAGGTCTACTTTACACCAGTTTGATAAAATGACCCCTATGATTTCATAAGTGTTAATATTATTTTGTTCCAAGAAATCATCTAAGGCTTTTTTGAAGACATTATCTATTACTGCAGTGACAGTTCCTGGGGTCACTATTCCACAGATTCAGTTTTTATGGTAAAGAATCCTTGTCGCCTCTGAAAATTAAACCTTTTTCTTCTTTTTTTCTCCCTTCCTCTTGCCTTTTGAGGAGATTTTACACATAACAGCTTTTTCTCCATATTTTTGTATAGGCCATTTATATAGATTAATCATGCCCCCTCATACAGTAGGTGTATATTCTAAATACTAAATAAAAGTCTATATTTTCTCGCTAACTAAGACCCTCCATGCCCCTTATGAGTTTAGTCACTCTTGCTTGCACTTTTTCCAGTTCCAGAGCATCCAATAAAATGGTGTCCAGAACCAAACTGTACAGTCCAGATGAGGCCACGCGAAAGCTTTGTAAGTGGTAATATTACATCCCTTTCTCATGAGTCCATGCCTCTTTTAATAATAAATTGAATACTGCTGTCCTTAAAAGCAGCTGATCGACACCAAGGATCAGGGATCACCATCTATACCAGGGATCAGCAACCTTCGGCACTCCAGCTGTTGTGAAACTTCAATTCCCAGCATGCTCCATTCATTTCCAAGTGAGTTCTTAGAAGAGCAGAGCAAAGATGCATGCTGGGAATTGTAGTTTCACAACAGCTGGAGTGCTGGAGGTTGCCTAATTCTGCTCTATACTGTTATTTGGTCTATAATCTACAAGTTCACCAAAATCCTTCTCAACACATGACTTTTCCAGTTTCAGTTTCCCTAAGACATATTTTTAAATGAAGATTATTTGCACATGGATGGGGTCATCTGTTCCACTACAGCCAATGACTGAATAGGTCATGCTCTGCTAGAGGAACACATCATCACTATGTCCAGTCATTGGCTGCAGCGGCAACATAGTCCCCATTTACTCCAGAGGTTGACAAGTAGAGAACCAGCGCAGTGAGCAGATTAACCTGGAACACAGTGGCAAGTAAGTATCCTTTCCCCACAGAACCAGGAGGATTGATTGTTAACAATTGTATTAAAGTTGTACAACTACTTTGAGGGTCTATAGTATCGCCTGTTTGGCAAGCTGGCAGTGGTGACCTTTCACAGAATATTTTGTGCTTTGGAGCTTCTTTATGAAGATGCTTCTGATCATGTTTTCTCTTCATCACTGACCCTTTATTTCTATAGCAATCAGTGGTGTTTCAGCAACTGAACCAGACCAATCCTGACACTTTTGCATGATAAAATTTTATGAAATGGTGAAAAAGTCATTAATCAGGTTAGTTTGTCTATTTATTTATTTTGCAAGTTATATAATTTAATATGCCAATCATATGTACATAATCTATACTGCATATGTACTATATAATATTAATTTCTAATAATTAGCAATACAAAATGAAATTAAAAACATCAGTATGCTAGTCTGGTGTATTGAGCAAAGTTTAATCGGAACATGCTCCAATCCAGATGGAAAACTATAATTAATGATTTATTAAGCCATGAAGAAATGTAGTGTCATAATGAAAAAGTTCACATCACAAAAATATTAAAAACACTGCAACAGATCTATTAGATGCTTTCCATCTGCCACATGCACTTTTATCCAGATCATAGCCTCAGGAGAAAGATTGAAGATCAGTAACTGTAAAATTCTGAGCTTTGTTGGGGCATTCTTATGTATGCATCAATTAGATATCAGCTTAACACTAGCATATACAATATTTATTATTTAGGGTAGTAGGCTGTATCTACCAGGTAGACAGAATACATACTATATATGCTATAGATCTGTTATGTCTAGAATGCTTTACTATAAGGGTTTTTAGTTTCATTGTATTACTTTTTAACCTCCAGCTTTATAAAACTGTTCAGATACATTGCCTATACTGCCTTAAAGTTGTACAATAGCATAGTATCTCCTGTTTGTCCAGCATTGTGATGGTGTTTTTTTTTTTGTAACTTATATTTGTTTTCTTTATTGTTTATACTTTACGCCCCTATAAGGTTGTCCAAGATCTATGGGGGTTTAACATTGCATTTTTAAATTGATTTCTCCTGTCACTGGGGCTGACATAATAGCCCTAGTTACAGAAGGAATATAGCAACCAGAGGTGTTGTACACATGCGGTTTGCTGCGTTTCCGGGTTATTTGGGTCTCTGGTGACCCGATAACCCGGAATAGGATGGTGATCAGTGGTGTGATAACACACCACCAATCACCATCCTTCGATCTTGTGAGGTGATGGCGCCTTGTGCTGCACATGGGCCTAGTCAAAAAACCTAGTGTCAGGAAGTACTAGAGTGGGGAAGTCCTCTACCAGACCCCACTTTACACTACGGCCATGGCATGCTCACGGTTTGAGTCCATCCGGAAATGCCTGCATTATGCAGATAATACAGCATACCCCCCCACTTTCCAGATGTGGTCCCCCATACTGGAAAGAAGGGACAAACCCAAAAAAGGTGCAGAGTGTGTCACAGAAGGGTGATACGAAAGGACACCACCACTCACTGTGACACGTGCCCCGATCATCCGGGCCTCTGCTTTATTGGTTGATTCAGGGAGTACCACACTTCCATAGAGTACTACATTTATTATCCCCTTTTCCATGTAGCCACTGACAATCGGATAAAAACTATGACTTCTTAGACTTGAGACACCCAAATATTTAAAAAAAAAATGATAGTTTATAAATCTAAAATTAAAAAAATTATTAAAAAGTAGACAAATAAGGCATCGCCACGTCAGTAATAATCTGCCCTATAAAAATACCCCATGACCTGACCCCTTGGATTAACACGGTAAAAAAAAAAAAGTCATATCCCCCCAAAAATAGTGCCAATAAAACCCTCCTCTCATCCCTCAAAAAATGAGCCCTTACCTAAGACAATCGGGTAAAACTAAAAACAAAAATGACTCTTAGGCCTCTTTCAGACGGGCGTTGCGGGTGCACTCCGTCAAACAGTGCGGGTGCGTTGCGGGAATCGCCGCGATTTTTCCCTGCGAGTGCAAAGCGCTGTCATGCGTTTTGCACGCGCGGGAGAAAAATCGGCACTTTTGGTACCCAGACCCGAACCTGCACTTCTTCACAGAAGTGCATGTTTGGGTCAGAAATTGTCCCGCTGGTATTATTTCACATTATAACATAGTTATAATGTAAAATAATACCCTTGGCCATCTCCCTAATGTTTAAACTGGTGCAGAATGAGTTAAAATAATAAACTAATAATTACTTACCTGTTCCATTTGATCGCGAAGCCCGGCATCCTCTCCGTTAGCTTGAAAGATGTAAAGGACCTGTGATGATGTCACAGCATCACATGGCTCAGTCACATGCTCCATCACTATGGTGATGGAGCATGTGATTGGTCCATGTGACCATGTGACATCATCCAAGGTCCTCAACCACTATCCACAGCCTGAGGATAGTGTTTAAGGACCTTGGATGATGTCACATGGTCACATGGACCAATCACATGCTCCATCACCATAGTGATGGAGCATGTGATTGTGCCATGTGATGTGACGTCATCACAGGTCCTTTAGATCATAGATGCTGCAGGGAAAGAGAGGACAGATCGCGACTACGCGATCAAGTGGCTAAGGTAAGTTAACTTTTATTATTTTTAACCCCTTCCTCATCATTTAACAATGCATTCTTTATTAAGAATGCTATTATTTCCCTTATAACCATGTTATAAGGGGAAATAATAGAGATTGGGTCCCGTTGCTAAGCAACAATGCGGGAAAATCGCAATGCATCCGCACTTGGTTGCGGATGCTTGCGATTTTCCCGCATCCCCATTCACTTCTATGGGGCCTGCGCTGCGTGAAAACGCAGAATATAGAACATGCTGCGATTTTCACGCAACGCAGAAGTGATGCGTGAAAATCACCGCTCATGTGCACAGCCCCATAGAAATGAATGGGTCCGATTCAGTGCGGGTGCAATGCGTCCTCCTCACGCATTGCACCCAAGGAAAACTCGCCCGTGTGAAAGGGGCCTTAGACTGTGTAGATAGTTAAAAATGTTTTGTTTTGTTTCAAATGGGATGATATAGTATTAAACCTAAATAAATAAAAAAAGGAGACAAAGTAGGTATCACCGTGTTCATAATAAAATGCTCTATAAAAATACCCCATGACCTAACCCCTCAGATTCACACGGTCAAAAAATGAAATAAAAACAGTGCCAAAAGAGCTATTTTTGGCTAATTTTCCATTTTATCCATTTTTTCCAGTAACAAAGCAAAGGTTAACAGCCAAATAAAACTTACAACTTATTGCCCTGATTCTGCAGTTTACAGAAACACCCCATATGTGGTGGTAAACTGCTGTACGGGCAAACGGCAGGGCGCAGAAGGAAAGGAACGCCATATGGTTCGGGAAGGCTGATTTTGATGGCCTTTTTTATGACACCATGTCCCATTTGAAGCCCCCGATGCACCCTTGGGTAGAAACTCATAAAAGTGACCCCATCTAATAAACTACACCCCTCAAGGTATTCAAAACTTATTTTACAAACTTTGTTAACCCTTTAGGTGTTCCTCAAGAGTTTATGGCAAATGGAGATGAAATTTCAGAATTTCTATTTTTGGTAACCTTGCATCACAAGAATGTAATATAGAGCAACCAAAAATCATATGTACCCTAAAAATAGTCACAACACAACAGCCTCCTTATCCCGTAGTTTCCAAAATGGGGTCACTTTTAGGGAGTTTCTACCCCAGGGGGCTTCAAATGGGACATGGTGTAGATAAACCAGTCCAGCAAAATCTGCCTTCCAAAAACCACATGGCGCTCCTTTCCCTCTACGTCCAGCTGTGCATTCATACAGTAGTTTACGATCACATATGGGGTGTTTCTGCAAACTACAGAATCGGGACTATAAAAATTGGGTTTTGTTTGGCTGTTAACCCTTGCTTCGATACTGGAAAAAATGGATTAAATTGGAAAATTTGAGAAAAATTCTGAAATTTTAGCCCCATTTCCCATTAACTTTTGTGAAACACCTAAAGGGTTATCAACGTTTGTAAAATCAGTTTTGAATACCTTGAGGGGTTTAGTTTCTAGAATGGGGTCATTTTTAGGTGGTGTAAGCCTCACAAAGTGACTTCAAACCTGAACTGGTCCCTAAAAAGTGGATTTTTGAAAATTTCTGAACATTTTCAAGATTTGCTTCTAAAGTTCTAGGCCTTGTAACGTCTCCAAAAACTAAAGTGGCATTCCCAGAAATGATCCATACATGAAGTAGACATCACTTAATTCCTAAGGGAATTAAGTGATGTCATAGCCAGACCATTATTTCTGATATTTACGGACTCTATAATAACAGGGAATGTTCCACAGGATTGGCGCATAGCAAATGTGGTGCCAATATTCAAAAAGGGTCCAAAAACAGAGCCTGGAAATTATAGGCCGGTAAGTTTAACATCTATTGTTGGTAAACTGTTTGAAGGGTTTTTAAGAGATGCTATCTTGGAGTATCTCAATGAAAATAAGCAAATAACGCCATATCAGCATGGCTTCATGAGGGATCGGTCATGCCAAACAAATTTAATCAGCTTCTATGAGGAGGTAAGTTCTAGACTTGACAGCGGCGAATCAATGGATGTCGTATATCTGGACTTCTCCAAAGCATTTGACACCGTACCTCATAAAAGGTTAGTATATAAAATGAGGATGCTCGGACTGGGAGAAAATGTCTGTATGTGGGTAAGTAACTGGCTGAGTGACAGAAAACAGAGGGTGGTTATTAACGGTAGATACTCAGATTGGGTCACTGTAACTAGTGGGGTACCTCAGGGTTCAGTATTGGGTCCTATTCTCTTCAATATATTTATTAATGATCTTGTAGAAGGCCTGCACAGTAAAATATCTATTTTTGCAGATGACACTAAACTGTGTAAAGTAATTAACACTGAAGAGGACAGTTTTCTGCTACAGAGGGATCTGGATAGATTGGAGGCTTGGGCAGAAAAATGGCAGATGAGGTTTAACACTGACAAATGTAAAGTTATGCACATGGGAAGGAATAATGCAAGTCACCCGTACATATTAAATGGTAAAACACTCGGTAACACTGACATGGAAAAGGATCTAGGAATTTTAATAAACAGCAAATTAAGCTGCAAAAACCAGTGTCAGGCAGCTACTGCCAAGGCCAATAAGATAATGGGTTGCATCAAAAGGGGCATAGACGCCCGTGATGAGAACATAGTCCTACCACTTTACAAATCACTGGTTAGACCACACATGGAGTACTGTGTACAGTTCTGGGCTCCTGTGAACAAGACAGACATAGCAGAGCTGGAGAGGGTTCAGAGGAGGGCAACTAAAGTAATAACTGGAATGAGGGATCTACAGTACCCTGAAAGGTTATCAAAATTAGGTTATTCACTTTAGAAAAAAAGACGACTGAGGGGAGATCTAATAACTATGTATAAATATATCAGGGGTCAGTACAGAGATCTGTCCCATCATCTATTTATCCCCAGGACTGTGACTGTGACAAGGGGACATCCTCTGCGTCTGGAGGAAAGAAGGTTTGTACACAAACATAGGAAAGGATTCTTCACTGTAAGAGCAGTGAGACTATGGAACTCTCTGCCTGAGGAGGTGGTGATGGTGAGTACAATAAAGGAATTCAAGAGGGGACTGGATGTATTTCTGGAGTGTAATAATATTACAGGCTACAGCTACTAGAGAGGGGTCGTTGATCCAGGGAGTTATTCTGATTGCCTGATTGGAGTCGGGAAGGAATTTTTTTTCCCTTAAGTGAGGAAAATTGGCTTCTGCCTCACAGGGTTTTTTTGCCTTCCTCTGGATCAACTTGTAGGAAACAGGCCGAACTGGATGGACAAATGTCTTTTTTCGGTCTTATATACTATGTTACTATGTTACTATGTTACTATGTATATATGGAATGTAAATTAATATTTTTTTTGGCGGTATTACTATGTATTATAGAAATAGAGAAATTGAAACTTGCAATTTTTTCTAATTTTTGGTAATTTTTTTTTTTTTTAATAAATAGAAATGAATTTTTTTGACTCCATTTTACACGTGTTATGAAGTACAATATGTGATGAAAAAATAATCTCATATTGGCCTGGATAAGTAAAAGCGTTTTATAGTTATTCACACATAAAGTGACACTGGTCAGATTTGCAAAAAATGGCCAGGTCCTTAGGGTGAAAATGAGCCTGGTTCCTAAGGGGTTAATTAATTATTATGAATTATTATTATTAATAGTGTTGAGCGCGAATATTCGAAAAGCGAATTTTTTTAGCGAATATCGGCACTTCGCTAATTCGCGAATATTTTGAATATAGCGCTATAAATTCGCTATTTCGAATATTCGTTTTTTTTTTTTTTTTTTTTTAGTTATATTTTTTTCTTTCCTACTTCCCAAAAGTAGTTCTTACCTGTCCTGAGGATTCCTGGCTTCCTGGCTGCTCTAGTCAGTGCCCGTTGCCGCTTCTGCCGACTTCCGTGCTCATGTGGAGCGTCCCCATCCATGGGAGAATCTCCATATACTAAAATGTACTGTCGGATTTGAGGAATTACGTTGAAATCGCAATGCGATTAATTCAAGTTATATTAATCGCATTGCGATTACAACTTAGCACTGCTATCTTACATAGGCTAGAATTAACGAATATGGAGTATAGCTATGCACTAGCAGTGCTAAGTTGAAATCGCAATGCTGAATACTTTAAGTTAAATTAATCGCATTGCGATTTCAACTTAGCACTGCTGCTATATTCCATATTCGTTAACCTCGTTAATTCTAGCAAGCTGACCCATTATAAACCCAGCTCTAAGTTGAAATCGCAATGCGATTAATATAACTTGAATTAATCGCATTGCGATTTCAACGTAATTACTCAAATCCGACAGTACATTTTAGTATATGGAGACGTTCCCATGGTGATGGGGACGCTCCATGAGCACAGAAGTTATGGTTGGCTTGGTAGAATTAGCGAATAGCTGAATATGACAAATGTATTCGTCATATTCCTCAAAACGAAGATAACGAAGTATTCTACATCTTCGTTTTAGCTATCTATTCGTCTCGTCATCGTCAACTTCGCTATTCGCTAATTCTAGCAATCAAATAGGAAGGTTGACTTACCAGACAGCTGTGTTAAGAATTCGCTATGCGATTTATTTATTTTTAATACAATAATTATATTACTTGATAAAATTATTATAAGTATTCTATTTATTAAAAAAAAAATCGCATAGCTGAATTTAACACAGCTGTCTCTATAGTCAACCTTCCTATTTGATTGCTAGAATTAGCTAAGTTGACGAATAGGTAGCTAAAACGAAGATGTAGAATACTTCGTTATCTTCGTTTTGAGGAATAGACGAATACATTCGTCATATTCGTCATCCTCGCTAATTCTAGATATGAAACCAATAGGAAAGTAGCCTTAAGTACAAATCGCAATATGCGATTATTTAAATCGCATGTTAATCGCGATAACTAGAAAAAATGACGAATATTCGATTTCGACGAATATGAAACGAATATTCATTCGAATATTCGCGAATTTCGTCGAAATCGAATATGGCACCTGCCGCTCATCACTAATTATTAATGCTGCAGTACAGGATCAAATGGAGAACATCCCTTGGCACAAAAAAAACAGGTGGAAGGCTTGTTTCATCAAACACACTTCAGGCCACTTACACATTAGCATTTTTTACAGATCTGTCATGGATCTGCAAAAACGCTTTGGTTACCATAATACAACAGCATGCATCCATCATGAGCGGATCAGGTTATATTATGTCTTCTATAGCCATGACGGATCCGTCATAAACACCATTAAAAGTCAATGGGGGACAGATTTGTTTTCTATTGTGTCAGAGAAAACAGATCTGTCCCCATTGACTTACATTGTGTGCAAGGACGGATCCGTCTTGCTGCGCACAACATTGTGGACAGAAAAACTCTGCTTGTAGCGTTAGTCTGTCAGCGATGGGAGGGCAACCAAACGGAACGGAATGCATTTTGGTGCATTTGCTTTTTCTTCTGCTATTGAGATCCTACTGTATGATTGATCTCTATAGCAGAATTGAAACCACTAATGTGAAAATAGCCTTAGTCGTATGGAAAAGTCTTCTGGATTCATTTGGAGAAAATAACACGTTTCAGGCATTTGCGTCCCCTTCATTGGGTGATACAATACTGAGTGACAGGTTTCTAGCATGACACACATATAAATACACAAAACAGGCACCAAAAGAGGAAGTAAGGGAGGGGGTGTCAAAAATCACCTCCCTCTGAGGCTATCAAATCAGAAATTAAAGATAATAAACAGGGTCCATTGTAAGCTGGGGCCCAGACATGGGTGTGCTGGAAACAATATATGAATGTTATGAAGAGAATATATTGTTTGCTGATCGGTCTTCTGGTCTAGAACTGAGTATACATGGTCACATGAGTGCAGTCGCTGTCACATGACCATGATCGCAGTCATGTGACTCCGCCCAGCCAAGGGAACTAGATATCCGTCAGAGTCAACAGCGGCGAGCGGCCCTGTGACGTCATGTTGCCAAGGGGACATGATGCTACAGGGGAACACAAGGAGCAAGTTGGATGTTTAGCATTACAGATGAGCAAATTTTTCAAAAATTCAATTAGTCCGATACGCCAAATTTTCCGAAGCGCTTTGATTCAATCTGAATTTATTTGTGGCGAATCGCGTTAAAAACAGCTATTTCCTGGCTGCAGAGAACCTGTATAGTAGTGTAGAACACTATGTCTTGCAGTAACATGCATAGATAGTCTGCAGTGTTAGTGAAACAATACTGTGAGTCAGTATGACACGCAGATTACAAGCATCGCTCTTAGAATCACTGCACACTTCATATATTAGGGCAGTTACGGGGCCAAAACTGAACAAATAACTCAAGTATAAACTCAGCCTGACAGGTCGATGTTAGCATCAAGAAAAAGTGCACTCCTTTTACACCATTGTCAGCTAATTCCAAATAGATGTCTACAGAACCTGTTCTATTAAACGCTTATACAAGTAGAGACCCCGACAGAGTGGAGAGGGTGTCAGAAGTCATTTTATGTTGACGCTCACTGATTATTTTGCCCTTCCTCTGATCCGTCAGAACAATAACCGCCAAAAACGAATCCTGTCTGTTGAGCATCCGACTTCACTCGGTCAGCATTTGGTCAGTAAACCATCAGTATTGCTAATGCCAAAAAAACAGGAGTGGATCCAAAACAGAGATGACACATGAATGGAATATTTGCATGTCTTCTGTGTTTTGTACCCACTCCTGCTTTTGGCTACTAAATCATAAGCCAATTCTGATGGGACCATACAGGCCTCACAGCTGCTACACAGACAGGATCCGTTGTGAGTCTCATTTTTCCTTCCTTCTGACAGATCAGAAGAAGGAACCACCAAACCTATAAACCACCTCACAAAAAGAAAGAAGAAGGAGAATAAAAACAAGTAAACAGGATAGTATGAAGAGATGGGAGGCGCAAAGACAAAAAGTGTATAAGTTAGTATAATATCAATTCACACACTTGGCCCCAACTGGGACCTCAGCTCATATGTACACAAACAACCCAATAAAAGCAGTTAAAACAAAAGTTGGGAGAATTCTTAATCAAGGAGAGGGACTTCTAAATAGATTATCTAACCGTTATTGCCTCATAGGAACGGGGCAAAGGAGTTCGTCTCATTCAGACCCTGAGGGACCAAGGTACCCAAGGTATAAATCCATCTTGTCTCTTTTTGAGCTAATAACCTTTTCCAATCACCCATGCGGGCCGATATAAAGACCCTGTCTATACCTCTAAATCTGAATTGCCTGGAGTCAGCATTGTGTGCCTCCAGGAAGTGTCTGGGGATGGACAACAAAGTATCGGTATCTTCTGCACTTTTTGCGGCTTCAATGGCCAACACGTGTTCACGTATTCTACGTCTGAAAGGTCTTGAGGTCATGCCCACGTAGATCTTTTGACAAGGGCAAGTCGCCCAATAAATGACCCCAATAGTCGAGCAGGAGATTGTGTGTGTAATCGTAGAATTACGGGATTGTGTGCTGTTCCAAAAGGTTGTTACACGATCCACATTGCAACATGCTACACAATCCCCACACGGCTTACAGCCCCAAGCAGGGCCCCTTGACCCAAAGATTCGGCCAATGGCCGGTCCCGGGTAGTGACTCCTCACCAGAATATCTTTGATATTCTTACACCTTCGTGATGTGACTGAGGGAACATCACCAATCATTGTCCGTAGTTTCGGGTCAACTGTAAGTATGTCCCAGTATTTAGTGAGAGCTTGTCTCACTCTCTGATAACCACTGTTGTACTCCGTAATAAATCTCACCTTGTCCTCATTCTCCTTCGGCACGATCTTCCTCCTTCCAGCCTGTAAAAGTTGGGTCCGATTAGATGTCTTCGCCCTATAATACGCTCTCTGGATATCACCCTCCTTATAACCACGCTGTCTAAAACGATCACTTAACTCTTCCGATCTCTGTTCAAAACTTCTCTCTGTTGAACACAACCTTCTTAGTCTCAAAAATTGTCCCACTGGGATATTCCTAATGATGTTCTTGGGATGTGAAGAAGAAGCGTGCAGGAGTGCATTAACCGCCGTATTTTTTCGGTATAAGTCCGTTGAAATCCGTCCATCTGATTCCACTTTCAATTTTATATCCAGGAAGTCAATCTCACTCCTGTGGATCCTAGAGGTGAGTTTAATATTCAATTCGTTAATATTAAGGCCCTCAATAAATAGTCTCAAATCACCCTCGGAGCCCCCCCAGATGATCAGGATGTCATCTATGTAACGGCCCCAATAAAGGACCTGTTCGATCATCAAGGGGGGCTCCGAGAGGAAGATGCGTCTCTCCCACAGGCCAAGGAACAAATTGGCGTACGCGGGCGCACAAGACGCCCCCATCGCCGTCTCCTGGCGCTGTAGGAAAAACGCACCCCTAAACAAGAAAAAGTTATGTGTTAAAACAAATTGTAGGAGCTCCAACAGAAACTCACGTTGTTCCACAGATATATCCGACATACTCAAGTAGAATTCAGCGGCTGCCAGTCCATCTACGTGGCGAATCGATGTGTAAAGTGATTCAACATCACATGTTGCCACAATTGTACCAGGTTCCAATTGCAAATCCTCCAGGTTCCTCAGCACATCGGTCGTATCCTTCAAGTAGGAGGGTAAAACTTCTACCAACGGCTGGAGAAAGGCGTCAATGTACTTGCATACTGGATCGCAAATCCCATTTATCCCCGCCACTATAGGTCGTCCTGGTGGACACGTAGCGTGTTTATGAATCTTGGGGAGGAGATAGAAGGTGGGAATAATAGATTCTTTATTAAGCAAAAATGACATTTGTTTTACTGTAATACACCCTCTATCTACTCCCCTCATCAACACCTCCTCCAATTCCCCGTGAATCTCACCAGGGGATTAAAGGTAAGTTTCTCGTAGCATTGTGGGGTCTTAAGATGTTTATATACCTCCCTTTCATACATCTTAGTGGGCCAAATCACTATATTACCTCCTTTGTCTGCCATCTTGAAAACCACATCCTTCCACCCTTCCATTTCCTTAATAGCCTCCCTTTCCTGTCGACTCAAATTATTCATGCGATTATATCTCGGAATAGCTTCAAGTTCTTTTGAGACCAGTTTCACAAAGAGGTCAATATCCGGAAATGTAGACAACGGTGGAAACTTTTGGATCGTGGGTATCAGAGACTTAGGGAACTCACCTTTCACATCCTCATGGTCTTCCATTAGGGACACAAGATCTCGCAAGGCTTGTTGTTCCACCGCTGTATCAAAATTTGGGTCCCATTTCTTGCTGTAAAATCTTTTAAAAACAATTTCCGTGCAAATAGATGTAAATCCTTTATGGCTGAAAAAGAATCAAAATTAGCAGTGGGACAGAAGGACAACCCTCTCCTTAGAACCGCCTGTTGCGTGTCCGTCAATTTATGATCGGATAGATTAATAATTTGCAATACCTGTTCACCCCCAGCGCCATCCTCCTGTCTCTTCTTTCTCGTCTGGCGAGCGGTTCTTCATTCTTACGCTTTGCTGTATCTCTTGTGTTGTTGAGTTTTATGTTCAGTGGAACCAGAGTTGGCTGATTCCCCTCCTGTTGACACAGCTGAGGACATGGATGTCGTCCTAGATCTGGGGGCCCTTCTGTCTCCTTTCCATCTATAAACCCGATCCTGGTCCAGATCATTTTTGTCCCTTTGGAATTTCTTCGTTTTCACCATTTTGATCTGTTTCTCCCATATAATAAATTGTGAATCGAGGTCCTTCTTAAATGTCTCTAACTCATCCTTAGTCAACCGTGTGACCAGTAGTGCCTCTACGGTACTGATTTCATTTTCTTGGCTTTCCAACATCCTTGAATTTAGATCAATTATTGTCTTCATTAGACTGCGCGAACACATATCTACCGCCGATTCCCACTGTTTGCAAAACTCCACATCTTCCCTTCCATATGTCGGAAAAGTCTGTACTCTTAGGCCCCGAGGTATCAAACCCAACATTAAATACCTTTCAAGGGTGGCTCGATTCCACCATGTACGTGTCCTTTTATGAAGCAATTTCCTCAATGTACTCTTTATTTCCTCAATGTCCCTTAGATTAGAACCCTCTCCTGCTGCACCATTGGATCCAAAAACCGCCTCGACCTGGGTGAGCCAGGTCGTGTCCCTTAGTCTATAATCCATATGGGACAAATGAACAGTCAACACATCTGTAAAAAACAGGCAATAAATCAGAACCACCAAACCTATAAACCACCTCACAAAAACCTCGGATGTCGCATAATATAGCCACCAAAGAATGACAACCCGGTATCAATTAAATAACAATATCTTTATTATAATCACGATAAATATTCGTATTAAAAGTCAATAGTAATTCTCAACAAATTACAGCGGTAAAAATGGGATCCAATATGACAGCAAAACAGACAACACCACCCCCACATGAACGGTATACAAAGACTGTATTCAAAAACTGACACGGTGTTATCTAGGGTAGTAAACCCGCCTCAGTACCTAAGTAAATATGCCTCAGGAAAACCCCTATGTAACCAATTGGGAACCGAGGATCGGTTGAAGGAGCAAGGGCATGTGCTCTAGGCCTCAATATGACACAGTCCAAAACCGGACTGCCAGAGCTGACTTAGCTCCATTATAGAGCTGTAATAGCCGGGCGATAGAGCACATACACCAAATGCTAACAAGCCAGAAGCATACAGTAAAACACTGAATAACCAGAGTTATAAAAGTTACCAACATGTGGAAGGCGAGTGATCGCAAGCTCCCAACGCGCGCTTCGCCCTAGGCTTCTTCCTGGGGCGTAGCTTGTTAGGGACACATGAGCCCTTTAAATACCCAGCAGCATATATCCATCCAATCATAAAGCGTCTCACATCCTCTATTAGTCCTATCCTCCTCTTTAGGGGCCCTATTTGTTTTATCTTATCATAGTTTTCACCACTCCACTTCCACCTACTATGCATGATCACTTTGGTTTTTTTGTTTTTGTTTTTATCTCACTTGTTTCACTTCACTCACTCTCTTCACTGTGTGGCACCATCGTCACGTCATTTATTTTAATATCTAACACTAAAACTTACCCCAGTGTTGGCCCTCCGGAGGCTACGGATACAAATGGGCACCTTGCCCTGTTTAAAGATGGCGGCCGCTTAGTAGCTAACTGTTATGCGCATACCCGGAAGTGGTTTGCGCTCCGTTATGATCACAAGCTACCGGAAAAGGTAGAGTGCGGGCGGGAGTGTGAGAGTAAGAAGCTTGAGGATAGGACTAATAGAGGATGTGAGACGCTTTATGATTGGATGGATATATGCTGCTGGGTATTTAAAGGGCTCATGTGTCCCTAACAAGCTACGCCCCAGGAAGAAGCCTAGGGCGAAACGCGCGTTGGAGCTTGCGACACCGCCTTCCACATGTTGGTAACTTTTATAACTCTGGTTATTCAGTGTTTTACTGTATGCTTCTGGCTTGTTAGCATTTGGTGTATGTGCTCTATCGCCCGGCTATTACAGCTCTATAATGGAGCTAAGTCAGCTCTGGCAGTCCGGTTTTGGACTGTGTCATATTGAGGCCTAGAGCACATGCCCTTGCTCCTTCAACCGATCCTCGGTTCCCAATTGGTTACATAGGGGTTTTTCCCTGAGGCATATTTACTTGGGTACTGAGGCGGGTTTACTACCCTTAGATAACACCGTGTCAGTTTTTGAATACAGTCTTTTGTATACCGTTCATGTGGGGGTGGTGTTGTCTGTTTTGCTGTCATATTGGATCCCATTTTTTACCGCTGTAATTTGTTGAGAATTACTATTGACTTTTTAATACGAATATTTATCGTGATTATAATAAAGATATTGTTATTTAATTGATACCGGGTTGTCAGATCAGAAGAAGGGTCAAATAAATGGTGATGTCATCCAGGCCAAAAATGCAAAATAGTGGCTCAGTCATGGAGTGGGGAGACTGGGAAAACGGGCTTGAGAAGTCCACAGAGTGGACAATGACAGAGTGTGGAGGTAGCAGCAGGAGCATGGGGAGGCCACAGAATGGCAAGGTGACATTATGTTGAGGTGGCAGTAGCAGCCGCATGAGGAGGCCACAGAGTGGCACAGTGACAGAGTATGGAGGTGGCAGCATCATGAGGAGACCAAAGAGTGGCAAGGTGACAAAGTGTGGAGGTGGCAGCAGCAGCATGAGGAGACCACAGAGTGAACCGCTGACAAAATGTGGAGTTGGGTGGCAATAACAGTAGCCGCTGACGATTGTGGGCGTAAGAAGGAGCACTTGGCATTAGATATGTGGCATCAGGAGGGTGGAAGCATCAGAATAGTAGCTTAGGCAGGTAGCCAGAAGAAACCGGTCTCTTTTGTCAAGGTTTGGGAGAGGCAGCATGGATGATCTAATCTTATGCATCAGGCATTGGTGGGTTGAAATCCTGGCTGATCCACGCCTGATTCATCTTGACAAAGGTCAGTCTCTCCACATTTTGGGTGGACAGGCAAGTTCTCCTTGGGGTAACACCCGCTCGATGCAACACTACCTGGCCCCCTGGTCAGACCAGTGAGAGGATAGACGATGGCACAGATAGGCAGCGGCCAACTGACTAAATAGGATGTCTCTATAGTAGTTTAGTTTGTCCTCCCTCTCAACAGGTGTAAAAAGGCCCTCATTTTGGACCGGCAGTGAGGGTCCAACACGGTGGAGATCCAATAGTCATCCCTTTTGTGAATGGTGACAACTCGGCTATCACTACACAAGCCAGTGAGCATCCATCGGGCCATTTGCACAAGTGACTCAGAGGCACTCCCTGCCTCCATCTCCAATGCATACTACCATGGTGTTCCTGTATCATCTGCCTTGTCTTCCTCATCTCCCTCGTGTTCCTCTGGCTGCTCCTGCTACTCCTCTCCTGTTACCTGTGTAGAAAAAGCACCCATTTCTCTACACATTGCTTGTGCTCCAATGTCCTCCTCCTCAGCCCACACAGGGTTCATGTGGCCATGAGATATAGGCACCATGTCTCCAGTCCCCTGACCAGCCAGATTTACCAGAATCTTTCCAAGATATGAATCACTGTAATGACGATGTTCATCCCGTAGTCCTGGCGACTAACAAATAATGTGGCCTCCTCAAAGGGTACGAGCAAACAGCAGGTGTCACGCATGAACTGTCACTGGCTAACATTGAAGTTAAACAAGGGAATACCTCTGTCCACTTGGATCATCAAGAAATCATTTATGGCCTTTCTCTGTTTGTATAGTCAGTACAACATACAGAGAGTGGTATTCCAACGGGTGGAAACGTTGCATATCAGCCTATGTTGGGGGACGCCGCTCTGCTGCTGCATTTCAAGGAGGGTTTGCTTGGCAGTGTACGAGTGGCTGAAGTGCATGCAAAATTTAATGGCCATTTTTAGGATGTCCCACAGATGGGTGGAAGAGTTCAGGAACCGCTTTAGAACCAGATTGAACACATGCGCTATGCAGGGCACATGGCTCTGACCTCCTTGATGCAGCGCCAAAACAATGTTCTTCCCATTGTCGGTCACCATGGTTCCGATTCTGAGTTGTCGTGGAGAAAGCCAGGATTTCATTTCTTGATGAAGGGCTTTCATTTTCTCACTTCATCACACAATGACTAATTAGCCTTTGTTCTTTTTCCCCTCTAATACATGAAATCCATTGAAAATTTATTTAAGTTTAGCTCAGCTTCATTTGTTGTCAAGGAGGTGATCTGCTCCTTGTTCCCTGTATTCCGGCCCAGCGGCCGCGGACATTGCACAGTGGGGTTTTTCCCCACTCCCCACCGTGACATTATAACAATTAAGGGTGGCTCACACAGACACAACATTCAGGCAGGGAGCACAGCTCCTACACAGACTGACAAACAAACAAACTGACCTCAGGCTCCACTACACCAACATATAAGGAGGCCTGAGATTACACCCACCACACCTAGCACACACACCTTAACCCCGTGCACACCAAACGGGGGAAGTGCACCCAAACAAAGGTGAGTGTCTTGCATGCTCTAAAGCACAAACTTGCCAGCGGCAACCGAACGTGAGGCTACTGTGTAATAGCCCACACGTGCGGCTACCAGAACATAACCGCCAACCAGCAACAGCATGCCACCAAACCAAGACACGACCTAACCACAGGTCGTGACAGTAAGGTAACAAAAATAGCTGTTCTGCCACCGATTTTATTTTTTGTTATTTACAATGTTCATCTGACAGGTTAGATCATGTGGCATTTTTATATAACAGGTTGTTCTGGATGCGACAATACCAAATATGACAACTTTTTTGGGTTGTTTGTTTCAGTTTTAAATAATAAAGCATTTCTGAAAAAAAATCATGTTTTAGTGTCTCCATATTCTGAGAGCCATAGTTTATTTTTATTTTTTGGGTGATTGTCTTAGGTTGGGTCTCATTTTTTTGCAGGATGAGATGACGGTTTGATTGGTATGATTTTGGGGTGCGTATACCTTTTGATTGCTTGGTATTACACTTTTTGTGATGAAGGTGGCCAAAAATTTCCTTTTGACACAGTTTTTATTTTATTACAGTGTTCACCTAAGGGGTTTGGACATGTGGTATTTTTATAGAGCAGGTTGTTACTGAACGCGGCGATACCCATAATGTCTACTTATTTTAATTGTTTAACATTTAACACAATAATATCATTTTTGAAACAAAAAATCATGTTTTAGTGTCTCCGTAGTCTGAGAGCCGTAGTTTATTTTTATTTTTTGAGCGATTGTCTTAGGTAGGGGCTCTTTTTTGTGGGATAAGGTGACGGTTAGATTGGGTCCCCAATAGAGCAGCACGGGGACCCGAAGGCAGTTCAGATCGCCACCGGACAGAGCTGACCATGGCACATCAAAGGTTAGTGCACCAGCATCAGTGCTGGCACATGCAGCAGGGGTCCAGCTATCAGTGACTGTCGGACCCCTTCCGCTGATCGGGTGAGCGCAGCTCCTGCACCCACCCCATCAGCCCGCCGTACATGTACGGCGCTGGGCGTTAAGTCACTGCACTGTCGTTAAGGGGTTAAGGACCCTCTACCTACCTTTATTTTTGTCATCATTGTCAATGTGGATCATGACTTCAGAGTCATATTATATAAACATTCCCTCCAGAGAGCAGAGGCCATTAATATATTTATATAAGTGGTAAATTGTGCCTACTCTTGGCTCCTGGATAAGATCTAAAACTTAACTTTTATTCACTTCCTTACTATTAACTCTATGTATATAAAAGTTCCTGGCCGCTTGCCTGACTAAGTTTTACTGTCACTATTTCTTGCAGAGTTACCCTCCACTACAATTAAGGGGGAGAATCGCGCGCACTATCTCCCCCTTTACTAGTTTATGTGAAGACAGGTGTAGCGGTCACTCATTTAAAATCACTGCACACTATCCCCCGACATGTTTCGCCTATACAGGCGTCTTCAGGGGTATCGGATAGCGTCTGTGTGCTGCAGGGCGGCAAGGCTATTTAAAGCCTTTGCTCTCCACCTCCTGTTACATCATGATTCCATTCACCTATAGAATCTGTTGGTGGTTAGAGATTTTTGTTACATTGTTTCGGATTGGGCATAGAGATATGGGGCGTGTGATCTGGCTGGCTGCCGCGCATGTCATCGCACTTAGTCTTTCCTAGCTCATCTCATGTTACTACGCATGTCCCGATACTTAATGTTCGGGACCTGCTTAAAGTGTATTGCGCATGTCTTAGCACTTAGTTTTTAAGCTTCGTTTACCACTACGCATTCTCCCATACTCTGCTTCTGTGCGGGCTTTATATCTTCGATACACATGTCAGTAACCTTATATAGTTTCTCAATACTTAGCCCGTTCTTATCTTATGTGGATCCTTGTTTGAAGGCATATCTCTCCACCTCTCATACTAATGATTTCTATCTTTTGGGCTATTATATAGGTTGCTTTTACCGGCTGGTTATATGGCATTTTGCGATTTTAGTTTTTAGTAGTTATCAGCTCTTATTGACACTATCATATTTGAATATTTTAATTGATTATGTATTTGCTATTTTTATTTTTTTATTTTTTTATTATTATTTTTGGGACATATCACTGTACTTGATTTTTACCTAGGTGTTACCTATTATATTTTATCACAGGATTGATTAAGATTTTACAATCATGACTTATCTATTTTACAGTAATTCTTCCCTTAGTTTTTTAATATTATTGGCTTTTATTATTATTAGATTATAGTAAATACAATCAGTTTGAGATTTTTAATACTGATAGTTTTTATTTTTTATTTTTTGTTTTTTATTATTATTTTTATACATTATGACACTATGATCTTCATGGTACATCATTTTGAAATTTTTAAATACTGCTCTTACGTTAATTCCTATGCTAGTTATCTATATATAACCACCATTAAGTTAGATTATCCCACAATTCATCCTATTCCCTTTGAATGGATTAATACTTCATGTGTAAAAAAGGGGAGTTAAGGGGCTGTTACTTATATTATCAGTTTTTACATATTTAATATTTTACTCTCTACAATAATCATTCTCAATAATTTAAGATTGAACCCTGCATTTTCATAGAATTGATATTAAAGTATTTCAATCTCATCCTGAATTCAGTATATTGGAAAATAAGTTGCAAAAAAGTATTGAAACACTTCAAAGTGAAATAAAAGAGAGAAAACATAGAAAATATAATCGGGATAAGAGAGATTTTGAAACAGGCAATATTTTTTTCAGAAGAAGGAATAAACCAAATTTTCAATATAAACAACAGCAATATACAGATATCTCTGATACAGAATTCTCAGAGTCAGAAACTGATAGTCATAAATCAGGAACCAAGCGCAAATTCAAACCCAAATCGGGGCCATATCGCAAAAGAAACTTCCCAAACAAGATACTGGTGAATACTAATACTGAACAAATTAATAAGACTAATACAGCTCCAGAAATAAACCAAAAGAGATGGGGAGCTCAGAGTACAGAAAATCCATTATCTATGTCCTTGTCACTGCCTTCTGGATCACAAGTGCTGGGGACATCAACCCCTGGAACCAGAGGAAATATACCAACTCCTTTTTAGGAACAGCAATGCAGGCCAAGGATCAGGACAAATGGACATTTCAAATACCCAAAATATAATGCTCAGTCCCTGTGAGCATCTAATAAATGATGAATTAAGGGAACAAGTACAGTTACAAACTATTGCCAATTCTGAACATGATATCAGAAAAGAAAAAATTCAGATTGTTAATCTGTCTACAACCATTCTTAGTGTAGAACAAGAACAAATCTTAAAGAAGGGTTTATCATTTGTACCATCTCCAGAGTTTGATTGCTTCTCCTGGGTGAAAGATATAAATCTGTTTGCTAGGAAACTGGCTTTACATAAAGAATTTAAACACAAACAAATGATCCATATGTAATCAGACAGAGAGAACAGGAGGCAATACAAACTCTGGAGACACTCATAGAAGAGAATGAAGGATATCATCCCCAAGCCCCCTTTTCTAAATTATCCCCACGAACCACTTTTACCCCTCCTTTCTCAAAGTATAGCAATATACAAACCTTTGTAGATCTGGTCACTGAGGATCTCCAGAAGGTGAAGCGATCCAGTGGGGAATATGTCCACCTAACAAGGGAAGAAAATGAAGCACTGGATCAATTGAAAAAGAATAATCATATAGAAATCAAACCATCTGACAAAGGTGGGAATGTGGTTATAATGGACAAATCTGACTATAATGAAATGGTTTCAACCCTTCTGCAAGATACTAATACATATAAAAAATTAGTAAGTAACCCTACAGAAAAATATGTGAATGAACTCAAAAGTATTCTACAATCAGCAATTGAAATGAAAAACAATTACTAACAAGAGATGAATTTAAAGCAATTTTTAATCCTAAACCGATGACAGCGACATTTTATGCAACTCCAAAAATTCATAAAGAAAGAAGACCTATACCAGGAAGACCCATAGTGTCTGGGAACGACAGCCTCTGTGAAGGTATCAGCCAATATATAGATACAATTATATCACCATTTGTACCAGAATTGTCGTCGTATCTTAAGGATACAAAGGACGTTTTAAAAAAACTACAGGATGTACAGGTTAAAGAAAGCATTTACATTGCGAGTCTGGATGTGGAAGCATTGTATACAAGTATCAACCATGAATTGGGACTAAAAGCCATTGAGTACTTCTTAATCACTAAGGGGACACAATACCAAGAGCATAATGAATTCACCCTCACACTTCTAAAATTTTTATTGACACATAATTACTTCATGTATGATGGTAAATATTATTTACAGATCACCGGTACCGCAATGGGGACGATTTGTGCACCAAATTTTGCAAATCTATTTCTTGGTTGGTGGGAGGAACAGACAGTATTCACAGATAACAATACTTTATTCACTCAGCACATATTAATTTGGGCACGGTTTATAGATGATATTTTGATTTTTTGGGAGGGCACAGAAACACAATTTCACGAGTTTGTATCTTATTTAAAAGAGAACACAATAGGTCTAAAATTCACTTCAGAGATTAGCAAGACGAGCATTAATTTTTTGGACCTTACAATAAGAATTCAACCAGATGGCCAAATAAACACAATGGTACATAGGAAGGCTACTTCTACAAATAGTTTCCTAATGTGGCAAAGCTACCATCCACTCCCCCTAAGAAGAGGGATACCATTTGGCCAATACATCAGGGCCAGGAGGAATTCCTCCACAGAGGAGGCTTTTGAAGTAGAAAGTAGAGTGCTGTACAATCGCTTTCTAGATAAAGGTTATCCCAAGAAGATCCTTCATAAGGCCTATCGTAAAGCTAAAGCAATTGATAGAGTAGACCTTCTAAAAGAAAAAAGTAACCAACAAGACCCCATAATAAGATGCATTGGCACTTATGATAAGCAGCACAACAAAATACAATATATTCTGGCTAAACATTGGAATATACTTAGAGCGATTACTTATAGGAAAGGACCTAATTTGAAGCAAAACTTAGTTCACAGCCATTTTCAGTGGCAGAAAAACACTGAAAATAGTAAAAGTACCTGGTTATCAATGAGGGATTCGCATCCATGTGGTGACTGTGTGTTCTGTGCCCAGATGGAAAGAAAACGCGCTTTGCTAATCCGAACAGACCTATGAAATAAGAGAGTACATAAATTGCAAGACTACAGGAGTGGTATATATGATAAGTTGTACGTGTCCAAAAATTTACGTTGGCAAAACAGTCCAGGAATTGAGGAGATGGATATTTAAACATCTGAGTGACATAAGGAACAAAAAGGACACAACACTGGTGAAACATATACAAACTGTACATAAAGGAGATACCCAGTCCATTAAATTCTGGGGTATACAAAAAGTGAAGGCAGGACCCAGAGGAGGTAACATTGATAGAAAACTGCAACAACAGGAAATGAAGTGGATATATAGATTGAAAAGCCTAGCCCCTAAAGGACTAAATGAAGGATTTACCTACGCATCCTTTCTGACTAAGCGTTGAGAGCCCAAGATCTTATAAAACGAGTCTTGTTTTTTATAAAAAGAATATAGAAAGAATATACCGTATATACTCGAGTATAAGCCGAGTTTTTCGGCACAAAATTTGTGCCGAAAAACGAACTCGGCTTATACTCGAGTCATAAATTAAAAATCTGAAGAGCGGAGTGGGAGCAGGAGCGGGGGAGGAGCTGGGGCGGGCATTTGCGGCACGGCCGATGCACTCGCTGCGCCCGGCCTCATCACATGTATAGTTTTAGACCTGATTATTCTATACAGTTATTCTTACTATAATTCTTGTCCTCTGTACTTCATCACATGCGGCAGTCGGGCAGTGAATACTTCAGGCCGGACGGACGAGAGCAGCGTGACTTGCTGATGTCACGTGCCTGCCCGGCCTGCTTTATGAATGAAACAGGCGGCGCAGGCACGTGACGTCAGTCACACTGCGCTCAATCTCCCGCCCGGCCTGAAGTATTCACTGCCCGACTGCCGCATGTGATGAAGTACAGAGAGGGCAAGAATTATAGTAAGAATAACTGTATAGAATAATCGAATTTAAAACTATACATGAGCTGTAATGGGGGATGGGGGATGTGGATGGCACTGTTATGGAATGAGGGGATGTGGATGCCACTGTTATGGGATGGGGATGTGGATGGCACTGTTATGGGATGGGGGATGTGGATGGCACTGTTATAGGATGGGGGACCTGTGGATGCCATCCACAGCCCCCATCTCATAAGTGCCATCCACATCCCCTTCCCATAACAGTGTCATCCACATCCCTCATCCCATAAGTGCCATCCACATCCCCCCATCCCATAACAGTGTCATCCACATCCCCTCATCCCATAAGTGCCATCCACAGCCCCCATCCCATAACAGTGTCATCCACAGATCCCCCATAACAGTGCGTCATCCACAGATCCCCCATAACAGTGTCATCCACAGATCCCCATAACAGTGCGTCATCCACAGATCCTCCCATAACAGTGCGTCATCCACAGATCCCCCATAACAGTGCGTCATTCACAGATCCCCCATAACAGTGCGCCATCCACAGATCCCCATAACAGTGCGTCATCCACAGATCCCCCATAACAGTGCGTCATCCACAGATCCCCCATAACAGTGCGCCATTCACAGATCCTCCCATAACAGTGCGCCATCCACAGATCCCCCATAACAGTGCGTCATCCACAGATCCCCCATAACAGTGCGGCCATCCACAGATCCCCCATAACAGTGCGCCATTCACAGATCCCCCATAACAGTGCTGTCATCCACAGATCCCCCATAACAGTGCGCCATCCACAGATCCCCCATAACAGTGACATCCATTTCCACCTCGGCTTATACTCGAGTCACTACTTTTCCCAGTTTTTTGGGGTAAAATTAGGGGTCGGCTTATACTGGTCGGCTCATACTGAGTATATACGGGTAACTCGAATTCTATGAAAAAGCAGGGTTCAATCTTAAATTATTGAGAATGATTATTGTAGAGAGTAAAATATTAAATATGTAAAACTGATAATATAAGTAACAGCCCCTTAACCCCCTTTTTACACATGAAGTATTAATCCATTCAAAGGGAATAGGATGAATTGTGGGATAATCTAACTTAATGGTGGTTATATATAGATAACTAGCATAGGAATTAACGTAAGAGCAGTATTTAAAAATTTCAAAATGATGTACCATGAAGATCATAGTGTCATAATGTATAAAAATAATAATAAAAACAAAAAATAAAAAATAAAAACTATCAGTATTAAAAATCTCAAACTGATTGTATTTACTATAATCTAATAATAATAAAAGCCAATAATATTAAAAACTAAGGGAAGAATTACTGTAAAATAGATAAGTCATGATTGTAAAATCTTAATCAATCCTGTGATAAAATATAATAGGTAACACCTAGGTAAAAATCAAGTACAGTGATATGTCCCAAAAATAATAATAAAAAATAAAAAATAAAAATAGCAAATACATAATCAATTAAAATATACAAATATGATAGTGTCAATAAGAGCTGATAACTACTAAAAACTAAAATCGCAAAATGCCATATAACCAGCCGGTAAAAGCAACCTATATAATAGCCCAAAAGATAGAAATCATTAGTATGAGAGGTGGAGAGATATGCCTTCAAACAAGGATCCACATAAGATAAGAACGGGCTAAGTATTGAGAAACTATATAAGGTTACTGACATGTGTATCGAAGATATAAAGCCCGCACAGAAGCAGAGTATGGGAGAATGCGTAGTGGTAAACGAAGCTTAAAAACTAAGTGCTAAGACATGCGCAATACACTTTAAGCAGGTCCCGAACATTAAGTATCGGGACATGCGTAGTAACATGAGATGAGCTAGGAAAGACTAAGTGCGATGACATGCGCGGCAGCCAGCCAGATCACACGCCCCATATCTCTATGCCCAATCCGAAACAATGTAACAAAAAATCTCTAACCACCAACAGATTCTATAGGTGAATGGAATCATGATGTAACAGGAGGTGGAGAGAAAAGGCTTTAAATAGCCTTGCCGCCCTGCAGCACACAGACGCTATCCGATACCCCCGAAGACGCCTGTATAGGCGAAACATGTCGGGGGATAGTGTGCAGTGATTTTAAATGAGTGACCGCTACACCTGTCTTCACATAAACTAGTAAAGGGGAGATAGTGCGCGCGATTCTCCCCCTTAATTGTAGTGGAGGGTAACTCCGCAAGAAATAGTGACAGTGAAACTTAGTCAGGCAAGCAGCCAGGAACTTTTATATACATAGAGTGAATAGTAAGGAAGTGAATAAAAGTTAAGTTTTAGATCTTATCCAGGAGCCAAGAGTAGGCACAATTTACCACTTATATAAATGACTTCAGAGTCTTCCCCAGCCTCCCCCTCTTCCTCAGTAATTTATCAACCTGATCAGCTATATTGTCGAACTTGATCGGCAGAAAGGTAACACACTGTTCAACATATTCTTTGTGACAGATCACCCTACCTGTACCCCTAATTATTGAGTCTCCCACTACTAGCACCTGTCTTGCCTGTCCTGCACTCCTGGTCCCCATCTTAAAGGATGTAGAAGGGGTAAGACTCCAACCCTAAACTCAAATTTAATTATCTCATCACGTTATATTGAAACAAAAGCCATTGAGAAGCAATTGCTTAAACAGTTTAGTTAACTATAATTTAATTAACACATCTCAGAAAGCAGGAGTCTTAACCCTGCTACATCCGTAATAATCCCCTGACTGTCAAAGTATCTTGCTGCAGTCGTGCGATCCTTGAACTAACACCCCCCTCACTTGCCAAGTTTGCAAACTTGTTGGGGTGTGTCAGATAAGGAAATGTATTTCTAAATTGTTTAACACACAAGTAATGTGATCCTTTTATAGATCAGAATTATACAGATCTGACAATACCAACTATGTGCACTTTATTTTATTTTTCCATTTTTAAACAATGAGTAAAATAAATTAGTGGATATGGGAAAAAGGGTGATTTTTTATTTTAAATTTGCATTTTTTTTTTTCATTTTCTTTAAAGTCCCATATGAGGATTTAAACATGCAACAGTCCGTTTGTTGGTACAATACACTGCAATAGTCATCTATTGCAGTATATTGTACTGTTAGTTTTACATTGACACTTGGCCTGATAAGACCAAGGTCATGGCAACAATCTGCACCCTGTGATTGTGGTTGCCTGATGGGGAGGGAAATTGCTCCCTCTGTAAACCCCTTAGATGCAGAAGTCATTACAGACTGCAGTATCTCAGAGGTGAAACATTTGGGATCAGTGCTAGCACTGATCTCAGCCATTGCAGTATGGTGTCAACTGATGGCTTTGTTCCTGTGTGGCTGTCATCTCCATGCTATAAATATATGTTATGATGTGTTAATGTAATGCTTTTCATGCTCTATATTTAGAGCATGGGGCAGGAAGGGGTTAAAAACTTTTTTGTTGGCAACAGTGTAAAAAAAACTATTAAATTGTTTTTAAGGTTTCATTTCTACAAAGTTCACTGCACTGTAAAAATGTTAACTTTACTGCAGTTCAGGAATAATATAGTGATGCACCATTTGTATGCTTTATGTTATATGTTACTACTTTTAAATAAATTATAAAGCTCTTTTTAAGAAAAAAGTGCTTTATGTCTCCATATTCTGACATCCACAACTTTTTTATTTTTCTACCAACAGTTCTGTGTAAAATAAAAAAATGTTTGCAATGTGATCTGTATATTTTCTCGATCTCATTTTGGGATGCATGCAGCTTTTAGAAAAAATGTTATTCAATTTTATTGGTACATGAGGAGATAAAAAAGGACATTTGACAAACTTTTTTACAGTGTTACCCATGCAGGTTAAATAGTGTAAGTTTTATTTATTTTCTATAAAAAAATAACATTTTTAAACATTTATGCAGCTATTTTTCACATTTTTTCATTCCTCTTAGGATACTTGATCCTGCATTGACTGCTTGTACTATATACGTTAATACGCCTGTTTTAAGCCAGCTTCAGAAATATCCGGCATTCTGGCTCAGTTCTCCTCTGACGAGATGCAGTAACTCCATATGAAATTGGGATTGTTTATATTCATCAGGGGCATTATGATGTAGAATGTCAAAATAGCCAGACAGAGAAACTCTGTATAAAGCCCAGAGTGGCATTACCACCTTGTCACCTCACTACTGTCTTTACTGGTTAACCTCATGTCATCATGTGTATCTATTCCAGGTCCAAACACTGTACATTTCCTATTTTGCAACTGTTATGTTCACGTGTAATGTGCCTGGTTCACCAGCAGGTGGCAGAAAATATGGCAGAGCTACAGTTAGGTAGAATGGAGCTTTCCATTCCATTCCCCTCTGTGGATGAGTGGGAGAGACCCACTTCCTGCAGGAAGGGTGGGGACTAGTTTCTTAGAGCAGTCTAGCTTACCCCCTGTTAGGGGAAGAAAGAAAGTGCTAGGCACATCATTTCTGGACGTGCCCAGGCCAAGCAAAGCCAAGCCAGCTAGAGCACTTTCAGCTCTGCTGGATGTGGAGGCCACAGCTTAGAGCCTCAGAAGCCAGGAGGAAAGTTCCCTGGCCTATCTTAAGAAACAGACTACAAAGAGAGAAGTTTCAGCATAAAGCAAAAGCTTAGTTATACAGTATAACTACCCTGTCAGTACAGCAGAACCATAGAGCAATTGATGTAGTAGATTTGAGTTTGCCTGCCAAGTTTAATGATAAAGCCTGCCAAAATAAAGCTTGAAGATTATCTTGGATGAATATTTACCAAAGTAAAGCTGTTATTCAGCTTCATGATAAGGTCTGGACTCAAGTTACTTCTTTCATTCCTCAGTTATTACTCCCTATTTGTCTGCTTCTCAGGCAACGCCTGGGGTCCAGCCGTATCCAGGTAGGAGCACCATGGCACTCACATAAAAACATAAAGGGACATTTTAGGCCACCCTATACTACTCAGCCATTCCTACACCTAGGTACCACCATCAGTTACAAAAGGGGCCCTGGCCGTTGCCGTCTGCATTGCAGGTGAAGTACACATATATCAGTTCACAACTGATATACCATATGTGAAGAGGGCTGCCCAGTAAATAGCGTTTCGGACAGTCTGAATAGCATGTAACGTAACATGTAATAGCGGCCTGGACATGGCAGGCATGAAGTTCTTCAGAAGGCTCCAGGCTGCCATAACAGCTAATCGCCACCCCATAATCGTGTTAGTGGGGTACTAATTGAAGAACGGAGCGCTCCATGTCCCTATCTAACCATTTAGATGCCGCTGTCACTATTGACCATAGCATCTGAAGGGTGAAACTGCCAGGATCTGCTTCACTCTGATCCTGGCAGTGAACGCAATATAGCTTGCACCCGCAAAAGATGATGCAGTTTTTTTCTAAAAATGGTGTAAACTAAACTTATGTCTTGTGTGCACGTACGCACTTCCTGGATGCCATAACTAATCCCACCCCATGTGTAAAACAGTAATGGGACTAAGAGGAATCATGTGTCTAGCGTCATGGTATAAATAAGGTAAACTTCTAAACATATCTGGGAATTTTACCAGGACAGTTCCACAATTGTAAAGATGTATTTATTTCTTCAGTTCAACGGCACTGATGACCCACTTGTTTTTCCAATGCACTTACCCAATTAAGCTCCAGCAAAGTCCTTTGACTCAACTGCCCTAGCAATCTGCTACGTAAAACTACACATGCTCTGTGTACCCATCACAAGACAGAATGCTGAACAGAGTACCAGGAACCTATTAACCTTTGAGGAGCTATAGTTGAGATGTGCAGTCCACTATAGCTCCTTCACAGAGCCAGGTTCAATACATTGTCATTACATTTGTGGTACCATTACACTGTTGCTTCATTATGACACTGAAACACTGGTACAATATGGGCATTATGTACCCATACTATTTCATGACTGGTATGATTTTATAGATGCAATTGCGAAATATTACTCCATCCCAAAGTGAGGAAGCTCTGCTTATCCCACTACGTAGTTCATCCTACCCAGAATAAAGAAAGGTTACATTCCCAGCAGCCAGCATTGACTCAAATATAAAATCACATTTTATGCCCTTGTTATCTCAATTAAGTTTAGCTGCTCCATACACACTCGCTTTTGTGCATTCCACACTGCACCTGCACACCTCTATTCACAGGTGCTCAATGTTTCACACAAGACTTCACATTTTATGTTACACCAGCCAATGAGCCAAAATAGTATGAGCAGTTACCTTCATAGCTTTAACCCCCCAGGATTTTTGCAGGTGCAAATTTCATCATCGTGTTTGTCACTTTTCTCTACTTTAGTAGAAAATTTGTTAATCCCTAGTGTAGAGAAAAGATGATGGAAAGTGATAGAGAAGAAAATGGAGAAATTGAAGAACTTTTTAGTTTCTACTGCCATCTACTGTCAAATAATAGCTGATACGTTGTAGCCAAATTTCTGGAAAGCCATGTTTTTTTTTATATGTAATTAGGAGCATTTTACCTTAAAATTTAGTGAAAAAAAAAAAAAAGAATACAACTAATTACATAAACATTATTGTTACATTTTGCATTTCTGTATGTGAATTAGAGTTTATTCATTGAACCTTACAGCACCCTGTCCGCTGTAGGGGTTAACTCCCTCTTGCTCTGTGGGCACATACTAGGCTTTGTGGTGCAAATTAGTCCCGCTATATATGTTTGGCTGTGTGTCCCACCTCTTGTCTGTGCAATAGGTCTCAATAAATCTGCCGGGTCACTCTGCCTGTTGGAGCATTTACTAGAGCTATAATCTGTTTATCTGTCTATATACCCAGTCTGTCTCTCATCATACTTAACCAGTGCCTGTAATAGTTCAAATGGCTGCAGCTCTCACCTCCACTTTCAATCCAAGAAGCACGGAGAAGAGACCAGAACTGGGCCTTATGAAGTATCCAATGGAAAAATAGGATCCAGCTTCTTATGAAATAAAAACGTTTCTTTATTGTCTCATCATATAAAATCCATCTGGCTCCCCTGCAGCAAAGACCAGATCCCTGTATACGGGGTAAAGGGTAAAGTGAGTAGGGGTTGTGAACACATGGCACCAAAGTATTCGGGTGTTCGGGCCGAACACATAGCTAGGTTCGTGTGCTCAGCCGAGCACCCGAGTATAATGGAAGTCAATGGGAGACAACCAGGAAAAGGTCAGAAAGTGACAAAAACACCACCAAAATGGATCGGGAACAGCATGGGGACGATGTCTGTATGCATCTTGGACTCCCAGTCGCTGCTGGGAACCATGTTGTTCGAGTTGTATGCCACTTTTACAGACTGACAAAAATACGAACAAAGAACCCCCCCTCCCCCGCCCCTCCAAAAAATATTGACAGGCAAAATTGTTAGAAAACATTCTTTCCTGTATATTCAATTGTATATAAAGTGCAAGTACTGCCAAAAATTACAAGCAAGAGACACTCGAAACAGCCTGTATATCAAATAAAGGAGGGCCTCATTCACATTGTGGTACAATTGTTCAGGTAGTGGGACTCCTACACTCATAAAGCCTATGAACTAAGTGAAATGGGCTGCCAAAAATTACAAGGAACCGCCACTCCAATACACCTTTTATTACACATAAAAGAGGGCATCATATACCCTCTTGAAAAATTATGATTAATGGCCTGCTGGTGACCCTTGAAAACATCTGGTGCAGGGGCCTGCTGGTGACCATTGCAAAAAATGATGAGCGAGTGCCTGCTGCTTAGTTGACCCTGTAAAATATTGTAGTTGAGGGTCTGCAGGTGAGCTAACCCTGTAAAGTATTGTAGTTGATGGCCTGCAGGTGAGCTGACCCTCCCTGAACCTGGCGGATCATCCACACCATCCACCATGTTTCCCAGGTTGGATGATGTGGATGAGACACAGTTGTCAATGAGTGAGGGTCTTGTTAGGTCAACACAAGTCAGGAGGATGACCAGAGTGAGGAAGTGGAAGAGGAGATGGGAGGCGATGACATCACTGACCCAACCTGGAAAGGTGGCAAGCCAATCTCCCTTGCCAAGGGGTAGGTGTTCCGCAGCCTGGCGCTTTTTTGAAGAAAGTGGGGACGAGAAAAGAATTGTAATTTGCTAACTGTAACTGTGCTATACAAAAATAAGAAATCATAAATGAACAAATAACCATAACATATCTTACATCCTATTCATTAACTCTAACTGAAACCATAATAACAATAAAAACTCAAACCCGGGAACATAATGTGGGGAGACTGTACACTGGAGGCAAAATGAGTAGGGGTTGTGAACACTAGCAACCTCACCACCACCGACATGATCACCACCACCACCACATGGCATCAAGCACCCTAACAGTTGGCCCGAACCCCTGGGTCCACAATCAGTGTATGTGGGTCACACCACTGCCTTATTTTCCTCCCCTGTGTTTCGTGCTGGGCTGGACAATCCTCTGTCCTAGATGCAAGCCTGGATGACTCCCGCCCTGCAGCTGAGCCATCGCAAGCACTATCAGCTAGCGCACCCACTTCTGTGTCCAAGCACAGCGTACCGATGTCCTTCCTTACCCCAGGCCTTTGAACGTAAGCGCAAATACCCAGCCACCCATTCACAGGCCATAGCACTAAATGTGCACTTTTCACAATTTCTGGCTCTGGAAATGTTGCCATTTAGGCCTGTGGACACTGAGGCTTTCCTCAGCCTCATGGTGGTGGCCGTCCTTAATTTCTCAGTCCCCAGCCGCCATTATTTTTCTCGGTGTGCCGTCCCCAAATTACACCGGCAATTGTGTCACGTAACATCACCTGTGCCCTGACCAACGCAGTTATTGTGAAGGTCCACTTAACAACGGACACATGGACAAGTGCTTTTCACCAGGGACGATACATTTCCGTGGCGGCACACTGAGTGAACCTTGTGGAGACCGGTAGTGAGTCGTACTGTGCGATGGCACAGGTGCTACCGACACCAAGGATTGCGGGCCCTACTTCCATCAGGATTTCTTCCGCCACCTACATTAGTGGCTGAAATCCCCCCCCCATCTCCTCCTCCACCTCCACACTCAGAATTCTCATCTTGCAGCAGCAGTCAACCATCAGTCAGTAGATGGAAGCAGTGTAGCATGGCAGTGGGGAAGAAACAACAGGCCGTGCTGAAACTCGTTTGCTTGGGTGACAAGCAGAGCTGTGGCATGGTATAAGGTACCAGGATGGTTGTGTCTGATAATATCCATAACTTGTTGGCAGCTTTGTAGCTCGGCAAGCTCACACACATGGCAACCATAGAGCATATATGTCCCATGCACAACAAACATCCCAAACATCACAAATATTAATATAACTAAAAACCTAACAAACAAGAGTGGAGGTAAACCACTGGCTGGCCTGTTAATTAACTCATCAATAACCAAATAACAATAACATATTTTACAACTATAAACCATAATAACAATAATAATACCAACAATAATACAACCACAAACCATAATAATAACAGAACAGAATGTCATGGCGGATAAATTTACAACTGACAACGCTGGTGGCAGAGTAAGTAGTTCCTTGGGCAACCTAGGAGAGGAGATGAGGGGAACACATAGCAGTTCTAACAGAGGCAGGAAAACACTCTCCAAGGCCTGGAACAGTTTCATGACACCCCGCCTAGCGTCACAAGGCAGGAAAAACTTTGGAAGATGATGATGGAGTACATAGCAGACTGTGTCAGCGTCCTCAGTGATCCCTCTGTGCCTTACAAGTACTGGGTGTCCAAACAGGACAAGTGGCACAAACTGGCACTGTACAGCTATAGCTAAATGATAAGGAACATGGAAAATATACTATATTGGACTGTAGTATTCAGGGTAAATGACCATGTGGGCACTTTGCGATAAATAAGTGGGTTTTGGGTTGCAGTTTCGGCACTCAGTCTGTAAAAGGTTCTCCATCGACATCACTGATTTAGAGGGTTAGCGCACCTGCAGGCCCTCAGCTACATTCTTTTATTCAGTTTCATTGTGCCCAGGGCCACGGCCATTGTGTGCACCATCAGCATCACGGCCACTTGCACGTCCCTTACTGGCCGCATTCTTCATATTAAATGTTATATATGCTTAAAAGTATGTCACACATACAGTAGCGTAAGATTTGTAAGTATATGCGGCAATAAGGTAAAACAGGTATTTGGGATGCGCACACTTTACACAGGAGATGTAGCCCTGATAATGTCACAGAGTAGCATACACCGTCTGCAGATAAAGTACAGTATATGAATACTAATGGTCGGCATACAAGGAGTTAAAACACCTTATTTATTACCATCAATACATCACAATTATAAAAATAATACCCAAAAACAACAATGATAAAAAATAAAAAAATGAATTGAAAAAATTTAGTCACGGTCCCTCATGCAATTTGAGTTACGCCGCTCACACAACTCACAATTATGTGATACAGCTGATCCAGGATAAAAACAGATGTTAATTGTGCCAATGTTCCATATATTTATGCTAGAAATGCAGTATCTACCCACTTTGTTGGATGATGCATTAAACAAGGTGAGAGGTTTGGAGAGACATACATTTTTCAAGAAAGAAAAAAAGAGACACTGAGAAAGACATCCAAATTAGTATTGCCCTTTAATACAGAATATAAGACGACAGAGGCGTAACTATAGGGGGAAGCAGGGGAAGCGGTTGCTTTGGGGCCCTGACCCAGAAGGGGCCCATCCAAGAGGAGGAGAAGTACTAAAAGATTTTGTCAGGGCCCCTCAACATTATTACACAATGAAATTATATACAGTGGCAGTATAGTATAGATACTATCATTAATAGGACTGGCATATGTTACAAGAAGATAAGTCATTGGGCACTATTCTACCAAACAAACCACCAATTGTATACACAAGGACTCCAAATTTAGGATTGCAAGTAGCCCCCAGAAAACAGAAGAAGTCCATAACTACACCATGGATACCCTTGAAAGGATTCTCCAGGTGTGGCGTTTGCAGCAACTGCAAAATAACCAAGTTTCCCCCAAAAACAACAACAACACAAGTCTAACTTCTAAAACTAATAGATTTGAATGGGAGATAAATTAACTACTATCATGCAACAGCGAGGCAGTGATCTACATTCTGGAATGCCCCTGTGGCAAACAGTATGTGGGCCGTACAAATAGGACCCTTAAGATTAGAATTTCCAAACATGTGAACAACATCAGAAAAGGGTATGAGAAACACACACTGTGGCACCACTTTAAATTACACCATGCTAATGATCCAGCAGGTTTGAAATGTGCAGCAATACAATCAGGAGGAGGGGGGGGGGGTCGGGGGGGACTTCGATGTGAATCGACAATAATCTATGAGTTTTGAACCATGGTACCTAAGGGACTTAATACAGAACTGGAGATATTTGGATTCCTGTAGATGGTTCAGTGGCAGGCTACACGACATGTCGATGCCATGTTGCTTTTACCAGCGCATTAACATGACCTGCATCCTCCCACTGTAACCAGTGTCTTCACAACAACCAAATGTCTTTTTTTCTGTTTATTCACTGTAATTTTATTTTAAGTTTGCTATTGATCATAACTCATTACGCATAAAACACTACATTAATTGCAAATATAACACTATATAATGTGAATGAGTGTCTAACAGCATATGATATAATACTAAAAGTCACGGTCCGGTCCAGGTTTTATTTTTATGACCAGCTCTATATAAGCTCTATATAAGGAGCAAATTGTCTACTGCCACTAAGGAAGGAGCCCTATGGTTTAGAAACGCGTCTGGCAATATTATATGGAACAAAACAGCTGCAATTTTTAAAGACTGTCTTGCTGTACTACAGAGTGTAGCAAATTAAATCAAGAGTTACACTATGGCGTTTGGAAACCTCTACCGCGCATGCGCGAAGTGCCGGCACTAACAAGTAGTGTTGAGCGCTAATATTCGAATAGCGAATTTTTTTTGCGAATATCGGCACTTCGCGAATATTTCAAATATAGCGCCATAAATTCGCTATTTCGAATATTCGTTTTTTTTGTGTTTTTTTGTTTTATTTTTTTCTTTCCCACTTCCCAAAAGTAGTTCTTACCTGTCCTGAGGATTCCTGGCTTCCTGGATGCTCCAGTCAGTGCCCGTTGCCACTTCTGCCGACTTCCGTGCTCATGGAGCGTCCCCATCACCATGGGAACGTCTCCATATACTAAAATGTACTGTCGGATTTGAGAATTACGTTGAAATCGCAATGCGATTAATTCAAGTTATATTAATCGCATTGCGATTACAACTTAGCAGTGCACTGCTATCTTACATATGAGGCTAGAATTACCGAATATGGAATATAGCAGCAGTGCTAAGTAGAAATCGCAATGCGATTACTCCAAGTTATATTAATCGCATTGCGATTTCAATTAGCACTGCTATATTCCATATTCGTTAACTTCGTTAATTCTAGCAAGCTGACCCATTATAAACCCAGCTCGAAGTTGAAATCGCAATGCGATTAATATAACTTGAAGTAATCGCATTGCGATTTCTACTTAGCACTGCTGCTATATTCCATATTTGTTAATTCTAGCCTAATATTTAAGATCGCATTGCGATTTCAACAGACATGGTTTACTATGGTTGCTAAAGCGAAGATGGAGAATACTTCGCTATCTTTGTTTTGAGGAATATGACAAATACATTTGTCATATTCGCTAATTCTACCAAGCCAACCATAGTAAACCAGGTCTAAGTAGAAATCACAATGAGATTAATTCAAGTTATATTAAATGCGATTTCAACGTAGTTCTCAAATCCGACAGTACATTTTAGTATGGAGACGTTCCCATGTATGGTTGGGAACGTAAGTTGACGAATAGGTAGCTAAAATGAAGATGGAGAATACTTCGTTATCTTCGTTTTGAGGAATATGATGAATACATTTGTCATATTCGTCATCTTCGCTATAATTCTAGATATAAAACCAATAGGAAAGTAGCCTAGTTACAATCGCAATATGCAATTATTTAAATTGCATATTAATCGCGATAACTAGAATAATGATTTAATATTCGATTTCGACGATTATGAAACAAATATTCTATCGAATATTCGCAGAATTTCGTCAAAATCGAATATGGCACCTGCCGCTCATCACTACTAACAAGTAATTACCAGGAAGACCGCAAGTGAACAAACAGTAAGCGATACAGATCCCTTGCCTGTATAAGCACTTTCCTACAGATAGTAACATCGGGGACTGGTAAGAAGCGCAATAGCGCACCACATTGGTGAGAATAGGTTGTATGACACTATATGACAATGTGCAATAAGGTGATTGAACACACACATTGTATCGATTGTATCGAACTGACTCAACTAATCTGATTACCTCAAAAGCTGTGTGCACCTCACTTTAGATATGCCCTTATCTTTTATATACAGACGCATTGGACATTGATATAAAGTGCAAGTGCACAGGACGCCTTCATTTGAATCCTGCTACCCAGCACAACAGTGCAGGATGGTGTAACAAAATTCATAAATGGTCTGCATCCAGGGCAAAAAAGTGCACTATACAGCATAAATATAGCAATATATAGCATAAATATATGCAAAATTGGCACAAATAACGCAAGACACATCTGTTTTTTATCCTGAATCAGCTGTATCACATGATTGTGACTTGCGTGAGCTCCACAACTCACATTGCATGAGGGACCGTGACAGAATTTTATCAATACATTTTTTAGATTTTATATTTTTTGGGTATTATTGTTATAATTGTGTTGTATTGATGGTAATATATTAGGTGTTTTGACTTCTTGTGAGCCGACCATTAGTATTTGCAACAAGTTATATTAGCTATTGGATGGTAGCGGGTCGTGCTCTACTTTGGTGAGCTTTCCGCTGTTTTGTTTTTTTGTTTAAAGTACAGTATATGTCAGTGATATGTATGGAATACAAACACACTTGATGTTGAACAAATAATGTAAATTTCCCCAAAATACACTGGCTTCACCTGTGGTACAGTATTTGAGACAGAGAGGCACACGCTGTGGACAGCAGATGTTGCACAAATAATGTAAATTTCCCCAAAATACACTGGTTTCATCTGTGGTACAGTATTTGACACAGAGAGGCACTCGCAGTGGATAGTAGATGTTGCACAAATAATGTAAATTTCCCCAAAATACACTGGTTTCACCTGTGGTACAGTATTTAGCACAGAGAGGCACACGCTATAGACACTAAATGTTGCACAAATAATGTAAATTTCCCTAAAATACACTGGTTTCACCTGTGGTACAGTATTTGACACAGAGTGGCACACGCAGTGGACAGTAGATGTTGCGCAAATAATGAAAATTCCACAAAAATTCACTGGTTTCACCTGTGGTACAGTATTTGACACAGAGAGACACACGCTGTGGACAATAGATGTTGCACAAATAATGAAAATTTCACCAAAATACACTGGTTTCACCTGTGGTACAGTATTTGACAGAGAGGCACATGCTATGGACACTGAATGTTGCACAAATAATGTAAATTTCCCTAAAATACACAGGTTTCACCTGTAGCACAGTATTTGACACAGAGAGGCACACACAGTGGACAGTAGATGTTGCACAAATAATGTAAATTTCCCCAAAATACACTGGTTTCACCTGTGGTACAGTATTTAGCACAGAGAGGCACACGCTATAGACACTAAATGTTGCACAAATAATGTAAATTTCCCTAAAATACACTGGTTTCATCTGTGGTACAGTATTTGACACAGAGAGGCACTCGCGGTGGACAGTAGATGTTGCACAAATAATGTAAATTTCCCCAAAATACACTGGTTTCACCTGTGGTACAGTATTTAGCACAGAGAGGCACACGCTATAGACACTAAATGTTGCATAAATAATGTAAATTTCCCTAAAATACACTGGTTTCACCTGTAGTACAGTATTTGACACAGAGAGGCACACGCAGTGGAAAGTAGATGTTGCGCAAATAATGAAAATTCCACACAAATACAAAGGTTTCACCTGTGGTACAGTATTTGACACAGAGAGGCACACACTGTGGACAGTAGATTTTGCACAATTGATGAAAATTCTACAAAAATACTCTGGTTTCACCTGTGGTACAGTATTTAGCACAGAGAGGCACACGCTATGGACACTAAATATTGCACATATAATGTAAATTTACCCAAAATACACTAGTTTCACCTGTGGTACAGTATTTGACACAGAGTGGCACACGTTGTGTACATTAGATTAGGCCCAGATTATTTAGATTTGGGCATCAGGCTCTCTTTTCGGATGATGGACAGTATATGTCTCATAAAATCACAAAATATGGACACTATATTAGACCCAGATTGTTGCAATTTGAAATATAGACACCTTTTTCGGATGCCGGACACTATCTGTCACATAAACTCCCAGAATATTAACAGTATATTATGCCCAGATTAATGTAATTTGAAATACAGAAACTATTTTGGGAGGCCGGACAGTATGTCACATATATCCACAGAATACTGGACACTATTAGACCCAGATTAATGGAATTTGTGCTGCAGACACTGTTTGCTGATGTAGGACTGTATGTTTAACACACAGTCACACACTATGTTCACTAGATTGTGAGCCAGATTATTAAAGACACAGTCTGCGGATGATGTACACGATATGTCACTAAGGGTTGGTTTACACTAGCGTTATTGTTTCCATTATGGCTTTCCGTTATAACATGGTTATAACGGAAAATAACAGAATCCATCAAACAGAGGACTGATCCGTTCTGGCGCCCATAGACTTGTATTATGGCGGAATGCAAAACGGAAGCCTTTAAGAGGCATTCCATTTGCTTTCCGTCATAATAGAATTCTATGAAAAGCATAACAGATCAATCTTGGTCCCGTTATCAAAGACGGAAAACAACGTCCTGTCGACAGGACTTTGTTTTCCGTCTTGCATAAGGGACCGAGACGGATCCGTTATGCTTTCCCGTAGCCTTCTATTAGGATGAAGCAAAGCGGAATGCCTCTTAAAGGCTTCCGTTTTGCATTCTGTCTTATGGATTCCGCTTATTTTCCGTTATAATCATTTTATAACGGTAAGCCATAACGGAAACCATAACGCTAGTGTGAACCCACCTAATAGGTACAAAATAAAAATATCTTGCTGCTGTGAAACACACCCAGTAGTCATTAAAAGGCATTGTGGGGTCTTTGAAAGCTTTTGGTATTAAATACAGCAAATTTATCTCCCTGTACTATCTGTCCCTTCCTTAGCACGGATGTCCCTGACACTGCTGATAAATATATTATTGATCTAACCCCACCCCCCACACACACACACAGTAGTCCTTAAAAGTAGTCCTTCCCTTCCTACCCGATGTTCTCCCTGACTATGACTGATCCGAGCACGTATCATCGGGTGCTATATAACCTCCGATGACGCGTTCTGGCCAGCCAATCATTGTAATGCCAGCAGCTAACATAGCTACTGGAATTACAGTGAGGGCAGTACTTACCTACACCTTTATTGGCTGCGGGAGACTCGAGCATTTTGCTCGAGCACATGCGTTACTCGGCTGAGTACCGCAATGTGCCGAGCATAGACCGATACTAGGCCGAGCATGCTCGCTCATCACTAGTAAAACCAAGGGTCCACTTGGATGATGCCCTCAGTAATAACCCGTAGTCAAAGCTGTTAGTCGGTATAGACAACCATTGTCCGTAACATGTTTTAGCCTTCTCTCACCTTTTGCTGGGTGACAAACAATGCGGATGCCATTACTGGTCACCTAGAGGAATTTCTTATACTAAAGTTCAATTGTACGATAAAAGTCAAAGTCCTAATAATATAAGGAATCATTAGCACTTATATTTCGTAGTAAAATACTGAAGGTCTTACTTTAAAAACATAATGTAAAGTATAAGGCAATTAAAAGTACATGCACTTTACCACAACTTTTGTTTTGTATCCAGATCCTTGTGGATCACTAAGATGAAGAGAAAGAAATGCTCACACAGAGCACTGTCTCTCTTCACTGTCAGAAGATTTACTAGAGAAAGGCTCATATACTTTCTATTGAGTCCGTCTTAAGCAGCGTGAGAAATAGTGATCTATGTGAGTGCTCCTTTTCCTTGTTTTATTGATCAGTGGGGGTCTCAGCCCTGCAGACTGTTGCAGACTGCAACTGATCAAAACATAAGATATACACCTAGTAGGGTTGATAATGCTGATTAAAACAATGCCTTTCTTTTGTCTGCATGTTAAACACCTGCAGAGATATATGTATATTTTTCAGAACAAATGTACTTGGTGCACTGCTTTTGCAACACCCCTGTAATTCCCCCTCCCCTTTGATTGACAGGGCTAGACATCAAGCATGGTAAGGACAGAAGCATCAGATGCAAACAAGCTTCTAATAACTCTGACACTTAGGTCTGGTTTAAACCTTGCCTTTACACTGAGAAACAGACCTGGAACTACAGTACATATGAGAAGTATTATGTATGGGTATCGGGAAAAATAAATCATCCTGGTGTTTGTCATAGCATGATATCGATATCATGTATACTACTTACAGTCTAGCAAATAGACTATTAGTTTCATTAGGTCATTTTTCCATACACATCAGAATTTAATTTCCATCAACTTTTGTTATGGGTTAAAGAGAGAGAAAAAAATTACATCTCTTTTGGGATTTGAACCTGAAAGCCAGTAAATGGAAGGCAGAACACATGCCTTCAGGCTACAGATCTACTAGTATAGTGGTTTTCTATACTTAGAAAGCTAATAAATCTTACTGGTTTCCTCACAGGCATATATTGTGCACTTCCATATATAATGTATATTTATCTTATGACATTGTTACTTGAGATAAGCAAATCGAAGTTTACAAAGTAGAACTCGATCCGAATTTCAGGAAAAATTTGATTCACATTGAATCCCAATTTCCAAAAATGGCTGCTGCACGTTAGGACATGGAGCAAAGAACTCTGGGAACGAGGAATCACCCACAATGCCATGCATTCAGGCAATCAGCAGCAAACCAGCCCCTGTGATATCACAGCCCTATAAATACCCTCAGCCATTTTGGATTTTGCCATTTTCCAGTGTGCTTAGTGCAGGAAGAAACGTCAAGAGGCATTATGCACAGTGCTAGGAAATTGTGCTAAAAAATGATTTACAAGTTCAGGGAAAGATTTGTCAAGGTGTAGTGAAAGGATAGGGAGCAGTATCTACGCTATAAAAAGAGAACAGGGTGCAATATGAGCGATTATATTAAACCTTGCTTCACCTTTGGGGATCCAAATTGCTTTTAGGTTGTTTGCACTATATGATACATCACTAATTCCAGCAAACCTTACTTATGATTGGGGTGCAAGTTTTGTGATACAGCCATTTATGGGGTGTTTATTAAATTTTTGGGGGTGAAAAAAAGAGGGAAAAGTTGCTGTTCAGCGCTGGTTACATCATACTACAGCCTTTTACAGGATATATTAATAGGATAGATAGGTATGTCCTATTAGCATTGATTTTACATTGTTTTACTTACTTAGGGGGTATATTAATAGGAAAAAAATAATAATAATTAATATATATATCATAATATGTACATACATATATATCATATATGTCATAAGTGACGTTCGGCGGTGAAGTTACATTGTACTACAGAAATTTATGTGGTGTAGAAAAAGAAAATATACATATGTCCCATCACCGGTTCTTCGGTGAATTGTTTATATTTCTTTTGGGGTGTAGATTTAGGAAGCAGGATCTGCTCCCCTGTATATATATGCACAACTGCATTTTTGGGTTGAGCACATCCTGCTTCATGCCCCCTTTCAGTTGTTTTGTATATATAATTTTTTGGATGTGTATAATCTCTTATGTTAATGTAGCCTGTTTTCCATCCACAGGCTACATTTGGGTGCACCTGTGAGGCCTGGGCCGTATCAGCCAGTATTGGGTGGGGCTCACAGCCTTCTCTCTCCTCCCATTGCAGGCATGGTTACATGCTGGAGGTAACTGAGGAGTTTGCTGCGAGTCGGCCTATACATTCCTATAATTTTGCCTACTGGCCCGGTAGTGCCCATACTGCACAGTTAGGTGAGTGTTAGGTCCCGAGCTACTTAAGAAACCTTGGCGTGGTGCTCAGGCTTAGACATGTCGTCCACTGAAGGACATGTTAACTAATCTCTCAATATTAACATCAGCTTAAGGGGTTAGTAAGACTGCATAGTGCACCTGTCTTGCCTGTTATTGCTATATGGGTGTAGAATTTGGAAAAAAGGAGAAAATATGGGTGAAGTGGTGAAGTTGCATTGTACTACAACCATTTACGTGGTGTAGAAAATGAAAATATACATACGTCACATCACCCATTCTGCGGTGAATTGTGATTGTCATATTTCTTATTTTGGGGTCTAGAAATAGGAAAAGAATACGTATTTATTGCCGTTTTGCTGTGAATTGTGATTTATTTTTTTATTTTTTTGGGGAGGGGGTTTAATCAGAAATATATATATATATATATATATATATATATATATATATACATATATCTTAATTTCTGTTCAGTGGTGAAGTTACATTGTTCTACAGCCATTTACGTGGTGAAGAAAAAGACAATATAAGTACGTCCCATCACCCGTTCTGCGGCAAATTTTGATTGTCATATTTCTTATTTTGGGGTTTAGAAATAGGAAAAGGAACAAATTGAGAAAAAAAGAAAAGTATTTCACTGAATTCACTGTGTAAAACTTAACAGAAATAAAAATGATAGACATATTATGTATCGCCGCGTCCGTAACAACCTGCTCTATAAAAATATCACATTATATGCCCCGTCAGGTGAACGCTGTAAAAAACATAAAACTATGCCAAAACACCAATTTTTTTCACCTTGCCTCACAAAAAGTTTAATACCTAGCGATCAAAAAGTCTTATGTACCCCAAAATTGAACCAATTCTTTTCCAGTTCTGGAAAAATCATAATGTCTTTATTGCCGTTCTGCTGTGAATTGTGATTTTTTTTTTTTTGCGTGGGGGAGTTTATTCATCAAAAAATATATACATATGACTTAATTGCCATTTAGCGGTGAAGTAACTTTGTACTACAGCCTTTTTTGAGGAGTGTTATTTAAATTTAATTCTTTTATCATATAGTATGCCAGACAGACAGGTGAAAGGCCCTTCAAAGAGAACGGGCAGGGGCCAAAATGTTTCCGTTGCGGGTAGCAGAAGAAGAGGGAGTGGCAGCAGGAGTTTCAACAAGAGGCCTGAGCAACCTGTGTCATCTAGTGGTCATGTCTTAACCAGCAACCCAGCGGTGCTTTAATGGTTGACTCGGACTTTGAGTTTGTTGCAATTGACATCAGACACCCCCAGCCAAAAGTTGGTGGGTTCCTCTGACATAATACTTAGTTGGCATGGCCAGGGAGCAGGCCCTGTGACCCCCACCTGTCCTGAACCTTCCTCAGTCATTTTCAGTTCTCTCAGCACGAGAACTATTATCTGCCGTAGGCTCGGCTCCATTTTTCAGCGAGGATGAACTACTAGCGGACAGTCAGCAGCTACTGCCAAGCCAAGATCTGGAGGAGAGCAGTGATGAGGAGCGTGGCGTGAGAGCAGGTGTTGTGAGCGGTCAGGCTCCTGGCCCTGAGACCTTTGAGGGAAACATCAGTGATGTGCAGACAGTAGCCGATGATGATGATGCTGATGTAGCGATCGCACTTGGGAGGCGGGTGAAGAGGGTGTTCATCATCATCAGGAGTAAAGGACCTCCACGTTCTTACACCGTTGGTCCTGCAACAATGTCCTCCTCTGCCTCCTCATCCTCCACTGTGTCCTCAGCCTCCACTGCAAGGACAATTCACAGTGCCTCACCAGCATACTACATGTGCAGAGCACGGCGGTGTCACTCTGTTCTGCACCTAGTTTGCCTGGGCGAATGGAGTCACACAGGGGAAGAACTGCTCCATGTCCTTCATCAAGAAATTGAATGCTGGCTTTCTCCTCAACAACTCAAAATCGGAACCATGGTAACCGACATCTGGAAGAACATGGTGTCGGTGCTGCGTCAAGGAGGGCTGAACCATGTGCCCTGCATGGCGCACCTGTTCAATCTGGTTGTAAAGCAGTTCCTGAAGTCTTCTGCCTATCTGCAAGACATCCTGTAAATGGCCAGGAAACTTTGCATGCACTTCAGCCATTAGTACACCCCAAAGCACACCCTCCTTGAGCTGTAGTGGCAGAACTGCATCCCCCAACATAGGCTGATATGCGATGTTTCCATCCGTTGGAATTCCAGTCTCTATATGTTGGACCGATTATTATTATATAAATAGAGAAAGGCCATAAACAATTTTATGATGATACAGGTGGACAGAGGTACTCCCTGTGTAACTTTGATGTTAGCCAGTGGCAGCTCATGCGTGACACCTGCCATTTGCTCGGGCCCTTTGAGGAGGCCACTTTTTTGTCATTCGTCAGGACTACGGAATGAACAACGTCATTTCACTGATTCATGTCCTGGAACAGATGCTGCTAAATCTGCCTGATGCCATGCTCAATTTCCTGCGTAGTGACAGCCAAATTGTCACCATTACCCAGAGGGATGACTACTGGCTCTCCAACCCGCTGAGAGGGAGGACAAACTGAACTACTATCAAGACATCTTATGTAGTCAGTTGGTCGCTGCCTATGCGCCATTGCCCATCCTCATTACATCTGGCAGGGGGCCCTCTGCGCCCACATTCCAATGCCATGGCTGCTGGGGGGCAGGAGTAGTACCAGATTCATTAGCAGCTACTTAAATCTAGAAGAAACTACTCACCAGCAGCATCAGGTTGACATAGAGTAGACGTATGGAGATCTTAGATGAGACATGAAGTAGAACCTCAACCAGCAGGTTGTGGCATACTTGAGAGCACCCTGCCACCCCACATTGAAGATCGCCTGGACTACTGGGCAGCCAAACTCAATTTGTGGCCGCAACTGGCCGAGTTTGCCCAGCCAGCTTTCCTGCCCGGCCAGCAGTGTGGCATCAGAGTGAGGGTGATTAGCGCCTGTCCACCCAAAATGTAGAGAAACTGACCTTTGAGAAAATGAATCAGGTGTGGATCATCCAGGATTTTCAAACAACAATGCCTGATGCATCAGACTAGATCATCCATGGTGCCACACCAACACTTTGACAAAAGAGACCTGTTTCTTCAGGCTACCTGCTTCAGCTACTATTCTGAGGCTTCCAACTGCCTTATGCCACACCTGCTGCCAGGTGCTCCTACGGTCAGACACCATCTTCGTCTGGTACTGGTATTGCTCCCCATCTACCCACTCTGTCACTAAGCCCACCTACCCACTCTGTCACTAAGCTCCTCTGTGGTCTCCTCATGCTGTTGCCACATCACCACTCTGTGGTCTTCTCATACTGCTACCACATCACCACTCTGTGGTCTCCACATGCTTCTGCCACATCACCACTCTGTGGTCTCCTCATGCTGCTGCCACCTCACCATTATGTCACTGGGCCACTCTGTGGTCTCCTCATGCTGCTACACTTCACCACTCTGTGGTCTCCTTATTCTGCTGCCACATCACCACTATGCCACTAGTGGTGATGTGGCTACCACTAGTGGCATAGTGGTCATGCTCCTGTCACATCAACACTATGTCACTGGGCCACTCTGTGGTCTCCTTATGCTGCTGCCACATCACCACTCTGTGGTCTTCTCATGCCAAGCAGAGGCCGTGGCCCTGGGCGTGATGCTGATGGTGCATTTTGGGGACATACGCCCTTTGATTGCTTGGTGTTGCAATTTTTGTGATGTAAGGTAAAAAAATTTTTTCTGTCACTGTTGTTTTTTTCGGTGTTCACCAGAGGGGTTCGGTCATGTCATATTTTTATAGATTTGGTTGTTATGGACGCTGCGATACTTAATATTTGTCTATTTTTAAAATTTATTTAACTTTAACACAATAAAAGCACATTTGAAACAAAAAAAATTATGTTTTAATGTCTCCACGTTCTAAGAAATATAGTTGTTTTATTTTTTAACCGTTTTTCTTATTTAGCAGTTCATTTTTGCAGGATGAAGTGACGGTTTTATTGGTACCATTTTGTGGGTCATTTTTGATCGCTTGGTATGAACACTTTTTGTAATGTAAGGTGACAAAAATCGCTTTTTTAAGCAGTTTTAATTTTATTTTTATGGTGTTTATCGGACAGGGTGGATCATGTAATATATTTATAGAGCCGGTCGTTACGAAAGTGGCAATACCTAACATGTATAGTTTTTTTATTTATTTCATTTTTAATGACATAAATGAACGGATATGAGAAAAGAAAATTTTAATTTTTTTTTATTTCAATTTTTCCTTTGGATCCAGAAGATTCAGTGGGCCTGATCACTATACAGTGCAATGCGATAGTCATCTATTGTAATGCACTGTATACTGTCAGTGCTACACTTACACTAAGTCTGATCAGACCCTCAGGGTTTGATTAGCCTTAGGTACTTGACAACCAGGACGCCTTTGTAAGGCATCCGGTTGCCATGGCTGCTGACTGCGGCATCTATGGGGTTAAACGCCCCAGATCGGTGCCAGGACCGATTTCAGACGTTTCAGCAGAGTGTTAGCTTTAAGTCACAGCTAACAGTCTCTGCTGATGACAGCGGCTCCGTTCCTGAGCCGCTGCCATCACAGCCAGCAGGATAAGAAGGAGTGGAAGGGGGCTTCTGGGGTGATCAGGGGCACAGGAGGGAATCATTTGTTTTATGAGGGGCACTTACACGATTTCAGGCTGTGATTTCCAGAGTGGAGATCTCAGCCTGAAACCAGCATTTTTACAGTGCCACGCTCTGGTTAGTGTGCACAGACTAACCAATCGGAGTGATCGTCGGCAAGGAACCACCCTGATTGGTTCCTTGTCGGCATTACTGGGCTATGAACTGTCTGCAGACAGCTGCAGAGCAGGGACAGAAACTTTAATCCAAGCGCTTAGCAGCTATCTGCACAGGGTATGTGCAGATAGGATGTATATTGCTGTATGTCAGTCAGGAAGGGGTTTTTGAGGGGTTTCTGTGAATTCTGTAGGCTTTGTGGTACAAAGGCACACACGTGAATCCTGTTTGTGACGCCAAATGTGACTTCCGGCAGTGGCAAAGAGTCCCTTTAAGAAATGTTTGTGACGCAAGTTGTAGTGAAGCAATAACCGGACAGAGATCCTTTAAGAAATTGTGTTTGTGGTACTCAGGTATAGGGTGGCCTACAATTTCCCTTACTGTTTTGTATGTCACGGTGCTCATACCTGGATACCGTGGACCACAGGCGTTGTCTTTCAAAGCAGCAAATAAGGGGTAGTTGAATTGGGGGATAAAGGAAATAACTTGGGTCCAGACCTTTTGATAAAGTTCAATAACAGCTTTACTTGGCATAAACGTTTCCCCAAACGGGTTACAGAGTTTGCCTTGACTACACAAGGCGTTAGCATTAAATGTGGCAGGCAAATTCGTCTCTAGTACTTCTGCTGCTCTTCTGACTCTGCTGTGCTAAGCTGGGCTGGCTGGATGACTCAACTTCTTCTTTATGCTGTACCTCACATTGTAGCCTGGTCTGTCTCTAGATTTGTCCAGGGAAAACTCTTCCTGGCTTCTGAGGGTTTAAGCTGGGGCCTCCATGTCTAGCAGAGCTAAAGGTGCTCTAGCTGGCTTGCTTTGCTTAGCTGAGGCACGTCCAACGGCGATTTGCCCAGCCCTAGCTTCCTTTCCCTAGCTGGGGGTAAGCTAGACTGCCCTCTATCTAACTAGTCCCTCCCTCCTTGAGAGAGAGTTAGAATGGAAAGAAGGGTTTCATTCTCTCTAACTGTACAGTAGCTCTGCCATGCTTGCTGCTACCTACTGATGAACCAAGTACATTACATGGGAACATGACAATTGCAAAATAGGAAATGCACAGTGTTTGTACGTGAAATAAATACACTTGATGACATTATATTAGATCATAGGAGATTGTAGCTAGGTGCAGAAGTGGTAATTCCACTCTGGGGCATTACAGGTAGAAAACACAGAAGACATGTAAATATTCCATTCACGTGTCATCTCTGTTTTGGATCCACTCCTGTTTTTTTAGGCTTTAGCAATACTGATAGATTACTGTAAAAATGCTGACCGACTGAAGGATCCGTCTTTTGGGGGTTATTGTTCTGATAGAGCAGAGGATGGGCAAAATAATCAGTGACATCAACACAAACTTACTACTGACACCCTCTCCACTCTGTCGGTGGTCTCTACTTGTATAAGCATTTAATAGAACAGGTTCTGTAGACATCTATGTGGAATCAGCTGACGACGGGGTAAAAGAAGTGCACTTCTTCTTGATGCTAACATCGACTTGTAAGGCTTAGTTCACACTTGATTTATTTGGTCAGTTTTGGCACTGTAACTGCCCAAATAAGTAAAGTGTGCACTGAAGAGCAACTCCTGTCATCAGCATGTCATACTGACTCACAGTATCGTTTCACTACTACAGCAGACTCCCTATGAGTATTACTGCAAGGCACAGTGTGCTACACCACTATACAGGCTCTCTGCAGCCAGGAAATAGCTGTTTTTTAACGTGATTCGACGACAAATAAATTCGGATCGAATCAAATCTTTTCGGAAAATTCGGCAAACCGACCGAATAAAATTTTTGAGAACTTTGCTCATCTCTAATTGTTACCATTATACCAGGAGGACCACATATTATTACTAAATATTACATACTTACTGATTAGAGATGAGCGAATCGAATGCTACGAAGTGGAATTCGATCTGAATTTTAGGATAACTTCGATTCGCCTCAAAGCTGAATTTCCTCGTACTTTGTGTAAGGAAATTGATTTAACCTGAAAGAGTATAAAAATCAAAAAAATGAATTCCTACCTCCTCCATTTGCTCACGATGGGCTTGATTGAAGATCTCGGCCAAAATCCCGTGCGTGGTGATGTATGACGTCACCACGTCAGCCGGAGTGATGACGTAATCTCATGCCGCGCGAGATTTCACACCAGATCTTCAAGCAAGATGGTGGTGGCCGGCCCGTCGCAAGCAAATGAACTCAGTAAGTTTGATTTAATTTTTTTAATGTTAATTTCACACTGTTTTTACACTTGGATGCCCCAATCATGTATCACACTCCCTATCATTGCACCCACTACTTACAAAAAATGCGCTACTTGGCGACGTAATTCGCCGACTCGCAAATAAGCCTAATCGAAATTTTGAAAAATTAGTTCATCTCTATTGCTAATACTCCAAATAAGTAATATTTATGTATGTAATATTTAACAAAACTCAAATATTACTACCACACAATGACACATGTTAAGTACTGCTTACCCATATATTAACTACATAATGCTTCCATGCTGTTACTGAATGCAAAGCACTGTACTATTACGAATATTAGTACCATACACTGACCATATAGTGGTAGATAACAGTTCTACACAGATACATTCAATTCAATGTCATCCAAGGCAGGTGATCCAAGTAGGGTTGCCAACCTGTAGTATAGCAAAAGAGAGACTATATCACTCCATAATTGATGCAATATAGGGAATATTTATTAAAGTTCATAGCAAAACAATGTGTGACTTTTAAAAACACTATTTACCAAAGAAGAGAAGGAGAAACAAATAATTGGTGTTTAGGAATAGTGAATTCTCAGTGTGCACCCCAGTTGAGATGCTGTCATCTCTCTTTTGCAGTTCTACACGTTTGCTCTGCAGACTGAATAAGTGATTACAGAGCAGGTAAATCCAATGGCTCACAATTTTTGTCTTCTCTTTTGTCAGTCACTTTTGCCATCAGGTGCAGACGGCCATGGGCGACTTTTTCCAGCCCCATCTTGTCTGCAGCCAGACCACTTTATCTCCTTGATTTTCCAGCATCCTCCCTAGCTTTTTAAAACCTCATGTCTGTTGCTGCCCCATTTACCCATATTACTATACCTGCTGTATTGCATAGTGTCCCTAAATACTGTACTTAAGATCATGTATAATGTTGCCATAACTTTGATTATCCCCAACAATAGTACCACACAGATAACATCCATTGAATTGCTACTTTCACACTGGCGTTTTGGATTCCGTTTGTGAGATCCGTTTCAGGGATCTCACAAACGGTCCAAAATGAATCAGTTCAGCCCCAATGCATTCTGAATGAATAAGAATCCATTCATAATGCATCAGTTAGGCTCCGTTCAGTCTCCATCCGTTCTGGAGGCGGAAACCAAAACGCAGCTTGCAGCGTTTTGGTGTCCGTCTGACGATGCGGAGCCGAACGGATCCGTTTTGACTTACAATGTAAGTCAATGGGGACGGATCCGTTTTCAATGACACAATATGGTGCATTTGAAAATGGATCTGTTCCCCATTGACTTTCAATGTAATTCAAAACTGATCCGTTTTGACTTTGACAATTTTTTTTAAAGCTAATGCAAACGGATCCGTTCTGAACGGATACAAACGTTTGCATTATAGGTGCGGATCCGTTGTGCAAATACCAGACGGATCAGCACTAAACGCAAGTGTAAAAGTAACATCCACTGAATTAAATAATACTAGATAAATATTGCCTATAATAGTGCCAGACAGATAATGCCTAAAATCATGCATCATACCGTAAAAATGCACCATGCTGTAAAAGCGCCATGCTTTATATCCTACATACAGTAGTGATCATGGCTCCACACTTCAGTGATAGTGATTTATTCTGGGTCCCTTAAGCTCTCTCACACGACAATAAAGCTTTTTTTTGTGTCCCCAATAGTAATAATTCCACTTTGTGTCCTGCAGACAGTAATAGGCGCCTTAACAGAAATAATGCCTTTGTTCTTCCCTTTTGTGCTGCCCTAGAAAATGATAGTGACCTATTTTAGTGACCACCACAGTAAAATGCCCTCCTTTTATGCCCTCTAAAAAGAAAAAATGGACACTGCGTGCCCTAAAATAGTTATATATATATATATATATATATATATATATACTGTACATTGTAGAATATTAAAGCAGCAGATTGTAATTGTAGACCTTAGCAAAGAATACATTAATAAGGAAAACTGATTATAGTCTACAGTCTTGTCTACATATTTCCTTAAACAATGGGACTCTTTATCCTTAATTGACGGATAAGCAGTTTTTGCAGCTTACGGTTTATAATAGGTCAGCGTGCCTTTAATTACTGCCGAACTTTACCTTCCAACAATAACTGTCTATATCTGTGGCTTCCAAAGGCCATCAGCGAGTTGTGCTTTCTCCGATTGGCTCATTATTACAGAATGAAAAGCACCCTGGGTACCAGAGTGAGAAATTCTAGGTTATTAGCAGTATATTTTAGCATCGCTGTGTGGCTCATGAAATCAATAAAGTTTATGCAGCACCTGTTGAAATGAACCACAACAGGAGAAGATCGAGGCCATTAGTATAATGAGTTTGCCTAGTTACTTAACCCCTCTGTAACTTGAGGTGCATGCGACAGAAAGCATTAACAAAACTGGTATATAGCAGACAAGGTCAGAACTGGAATATAAACCATTATAACTTTGAAAGCTACAAAATTACAGGTAAGTTAAAAACTATAGCAAAATTATATCAACCACATTGTAGATCTCAGCAATCCCCTTATTATTCAACTATTTGTAAGCCAAAATATGTGGGTTCAAAACAGGATAGGCAAAGAGTTCTAACATTAAAGGGGTTATCCCATGATTGATGTAAGAAGTGAAAATCAGACATCATATAGTACATGAAAACCTATTTCTAACAAAGCTAGAACCAGCCTTGTATCTCACATGGATCCAGGGATCTCCCCTATATTGCTCTGCTAGATTTATATCACGCTAACAGCTTAAGGGGAGTGTCTCTTCTACTGCTGCTCAGAAGGCGTGTCCATTCTCTCCCTATCACAGCTCAGGAGGCAGTTGAAGGATGAAACTGAGCATGTGCGGCCATCTCAGTGAGCCGGACAAAGAAATAAGAAAAAGAACAAACAGCAGGTGGCGCTATACAGATACATTTTATAGAATAACTCAGTGATTATACAAAATGTTTAATTACATGCAATTACAAAAGTATTCAAATCCAGGTGCTGGTTTGAAAACTACAGAATATTTTTTGTGGGACAATCCCTTTAAGCTTCATGCACATGGCCATGTCCGTATTTTAGCTTGTAAACCACGGATCCGCAAAATACAGACAATTTCCATGTGCATTATGCATTTTTCTCTCTCCCATGAATAGAAAAAATGATTCTTGTCCACAGAATGGACCATAGAAGGACTTGGTCTATAATTTGAGGAACGGCCACACAGATCAGTATTGGTTTTGGCTTCCAATTACTGATGTAAAATATTGACCAAATACTGATTTTGTGAGAAAGTGGGGTCTGGAAGGAATACTTGTCACCATGGATTTGTGTGCAGTCCAGTAGTACAGTACTGGCAAAGTGAATGAGCTTTAAAAAAAATCCCATCCACACGCTGCAGAAAAATTTTGAAATGCTGCTGATTTTCAGCATGGATATTTGCAGTAGCCCAAAAGGATTATTGCAAAGGGAAAAATACTGCTTACAGAGTTAATGAAACGTGTTTGAGTTAAATGTTATATGTTTATGTCGTAATAGTAATGTTTAAGGCAACCAAACGGTTAACATATTGGCAGATTGTTTAGGTTACCAGGAAAATGGACTGAGTCCACCCCCTGTTTAGTTAGTCTAGGCCTTTGATGGCTAACTTCCAGCCCGCCAGTTGATGTACACTGTCAGAACTCCATATAAATGAATAGAGCATGCTGGTAGTTGTAGTTTCCCCACTGCTGGAGTGCCGGAGGTTAGCCATCACTGGTCTAGGCTGAGGAGAGCACGAGACAATACTTAAATGTGCAAAAATCAGAGGGCTAGGCTTAAGGTTAGAGAACCTTAATCTCTGACACTTCAGCTGGCAAGGAAGCAACTCTATGACCAGAGTACCCACGAGAGAAGGAAATAACCTTATCCTGACCATGGTTACAAGTCAGTAAGGTATACCTCGTTTATGGCATTAGACTTTACTGCTGTGGAAAGGATTGTTGCTTTCACACCTACCACACCTTGAGATGGACTGACCATCCATATCTAAAATCTGCACCCCTCAGTCCAGGAATTTCAGAAAGGGTTAACAAAAACCGAACTGCATACCTATGATTATGTTGACAGACTATGAAGTGTCCTTTGAGAGGGAGAGAGACAAGAAGTACTACAACTACCATCATTGTTGCTGCCTATACGCTGCTATTGGGAGAAGATTACACTGTGATATACTGTATACTTTGGAACTATGTCTTCACCTGCCATACGTACTACTGCTCCTATCTTCAATTCAGTAAAGAAAGACTTTAATTATTGCAATCTGCAGCCTTATTATTGTCTCCATCATATTTCAGCCAGCCCTCTGCATCCGTATTCCTGACTTGCACCCTGCTAAACCAACTACCATTAAGGGCACCCTACCAACAGGCAGGAGCCCCAATACCAGGGTGTGACCAGAGGGAATAAACAGTCCTCCCTCCAGTCACTGCACAACCCTAAAGCCACCTGCATAAATTGCAAAATAATATGCATGTTTTTTAGCGAAGTATCCCTTGCGGAAAAACCCCAGCATATTACAGCACCATCAAAGTATATCAGATTACACAAATGCACCTCTGATTTCCAAATCTCCAGCTTATCAATTAGGTTTGCAGTCCTAACTGCTGATTTCACCCTTTTTAGGCCTCATGCATACGGCCGTTGTTCGGGTCCGCGTCCGAGCCGCATATTTCGTGGCTCGGCCGCGGACCCATTCACTTAAATGAGGCCGCAAAAGATGCGGACAGCACTCAGTGTGCTGTCCGCATCCGTTGCTCCATTCCGTGCCCCTGCAAAAAAAATATAGCATGTCCTATTCTTGTCCGTTTTGCGGACAAGAATAGGCATTTCTATAATGGGCCGTGTTCCGTTCCGCAAATTGCAAAACGGAACGCAGAGCAGCTTCCGTGTTTTGCGGATCCGCGGTTTGCGAACCGCAAAACACCAACAGTTGTGTGCATGTAGCCTTAATGGAAGAGTGAGATCTGCGCAAAACAGCATCAAATCTGCACCAAAATCTGAAGTTACAAGTTGTGGATATTGGTCTGAATATGTTGCAAAAAACGCACATAAATCCACATGGAAATTTGTGCACATCTTATGTGCGTTCACTTTTACTCATGTGCAGATGTATCACCCAAAATCTTGAACCACAATTTTCAGCAAATGAAAATCGAAAAGCTTTTTGACAATAATAAATACATACATGATAAAAAGAGGCAGCACAAAGGTGAAACACAAGGATGAGGAACAGGAGCCAAGAGGGGGCTGGGAGGTCAGCACACCGAAAGACAGGGAGGAAAAAATAATGACAAAGATATAAGGCAAGAATGAAACTCCAAAGCTCCAATGAACAATAGAACCCGGGCAATATAGCAGCAAAGGTAGATGTAGGAGCAAAGGCTTGGAGTTTATAAAAAAAAAAATGGTCATACCCTGGATGGTGTGTCAATCTCCCAGCCTCCTCCTAACCCGACGCCGTTTCGCCAGTAACCTGGCTTCTTCTGGGGATATAACATTAAGGAAAGCTTCCCCTGATATAGTGCCCTCACAGGTGTATAGTGTGATGAATTAAAAGACCTAGGGACGCCCATACCAATAAAAATGGAGCTCCAGACGTGTCCAGCCAATCATCGGCATCACAGGGAGGAGCCGGGGGCGGAACGGGTCTGACGTAGAGATCATGTGACAAAGCACCTGACCGCACCGTCAGAGGCACATCCCAGTGACCGCTGCCGTGACAGCTGAGAACCATAAGAGGAAAATGCCGGGGGCGGGACAGGTATGACGCATGCATCTTCCTGACTATTTGGGCGAACATCCATCTTCCTGACTATTTGGGCGAATGCCCTTTAACAATATGGCTCCCGCGGTGCCGCGATTTTCTGAGCATGCTCCGGTATGCCGCGGCGTCCTGGTTTTTGGGACGAGGCGTCTCACGCCATTTGTGCGTGACCGCCTTCCCCCACAGCCACGGCGCATGCGGATGCCGGCATTCATGACAGATATTCGTGCGCCAGGTATAGAGCGGAAGTGACACCGGCACTCAGCTGGATGTGATTTATATCTTAATCAGGTTGGTGGGTTGTCCTTAGTCCTTATTGGTTGATCATGGATCACATGGCCTGTGACATCAGGTATCCTCTGTATTTAAACCTTGATGCTGGTACAGTGGCGTTGCTAGGGCTGGTGTCACCCGATGTGGTAGTAAATGGTGTCACCCCCGCCCCAGAGCAAACAATACTTTTTAGCCATATAACCAAAAATCTAAAATATGTTGACTTTGAACCTGGACGATGTCAGGCTCCCAACCCAAACCCCCCGCCCCCAATTGTCTAAATATAATAAATACTATGGGGTCCCCATTGCATCTACAGGAAACAGGTTGAGAGCTGGAGGCTTAATGGAGAAAAGGAACATCCTTGCAGTGTTACATGTGGTCCCGGTGGACATTTTACAACAGTCTACAAGTAGTTAACATGTTATGGGACCCAATATTTGGAAAGCTGGATGTGAAGGGAGAAGTCTGGAAAGGGAGCTGACAGAGATTACCTACATTATTACTAAATATTTAGATGGTGCCACCAATTCACATAGCATCCACATAAATATAGACCACATGGTGTAGACTGTTCATTTTTACTATAGTTAGTTTAACCGTTTATGTGCAAAAGAAAAAAGAAGTCAGCTTCCAATCAGATATCTGCACATAGACCAAGACTCTTGGTCTATGCAGATATCTGATTGGAGCTGACTTCTTTTTCTTTAACCACTTCAGCCCCCTAGCTTAAACACCCTTAATGACCAGGCCACTTTTTACAATTCTGCACTACACTACTTTCACCGTTTATTGCTCCGTCATGCAACTTACCACCCAAATGAATTTTACCTCCTTTCTTCTCACTAATAGAGCTTTCATTTGGTGCTATTTCATTGCTGCTGACATTTTTACTTTTTTGCTATTAATCAAAAATGACCGAAACTTTTGTAAAAAATGACATTTTTCACTTTCTGTTGTAAATTTTTTTAAAAAACTACATTTCTATATAAATTTTTCGCAAAATTTATTGTTCTACATGTCTTTGATAAAAAAATCCAATAAGTGTATATTTATTGGTTTGGGTAAAAGTTATAGCGTTTACAAACTATGGTGCAAAAAGTGAATTTCGGCATTTTGAAGCAGCTCTGACTTTCTGAGCGCCTGTCATGTTTCTTCAGGAGCTAGAATGTCAGGAAAGTATAAATACCCCCAAATGACACCATTTTAGAAAGAAGACACCCTAAAGTATTCACGGAGGGGCATGGTGAGTTCATGTATCATTTCATTTTTTTCACAAGTTAGCGGAAAATGAAACTTTCTGAGGAAAAAAATAAAAATAATAAACTTTCCATTTCTGCTAACTTCTGGCAAAAAAAAAAAAATCTCCCACGGACTCACTATGCCCTCAGTGAATACCTTGGGTGTCTTCTTTCCGAAATGAGGTCATTTGTGGGGTGTGTTTACTGTTCTGGCATTTTGGGCGGGGCTAAATTGTGAGCAGCCCTGTAAAACCTAAAGGTACTGTTGAATTTGGGCCCATTACGCTCCAGTCTGCAAAAAGTGTCACTTATGTGGTATCGTCGTACTCAGGAGAAGTAGGGCAATGTGTTTTGGGGTGTATTTTATATATACCCATACTCTGTGTGAGAATTTTTTTATACAAAGTTGTCAGTTTACAGAGATATTTCTCCCACTCCAACATGGGTATATGTAAAAATACACCCCTAAAACATATTGCCGTACTTCTACTGAGTACAGCGATACCACATGTGTGCCACTTTTTGCAGCCTAGATGCGCAAAGGGCCCTAATTCCAATGAGTACCTTTAGGTTTTACAGGATTGCTCACAATTTAGCCCCTCCCAAAATGCCAGAACAGTACAAACACCCCACAAATGACCCTATTTTGGAAATAAGACACCCCAAGGTATTCGCTGAGGGGCATGAGTGAGTCCATGAAAATTGAACTTTTTGTCAAAAGTTAGCAGAAAGGGAGACTTTGTGAGAAAAACAATAAAAATCAATTTCGCTAAATTGTGCCAAAAAAATCTTCTATGAACTCGCCATGCCCCTCACGGAATACCTTGGGGTGTCTTCTTTCCAAAATTGGGTCACATGTGGGGTATTTATACTGCCCTGGCATTTTAGGGGCCCTAAAGCGTGAAAGAAAAATGCGTAAAAATGCCTCTTAAAGGTACTCATTGGTTTAGGGCCTTTGCGCATCTTGGCTGCAAAGTAACACACATAGGTATCGCCGTACTCAGGAGAGTAGGCATGTGTTTGGGGTGTATTTTACATATACCCATGCTGGGTGAGAGAAATATCTCTGTAAATTGACAACTTTGTATAAAAATTTTAAAAAGTTGTCATTTACAGAGATATTTCTCACACCAGCATGGGTATATATAAAATAAACCCCAAAACACATTGCCCTACTTCTCCTGAGTACGGCGATACCACATGTGTGACACTTTTTTGCAGCCAAGATGCACAAAGGGGCCCTAAAACCAATGAGTACCTTTAGGATTTCACAGGGCATTTTTACGCATTTGGATTCTCACGCTTTAGGGCTCCCTAAAATGCCAGGTGCAGTATAAATACCCCACATGTGACCCCATTGTGGAAAGAAGACACCCCAAGGTATTCCGTGAGGGGCATGGCAAGTTCACATGAATTTTTTTTTTTGGCACAAGTTAGAGGAAATTTATATATATTTTTTTTTTTTTTTACAAAGTCTCAAATTTCCACTAACTAGTGACAAAAATAAAATTTTACATGAACTTACCATACCCTCACGGAATACCTTGGGGTGTCTTCTTTCTAAAATGGGGTCACATGTGAGGTGTTTGTACTGCCCTCGCATTTGAGGGTTCTCCGTAATCATTACACGTATGGCCAGCATTAGGAGTTTCTGCGATTCTCCTTATATTGAGCATACGGGTAATGAGATTTTTCCTGCTCAGCCTCTGGGCTGAAAAATAAATAATGAACGGCACAGATTTCCTCATTCGCATCAATCAATGTGGATGAAAAATCTCTGCCAAAAATGTGCAAAAAAAGTAGAGTAAGGCCCCATTCACACGTCCTCAAAAATGTCCGCGATCTATTCCGCAATTCTGCGGAATAGATGCGGACCCATCTAGTGTAAATGAGCCGGCGGTGATGCGGAGAGCACACTATGTGCTCGCCGCATCAGCATTTGCGGAGCTGCGGCCGCAAACTTCCGGGTTTCGGCCCCCAAACATCCGGCCGCATCTCTGCAAAAGATAGAGCATGTCCTATTCTTGTCAGCAATTGTGGACAAGAAAAGGCATTTTCTATATAGTTCTGGCAATGTGCGGATCCGCAAAATGCGGAAAGCACATTGCCGGTAGTCCGTGTTTTATGGATCCGCGGATCCATGGATCCACAAAACACATACGGACGTCTGAATGAGCCTTACAGGGGGTGATTAGTGACAGGGGGTGATCAGGGGGTGACATGGGGTGATCAGGGGTTAATCAGGGGTTAATCAGGGGTTAATCAGTGACGAGGGGATGGATGGGGGGTCTGTGTGGTGATTGGTGCACTTACAAAGATTCCTTTGGTGGTCCCAAGCAAAAGGGACCACCAAAGGAATGAACAGCAGCATATCAGACGCTGTTAACAAAACAGCGTCTGATATGTAATTTTTCACTTCTACAGCCTGCCAGCGCACGATCAGCGCTGGCAGGCTGTAGTTTAACTTCTTCCCGACGCGATCCTGCGTGAGGCGCTGATCACAGGAAATCTCGCGTCTCGCGAGATGGCGCCTGCTGCGCGTCCAAGAGGAACAAACCGACCGCCGCCAGGACGCAATCCCTGCGTTCGCAAGGAGTTAAACTAACTATAGTAAAAATGACCAGTGCACACCATGTGGGTCTATATTTATGAGGGCCTCCCTGAGCAAAGATTAGTAAATGTGGCCCAGGCCCCCAGCCCAGTTATTGGGGAATTATTAGAGAGACATAAGGGTGCTGTCTGCTGAACTGTGGGCTGGGGCCACATTTACTAATCTTTGCCCAGGGGGCCCTCATAAATATAGACCCACATGGTGTGGACTGGTCATTTTACTATAGTTTAACCGTTTATGTGCAAAAGAAAAAAAAGAAGTCAGCTCCAATCAGAGACTGTCTCAGAGCACCCCTTACGTCTCTCTAATAATCCCCAGACCCAGTAAAGCCATGAAATCCTGCAGTCTTGACTATATTATAATGCTGGGCATTGCTGGCCCTGCTGGGGTATTAAATCGCCGGTCTAAAAATATTTAAAAAAGTCAATATGCGCTCTCTGCGCTGGAGTGCCTCTACCTACCTCCGCTCTATCTCCCTCCAGCCCGGCGCAGCAGTGGCAGGTCTGGCTGTGTGTGAGTGAGTCACTGCTCACGTGACTCACCACCCATTAACTCCAGACTCCAGTCCCTGCTGGCTGCTCCTGCAGTGCAGCCGCCGCGGCGCCATTCATCAGGAAGCTAGTCACACCCCTTTACCACGTAACGGCCGGGCCGACGAGTGAGAACTCTGGTGGCCGCGGGTGACACCCCATCAGACTGGTGTCACCCGGTGCGGCCCACACTCTACCGCACCCCCTCGCAACGCCACTGTGCTGGTACACTCTCTTATCGCCCCTTGAGAAAGCTGACGGCGAAACGCGCGTCGGGCGCGTTTGTTTGGCGACACTGCTGTGACCCATTGCTGGTGTGTATATTACTATGTTGTTTATCTTGTGCGACTATCCTCGTGTTTACTGTGGTTAAAACATCTATGGTGACTGGCTACTTAGCCCAAACTAGCAACTGTTTGTTTTGTTGGGTCCCATTATCTATTTGGTGTGTGCACTGACTGAGGATATTTGCGCATAGTTGTTATCAATTTTCACCAGTTATACTCTGATTATGCTATGTGGTGTGTCGCTCTTTGTGTAATTGTTTTTACTTGTTTTTTAACACTTTTGTACCAATCATGTTTCATAAATTGTTCTAATAAAGACGCATTGTTATTTATATTCCTTCATTTTTTGACTCTGATATCATTCTTTTGGATCTCTTGACGCATGCAGATGACCTAAGGATTGCTATAGTAGACTGTGAGTACTAACACCAACCTCAGAGCCACAACTACTACCACTTCCATACTCCATGCACTCCCTGGCGGACCCCTGCATATCAACCTTTGCAATACATAGGATAAATGTACTGGCATATCTGATGGAAATTCTAGGACAAATCAATAGGTAACTCATGTGATTTTGCCACAGATTTGTTGTGATAAATTTTTCCACAGCAAATTATATATATATATATATATATATATATATATATATATATATTGTTAACAGTGAGGACATGAAATTTATGCCTGCTATGCTTTCTTGTCAATTTCCACATTTATCACAAATGTTGCTTCACAGTTTGGTTTGTCATTTTTCTAGCCATTAAAAAGGGATAAATCCTTGGTTGCTGTTTTCTTTGTTTATTTTTTTCACGCATTTATTTTTCCTATACATGAGATAAAAGCCCTCAAACAATATAATAGCATCAACATCAGAGATACAAAGAACACCACTAAATGAAATAAAAAAAGCCAGGCACTACCCAAAAACAATTGCTTCCTGCATTTAATATTTCTCATAGACTTTCAATTTTCAAGACTTGGAGATGGTGTTTCTGTAAATCGCAGGTGCAAATAACACCACTAAAATCATGTGTGTGACTCCACCCACATAGAAATAGTTAGCCAACTTTATCTAACCTTAGACATTGGAGATATCCACCAGATACAAACCATCCAATGAAAATTCAGCAGTTGTTCCAGGACAACCATTGTATGTTGAAACCATTGTAACTTGAGTAATCGGTTCCAAAGGTCCAAAATGTCATCGAAAATTAGAGAAAATGAATATTTAAGAAGGATAAGCAGATAACTAAGATAGATAAAACAAATCCTTACATATAACAGTCAGGAATAGCTGATAACTAGCAACTAATCCAGCTATTTTTCCAGAGAAGTGGCCTTGATTGGTTGAATCTGAGTCTGAGACATTGTATGTTGAGTCTCGTTATAACTTACGATAGGTCAGAAAAGACAATTGTATTGTATGTTAAAAATATTGTATCTTGAGTCCCTTGTATCTGGAGGGATCACTGTACATTTAGGCCACCGGAGGTGGTTGTGAACCCATTAGGCTGCAATGGATTTGGTTTAGGACTAATGCCCAAAGGTAGTCTAAGGAATTCCCTTATATTTTCCCCTTGACCCAATATAGAGATCCGGACTTTCTGCAGGGAATCTGCAGGTTGCTTAGCCCCAGGAGAAGCCTTTGTTATGAGGACTTTTACCAAAAACTGCAGTGCAATCTGTAGGCAGCATGCTATGGAGCAGGAGGAGCTGAGCAGATTGATATATAATCTTGTGGGAAAAAATTCAGTAAAACTTGCAATTGTTACATTTACATCTGCAGCCCTGTGAAGTGCTATCAGTACAGGAGGAGGGGTTATCAGTGATTGACAGCTATCTTTTATGCATACAGTGCTATCAATCACTAGTAACACCTCCTCCGTGTAACAATGCTGTTCACAGAATGAAGAAAAAGCAGAGATATCAATTGATATAAATTGCAGGTTTTACTGAATCTTTTCCCACAAAACTATATATCAGTCTGCTCAGCTCATCATGCTCTATAACATAATGCATTTTTGGTGACATTTCCAAGGCAGAGTAGATAGTCAGGCAGAGGAGTGCTCATTAGTAATGAGCGAAGTTCTGAAAAATTGAGTCCGGAATCTAAGATTAAAATTAAGGCCTTTCAGCGGTTCATCAGTTAAAAAAATATTTATATACATACTTACCTTAGGCCATCACAACCATCTTGATTGAAGATACTGCATGAAATCTCACGCAGTGACATAATGATGTCACCATGCCCGGGCAGCATGGCGACTTGGTGATGTTACACGTCATCCCGTGTAAGATTTTGTGCAGTATCTTCACTATCTAGATGGTCGCAAGGGCCTCTCCTTGAGCAAATGGATGAGGTAAGTATGAGGTGGAATTTGATCTGAATTTAAGGAAGAATTCAATTAGCTGGAAATTAGAATCTCCTCGTGCTTTGTGGTAACGAATCAGATTTTTGAAAATGGCTGCTGCACATGTTACAAAGTGAAAGTAAGAAGAGAAGAATGAGGGATCACCCATATTGCTTTGCAGCCAGCCAATCAGAAGATAGCCAGCCCCTGTGATGTCACAGCCCTATAAAAAGCCTCACCCTGACCGTTCTCCACCATTTTCCATTGAACTGAGCATAGAAACAGATGTTATAAGTGCTAGGGAGAGTGTTTTAAAGAGCTTTTAATAGTATAATCTGGGATAGGGACATTGAACGGACAGTGTAGGGAGATTTTAGAGAGAGTTTTCAGACAGTGTAGGGAGGGTATAGGGAGATCATAGGGAGACTGCAGAACAGTGCAGGCTCTGGAAGCTGAAGGGATCCTTAGGAGACAGTGCCATTTGCATCAATCCCCTGTGCAGGACACAGAGGTATCTAATTGAACAGAGCCCACCTTGTTTAATAGATAACCAATTCTATAAAGCCTTTATTCTCAAATTGGGGGAGGGGGGGGCGAATAAGCTGTGTAATCTAACTGTTATTGTGGTGTCCAAGTTGTTTATTAGATAAGCAATTTTATTACACCTTCATTCTCAAATTGTGGTGAATAAGCTGTGTAGTCTAACTGTTAGTGTGCTGTCCACCCAATTTTGTAGATAAGCAATTCCATTAGGCTATGATTCTCATATTGGGGTGAATAAGCAGTGTAAAATAACTGTTAGTGTGGTGTCCACCGGGTTTTCATAGTTAAGCAATTCCATTAGGCCTCAATTCTCATATTGAGGTGAATAAACAGTGTAATATAACTGTTTGTGTGGTTTCCACCTGATTTCATAGATAAGCAATTCCATTAGGCGTTGGTTATTATATTAGGGTGATTAGACAGTGTAATATAACCGTTATAGTGGTGTCCACCTGATTTAATAAATAAGCAATTCCATTATGCCTTGATTCTCTTATTGGGGTGGATAAACAGTGTAGTATAACTGTTAGTGTGGTTCCCACCTGATTTCATAGATAAGCAATTAAATTTGGCCTTGATTCCTATATTAGGGTGAATAAACATTATAATAAAACTGTTAAAGTGGTGTCCACCTGATTATATAGATAAGCAATTCCATTAAGCCTTTTTTTTTATATTTTTTATTTTATTCATGAGAGAAAAAATTACAACAGTATCAATGCAAAATGTATGACAAAAGTAACCCATCAATGTCCACGTACAAAGAAACAGTATAGTACACTTATCATGCATCAAAGTCGCATCACACTACACGTTCTAATTGCATTCGATTTTAACTTTACTGTTTGGTTTTGTATCGCGGTAATACAAAATTTGAATAATCGTGTGCGTGCTGTTCTAGCACGCAGTGCTATTCGTATCCCACTATTAAGTTCTAATCGCATTCGATGTTAACTTATGCATTTTTTTTTTTTTTGCCAGGCATCAAATAGAATGCGATGCCTGTCAAAAAAGCATAAGTTAAAATCGAATGCGATTAGAACTTAAGAGTGGGATACGAATAGCACTAGTGTTGTTGTTGAGCGCACATTTCGGGAATAGTTCCGGTCCGTACAGAATTTTGGGGTAGTTCAGTGACACGACCCGAACATTTTCATAAAAATTCGGGTTCGGTTTTGTAGTTCGTCATTTTTGTGGCGCATTTTGAAAGGCTGCAAAGCAGCCAATCAACATGCATCATACTACTTGCCCTAAGATGCCATCGCAGCCATGCCTACTATTGGCAAGGCTGTGATTGGCCAAGTGCAGCATGTGACTCAGCCTCTTTATAAGCTTGTAGCGCACGTCGCGATGTGCTCACTCCCGCTGTGATTAGACCAGGGATAGATGCAGCTGCTGTGAGGGCGAGATAGGCAGGGATAATTGAGGAAGAAAACCTGAAAAGAAGTGAATGATCTAAACCTGTGCATCAGAACAACTCAGCTGAGCTGTTCACTGAAAGTTTATTTTTTTACACTGGCCAGATCGATTTTTACCGGCACATGTAACTGGGCTGACCGGCGGCGGCCATTTTGGGACCTGTGGTGCGCCAGCTCAAGCTGCCACAGAGTCCAAAGAAAAGCTCCAAAGAATTGAAAAATCTACTCCTGTGACACAGAACAACAGCGATTCAGCTGCTCAGTCAAAGTCAATTTTTTTCTGGCTGGGCAGACCATTTTCTGGCACATGTTACTGGGCTGATAGGCGGCGGCCATTTTGGGACTTGTGGTGCTACAGCAAAAGCTGCCACAGCGTCCATTAATCTCATGTAATAGTAGATTTTTTCATAGATATACTACATCAGGGGTTTGGCTGTGCTTGTGTCACCCCTACTAACTGCCAATATATTTAATATATCAGTGGTGAAACTGAAAGTAACCCACTTGGATAGCAAATCCCATGAATGTGCTGTTCCAGCTAGGCTAGCCAGTGTCACTACAGCCAGGTCCAATACTGTCAGCCAGAAATTAAATTTTTTTTTTTTGAATAAATGGAACAACAGGCGGCTACACTCCCTCCAGGATATGGACAAATACAGGTGCTCACCACTTTGTGACACCACCCACAAAGGTCACCATGCAAGGAATTATATTATATTAGTTAGATTGGGGGCAACACTGAGTCTGGGAATCCAACCAGGAGTCTAGTATTGGTATTAACTAAAATAGTTTTATTTAAAGTTATTTACTTATAAGAACTATAAATGATATACAAATCTAAAATGTAAGAACAGACGTCTCTAATTGGATCTTCAATGCAACTTCTCAAAATAAGTGACTAATCAGCTAATATTCATAACTCTGTGACTTCAAAGTGCATACTGTGCAAATATAAACATCAATTAGATTAGACTCAGCATATAGTGCAAATTAATCCTGTGCAAATCCCTTAATAAAACCCTAAAATACTCTTTCTTGAATCTTGAGATCCGAAAAACAGTGTCACAACTTCGTGCTACATAGATTAGTGAGAATAGTACCAATATGGACACAATATCAGCCGATATCCTTATTTGTTGCTGCAGTATTGCAGAGTAGTCCTATGCCAGGAGACAGTGATTACTGTTCAAAAATAAACTATGCACTTATGGCAGAGTAATCCTGTGCCAGGAGACAATTGCTGCTGTCCAAGGAATAAACCGTGCGCTTGTATAATAAATAGAATGATGGTACCTCAACAATTCAGCAATGAATGATATGGGCCCACTCTCAGTACGTAGTCCGGTACTTTAAGTTATTGGATGTCACATGCGGTTGTCCTTACATGCGTTCAGCCGCTTGTCTTCCGCGGCACTCTCCTCCTCACCTCTGTATGCCAGCCCGTGTCCCGTGCCCCGACTGCCTTACCTGCAATCCCCGTGCTCAGTTTGCTCCACGGCACCCGCGACGTCCCGCGTGGTGTCTCAGCCTGTACGTGGCGTCCCACGTGATGGCGCTGGGGGTGAGTCTGGCAGCAGGCAGCGTTGGGTCCTAGGAACCGTAGGATATTGTATTCCTTTGTTATAGTCCTTCTTTAGTCCTGGGCTTGAAAGGTTTTTTAGATGTTGGAGGTGTGCAAACTGCAGGATAACAACTTTTCCTGTTCCTGCCGAGATTTGTTAGAATTTTTTTTTTTTTTTTATGGCAGGTACAGAGAGCTGTGTTTGCTGTGACCTTCCAGGACCTGAGTAGCGTCCCACGTGGTCTGATGCTCCTTCTCCTTGTTGTGCACATGACTTAGAAGGTTGTAGGGTGTCCTACAAGGTTGTAGGGTGTCCTGATATTGTGTCCATATTGGTACTATTCTCACTAATCTATGTAGCACGAAGTTGTGACACTGTTTTTCGGATCTCAAGATTCAAGAAAGAGTATTTTAGGGTTTTATTAAGGGATTTGCACAGGATTAATTTGCACTATATGCTGAGTCTAATCTAATTGATGTTTATATTTGCACAGTATGCACTTTGAAGTCACAGAGTTATGAATATTAGCTGATTAGTCACTTATTTTGAGAAGTTGCATTGAAGATCCAATTAGAGACGTCTGTTCTTACATTTTAGATTTGTATATCATTTATAGTTCTTATAAGTAAATAACTTTAAATAAAACTATTTTAGTTAATACCAATACTAGACTCCTGGTTGGATTCCCAGACTCAGTGTTGCCCCCAATCTAACTAATATAATTTTTTTTTGCCAGAAATATAAATTAAAAAATCTTTCCCTGTAACAAACATAATTCTGGTGTTAGACCAGAAGAAGCACTCCTTCAGTAAATAATACTGTAAAAAGGTTTAGGCAATAATTCTCCCAGTGTGGGCAATTTATGTATCAAAGCGAGCATTTTAAAAATTCCGGTGTTCTGAAATACCAGCAGTCCTCTTGTAATTAATACCAGAAAAAGGCATTATAGTGTCCAGTGTTGTCATTTTGGTTCCAAAAGGCCAATTTAATCAATCTGGTGTTGGTGACACCCGAAATAGTAGGCCGCACGTTGTTACTCCTTTGAAAAGGAAATAGTTCTCCCACTGTGGGAATTCATTTAACATAAGTAGCATTTAAAAAATTCTGGTGTCCAATTTGCAGCAGTCCTCTTGTAATTAATACCAGAAAAAGGCATTATAGTGTCCAGTGTTGTCATTTTGGTTCCAAAAGGCCAATTTAATCAATCTGGTGTTGGTGACACCCGAAATAGTAGGCCGCACGTTGTTACTCCTGTAAAAGGAAATAGTTCTCCCACTGTGGGAATTCATTTAACATAAGTAGCATTTAAAAAATTCTGGTGTCCAATTTGCAGCAGTCCTCTTGTAATTAATACCAGAAAAAGGCATTATAGTGTCCAGTGTTGTCATTTTGGTTCCAAAAGGCCAATTTAATCAATCTGGTGTTGGTGACACCCGAAATAGTAGGCCGCACGTTGTTACTCCTGTAAAAGGAAATAGTTCTCCCACTGTGGGAATTCATTTTACATAAGTAGCATTTAAAAAATTCTGGTGTCCAATTTGCAGCAGTCTTCTTGTAATTAATACCAGGAAAAGGCATTATAGTGTCCAGTGTTGTCATTTTGGTTCCAAAAGGCCAATTTAATCAATCTGGTGTTGGTGACACCCGAAATAGTAGGCCGTACGTTGTTACTCCTTTGAAAAGGAAATAGTTCTCCCACTGTGGTAATTCATTTAACATAAGTAGCATTTAAAAATTCTGGTGTCCAATTTGCAGCAGTCCTCTTGTAATTAATACCAGAAAAAGGCATTATAGTGTCCAGTGTTGTCATTTTGGTTCCAAAAAGGCCAATTTAATCAATCTGGTGTTGGTGACACCCGAAATAGTAGGCCGCACGTTGTTACTCCTGTAAAAGGAAATAGTTCTCCCACTGTGGGAATTCATTTAACATAAGTAGCATTTAAAAAATTCTGGTGTCCAATTTGCAGCAGTTTTCTTGCAATTAATACCAGAAAAAGGAATTACGGTATATCTTCCAGTGTGTGAATTTTGGGGCTAAAAAATAATATATTTTATTGTGGTGCGAGTTGAATCGTAACAATGAGAAAACATTCTATTAAGGGACGAGGACGCGGTCGTGGTGGGGTCCGTGGAGTCTCTGTTGCTGGCAGAGGACATGGCCGTTCGGCCTCAGGCGCACAAAGTAGTGAACCAACTCCCTCAAGTAGCCGGCAGAATTTACAGCGATATTTGGTGGGGCCCAATGCCGTTATGAGGATGGTAAGGCCTGAGCAGGTACAGGCATTAGTCGATTGGGTGGCCGACAGTGCTTCCAGCACGTTCACCATATTGTCTTCCGCCCAGTCTTCTGCGGAAAGCGCACAGGTGGCACCGGAAAACCAAGCCCATCAGTCTGTCACATCACCCCCATGCATATCAGGGAAACTGTCCGAGCCTCAAGTTATGCAGCAGTCTCTTCTTCTGTTTGAAGACTCTGCTGGCAGGGGTTCCCAGGGGCGTCCACTCTAGCCCTTCCCTAGCGGTGGAAGACATACCATGCACTGGCGCACAACCACTTATGTATCCAGATGATGAGGACATGGGAATACCACCACAGCAGAGTGACCGAGTGTCTGATGATGACGAAACACAGGTGCCCACTGCCGCGTCTTATTGCAGTGTGCAGACTGAACAGGAGGAGGTCAGGGAGGAAGACTGGGTGGAAGACGATGCAGAGGACGATGAGGTCTTAGACCCCACATGGACTGAAGGTCGTGCCGCTGACTTAAATAGTTCAGAGGAAGAGGCAGTGGTGAGACCGAGACAACAGCGAAGCCAAAGAGGAGCAGGGGGCAAAAGCAGAACACCAGCCGTCCCGAGAGTTCGCCTGCTATTGGCCAGTGCCAACAGGGACCCAGCAGCCCAAAGGCATCTTCAAGGAGTTCCCTGGCATGGCACTTCTTCAAACAATGTGCTGAGGACAAGACCAGAGTGGTTTGCACGCTGTGCCATCAGACCCTGAGGCGAGGCATTAACGTTCTTAACCTGAGCACCACCTGCATGAACAGGCATCTACATGCAAAGCATGAACTGCAGTGGAGTGCACACCTCAAAAACAAGGAACCCGCTCAGGCTCCCCCTGCTCCCTCTACCGCTGCTGCCTCGGCTTCCGCCTCGAGAGGAATGTTGCCACCTGCCGAGCAGCAAACAGAGGATGTGCCACCGACACCACCACCACCACCGCCACCGTCACCTTGCGTCTCCACTATTTCACACAGCAGCGTTCAGCTCTCCATCTCTCAAACCTTTGAGAGGAAGCGCAAATTCCCACCTAGTCACCCTCGAGCCCTTGGACTAAATGCCAGCATTTCTAAACTACTGGCCTTATAAATGCTGTCATTCCGGCTGGTGGACACAGACAGCTTCAAACAGCTGATGGCCATGGCTGTCCCCCAGCATGTGGTTCCCAGCCGCCACTACTTCTCCAAGACAGCCGTGCCTTCCCTGCACATGCAAGTGTCTGATAAAATCAAGTGTGCACTGCGCAACGCCATTTGTGCCAAGGTCCACCTAACCACAGATACGTGGACCAGTAAGCACGGCCAAGGACGCTATATCTCACTAACTGCATACTGGGTGAATGTAGTGGCGGCTGGGCCCCAGGCGGAGAGTTCCTTGGCGCACGTCCTTCCGCCACCTAGGATCGCAGGGCATCATTCTCTGCCTCCTGTAGCCTCCTCCTCCTACTCGGCTTCCTCCTGCACTGCTTCCACCAGCTCCTCCTGTCAGCCACACACCTTCACCACCAACTTCAGCACAGCCCGGGGTAAACGTCAGCAGGCCATTCTGAAACTCTTATGTTTGGGGGACAGGCCCCACACCGCGCAGGAGTTGTGGCGGGGTATTGAACAACAGACGGACGAGTGGTTGCTGCCGGTGGGCCTCAAGCCAGGCCTGGTGGTATGCGATAATGGGCGAAATCTCGTGGCAGCTCTGGGACTAGCCGGTTTGACGCACATTGCCTGGCGAGGCTGAATTTGGTGGTGCAGAGGTTCATTCACCACTACCCCAACATGTCAGAGCTGCTGCATAAAGTGCGGGCCATCTGTGCGCGCTTCCGGCATTCACATCCTGCCGCTGCTCGCCCTCTGCGCTACAGCAGAACTTCGGCCTTCCCGCTCACCGCCTCATATGCGACGTGCCCACCCGGTGGAACTCCACCTTGCACATGCTGGAGAGACTGTGCGAGCAGCAGCAGGCCATAGTGGAGTTTCAGCTGCAGCACGCTCGCGTCAGTCGGACTGCGGAACGGCACCACTTCACCACCAATGATTGGGCCTCCATGCGAGACCTGTGTGCCCTGCTGCACTGCTTTGAGTACTCCACCAAAATGGCCAGTGGCGATGACACTGTTATCAGCGTTACAATACCAATTCTATGTCTCCTAGAGAAAATGCTTAGGGCAATGATGGAAGAGGAGGTGGCCCAGGTGGAGGAGGAGCAGGTGGCCCAGGTGGAGGAGGAGGAGGAGGAGGGCTCGTTTCTAAGACTTTCAGGCCAGTCTGTTAGAAGTAGCTCAGAGGGATTTTTTTTGAAGCAGCAGAGGGCAGGTTCACAAGTCGCCAGCCAAGGCACTCTAATGGAGGACGAGGAGGATGAGGAGGAGGTGGAGGAGGACGAGGATGAAACAGGTTCACAGCAGGGTGGCAGCCCACACAGCTCAGGCCCATCACTAGTGCGTGGCTGGGGGTATACGGTGGACGATGACGATACGCCTCCCACAGAGGACAGCTTGTCCTTACCTCTGGAGAGCCTGGCACACATGAGCGATTACATGCTGCAGTGCCTGCGCAACGACAGCAGAGTTGCCCACATTTTAACGTGTGCTGACTACTGGGTGGCCACCCTGCTGGATCCCCGGTACAAAGACAATGTGCCCACTTTACTTCCTGCACTGGAGCGTGATCGGAAGATGCGCGAGTACAAGCGCACGCTGGTAGACGCGCTCCTGAGAGCATTCCCAACTGTCACAGGGGAACAGGTGGAAGGCCAAGGCAGAGGAGGAGCTAGAGGTCGCCCACGCAGCAGTATCACGGCCAGCTCCTCTGAGGGCAGGGTTAGCATGGCAGAAATGTGAACAAGTTTTGTCTCCACGCCACAGCTAACTGCCCCACCACCTGATACGGAACGTGTTAGCAGGAGGCAGCATTTCACTAACATGGTTGAACAGTATGTCTACACACCCCTCCACGTACTGACGGACGGTTCGGCCCCATTCAACTTCTGGGTTTCAAAATTGTCCATGTGGCCAGAGTTAGCATGTTATGCCTTGGAGGTGCTTTCCTGCCCGGCGGCCAGCGTTTTATTAGAACGCGTATTCAGCACGGCGGGGGGCGTCATTACTGACAAGCGCAGCCGCCTGTCCACAGCCAATGTGGACAAGCTGACGTTCATAAAGATGAACCAGGCATGGATCCCACAGGACCTGTCCCTCCCTTGTGCAGAGTAGTCCTTAATAACTGCCTAAAACATGTCTTGTTGTACTACGGGCAACTTCTTTTTTTAATACAAATTTTATGTAACCCACAGTTGAATGAAACTCTCCTCTGTCTGGGCGCCGGGGCCTAACTAGATGAAAGTGGCCTGTTAAACTATCGGGTGACATAAAGCCATAACCTCTGCCATGCTACCTCTGTCCTCTGTCTGGGTGCTGAGGCCTAAGTCAAATAAAGCGGTCTTCTGCTGTGCTGGGGGATTTGAAGCTAATCTCTGACCTCTCTCCTCTGTCTGGGTCCAAAGGCCTAAGCCACTGAAAGAGGCCTTCTCCTGTGGTGTGTGATATGATGCCTGAATATGTGCTGTGTGGCCTCTCTCCTCTGTCTGGGTGAAGGGGTCAAAGTAACTAAATGGTGGCCTACTCCTGTGGTGGTTTATATGATGCCTGAATATGTGCTGTGGAACCTCTCTCCTCTTCCTGGGTGCAGGGAACAAAGTAACTTTATGGTAGCTTCTCCTGTGGTGGTTGATATTATGCCTGATTCTCTGCTGTGGAACCTCTCTCCTCTTCCTGGGTGCAGGGGTCAAAGTATCTAAAAGTGTCCTTCTCTTGCGGTGGTTGATATGATGCCTGAATATGTGCTGTGTGGCCTCTCTCCTCTGTCTGGGTGAAGGGGTCAAAGTAACTAAATGGTGGCCTACTCCTGTGGTGGTTTATATGATGCCTGAAAATGTGCTGTGGAACCTCTCTCCTCTTCCTGGGTGCAGGGGTCAAAGTAACTTTATGGTGGCTTCTCCTGTGGTGGTTGATATTATGCCTGATTCTCTGCTGTGGAACCTCTCTCCTCTTCCTGGGTGCAGGGGTCAAAGTATCTAAAAGTGTCCTTCTCTTGCGGTGGTTGATATGATGCCTGAATATGTGCTGTGTGGCCTCTCTCCTCTGTCTGGGTGAAGGGGTCAAAGTAACTAAATGGTGGCCTACTCCTGTGGTGGTTTATATGATGCCTGAATATGTGCTGAGGCCTCTCTCCTCTGTTTGGGTGAAGGGGTCAAAGTAACTTTATGGTGGCTTCTCCTGTGGTGGTTGATATTATGCCTGATTCTCTGCTGTGGAACCTCTCTCCTCTTCCTGGGTGCAGGGGTCAAAGTATCTAAAAGTGTCCTTCTCTTGCGGTGGTTGATATGATGCCTGAATATGTGCTGTGTGGCCTCTCTCCTCTGTCTGGGTGAAGGGGTCAAAGTAACTAAATGGTGGCCTACTCCTGTGGTGGTTGATATGATGCCTGAATATGTGCTGTGGGGCCTCTCTCCTGTTTGGGTGAAGGGGTCAAAGTAACTTTATGGTGGCCTACTCCTGTGGTGGTTGATATTATGCCTGATTCTGTGCTGTGGGACCTCTCTCCTCTGTCCTGGGTGCAGGGGTCAAAGTATCTAACGGTGGCCTTCTCCTGTGGTGGTTGATATTATGCCTGATTCTCTGCTGTGGAACCTCTCTCCTCTGTCCTGGGTGCAGGGGTCAAAGTATCTAAATAGTGTCCTTCTCCTGCGGTGGTTGATATGATGCCTGAATATGTGCTGTGTGGCCTCTCTCCTCTGTCTGGGTGAAGGGGTCAAAGTAACTAAATGGTGGCCTACTCCTGTGGTGGTTGATATGATGCCTGAATATGTGCTGTGGGGCCTCTCTCCTCTGTTTGGGTGAAGGGGTCAAAGTAACTTTATGGTGGCTTCTCCTGTGGTGGTTGATATTATGCCTGATTCTCTGCTGTGGAACCTCTCTCCTCTTCCTGGGTGCAGGGGTCAAAGTATCTAAAATTGTCCTTCTCTTGCGGTGGTTGATATGATGCCTGATTCTCTGCTGTGGGGCCTCTCTCCTCTGTCTGGGTGAAAGGGGTCAAAGTAACTAAATGGTGGCTTACTCCTGTGGTGGTTGATATGATGCCTGAATATGTGCTGTGGGGCCTCTCTCCTCTGTTTGGGTGAAGGGGTCAAAGTAACTTTATGGTGGCTTCTCCTGTGGTGGTTGATATTATGCCTGATTCTCTGCTGTGGAACCTCTCTCCTCTTCCTGGGTGCAGGGGTCAAAGTATCTAAAAGTGTCCTTCTCTTGCGGTGGTTCATATGATGCCTGAATATGTGCTGTGTGGCCTCTCTCCTCTGTCTGGGTGAAGGGGTCAAAGTAACTAAATGGTGGCCTACTCCTGTGGTGGTTGATATGATGCCTGAATATGTGCTGTGGGCCTCTCTCCTCTGTTTGGGTGAAGGGGTCAAAGTAACTTTATGGTGGCTTCTCCTGTGGTGGTTGATATTATGCCTGATTCTCTGCTGTGGAACCTCTCTCCTCTTCCTGGGTGCAGGGGTCAAAGTATCTAAAATTGTCCTTCTCTTGCGGTGGTTGATATGATGCCTGATTCTCTGCTGTGGGGCCTCTCTCCTCTGTCTGGGTGAAGGGGTCAAAGTAACTAAATGGTGGCCTACTCCTGTGGTGGTTGATATGATGCCTGATTCTCTGCTGTGGGACCTCTCTCTCTTCCTGGGTGCAGGGGTCAAAGTATCTAAAATTGTCCTTCTCTTGCGGTGGTTGATATGATGCCTGATTCTCTGCTGTGTGGCCTCTCTCCTCTGTCTGGGTGAAGGGGTCAAAGTAACTAAATGGTGGCCTACTCCTGTGGTGGTTGATATGATGCCTGATTCTCTGCTGTGGGACCTCTCCTTTGTCTGGGTGCTGGGGTCGAAATAATAGTAAGTGACCTTCTCCATTGGTGGGTGACTCGAAGCCTGATTCTGTGCTATGGGACCTCACTCCAATTAATATTGTTTAATTTTTATTTATTTTATGTTAACTCATCATTTCCCTATCTACATTTGTTTGCAGGGGATTTACCTACATTTTTGCTGCCTTTTGCATCCCTCTAGCCCTTTCCGGGAGTCTTTTACAGGCTTTTTAGTGCCCAAAAGTTCGGGTCCCCATTGACTTCTATGGGGTTCGGGATGAAGTTCGGGTTGAGTTCGGATCACGAACCCGGACATTTTCCGGAAGTTCGCCGAACCTCTCGAACCCGAACATTCAGGTGTTCGCTCATCTCTAATTCTAACACTTCATAGACAGAAACCCTCCCCCTCCCATGTTAGCTGTCGTCTCATAGACCCCTTCAATTACAGTATAGATGACGTCAAGTTACCTCTAACCCATCACATGTGCCCTCTCCGTTTCCTTTCCATTTCCTCATAAATTTTTATTTGCCACTAATACTGGGTCCATTCATTTATTGAGGGTGGGGAGGCAGAGCCCCATTTTTAATTATAATGACTCTTGCGACTCATCAAACCGCGCATCCACGTCCATCTAACCCGGGCCGGAATTACATCTTCTGGATCGAAGTGTCCCAACAGCACCATCGGGACATCAGGCTTATACTGATGGGAGTCCTCCTTTGTATAGCCACAAAACCAATAAAAAGTTTATTGCATTCCCGGAGGACATGTACAAAATCCGCTCTAGACATCCACATTTCGGACAGCAACCATCACGATCCCTGTTTCTAAGAAATTTCGCTTGGGTCTTGAGCCTATAGTAGAATCGATTTGTAATCCTAAATTGAATTAATCTATGCACATTAGAGATTGTTGATTTTCTAATATTCCTATAAATACTAGCCCAGTGTAGTGAGGGGCAACACAACTCTTGCTCCCATTTAAGTGGACTTTAAATTAAATTACATCTACCAATGACCTACTGAGTTTAAAGTAAAGATTCAAAATTTGAATACCTTCTTCTTCCTGTGCAAAACAGTAATCAAAAATAAATGTTGACTAACAAACAAATAACCTTTGTCAATCGTGGTCGGTATGTGTGTTTTAAACTTAGATACATAATCAAATCTAATGAAGAAATAACAGTGCTATTATATTCCAGTAAAGACTTAAAGTGTCCTGAAGAAAAAGGTGAGACACCCTTACAACACCTTTACGGAGCCAGTAGGTATAATCCGTGATTTTGAGGAATTCCACCAGACTCCTATTCTCCCACAGAGGGGTGAACCAAAAGCATCAGAAACTTTAAGAATACTCTTAAGCTTATTCCATACCCTATGTAGTGTCCAAGGAATCAATAGTGACCTCCTCAAACCCAAGTGACCAGATTCCAAAGAAGTAAAACTATTCTCTGTAGAAATATCCATAACATGTGAGAGATATTGTGCAAGTAAACTATCTTTAAATTTCCATTAAGCCTTGACTCTCATATTGAGGTGAATAAACAGGGTAATATAACCGTTAGTGTGGTTTCCGCCTGATTTCATAGATAAGCAATTCAATTTGGCCTCAATTCTCATATTGGGGTGAATAAACAGGGTAATATAACAGTTATAGTGGTGTCCACCTGATTTCATAGAAAAGCAACTCTTTTAGGCCTTGATTCTCATTTTGGAGTGAATAACCTGTGTAATTTAACTTTTAGTGGGTTGTCCACATTGACATTGAATAACTTATTTTACATAAACAATTACTGTTGCAGTATGACCAATAAAGAGGTGCCAGGGCCCTCCAAAGGAACTGTCAATGTCAAAAATGTTGCAGGAGCCAGCAGAAGTAGCAGTAGAAGGGGTGCTGGAAGCAGAAGCAGTAGTAACAGGCCAGAGCTGCCAATGTCATGGATGACCAATCCCGCTTCCTTGAATAGTTGACTCGTTTTTCAATATCATCTCAACTGACATCTGACACCCACAGCTGGAAGTATGTGGGTTCCTCTGACACCACGCTTAGCTGGCATGGCCCAGGAACAAGCTCTGTGCTCTCACCTGTCCTGAACCTGACTCTTTCATTTTCTGCTCCAACTGCCAGGCACGTGATGTATGATGCTGGCTCTGTTCCGCTTTTCAACAAGGAAGATATTACTGAGGAGAGTCAGCAGCTACTGCCCAGTGCAGATTTGTAGGGAGAGGTCCGCTGCTTCCTCCTGTAGGCATGCAAGTAGCGATGATAAGAGTTGTGTGGGAGAAGGTGTAGAGAGCGGCCAGGGACGTGGCCATGAGACTGGTGAAGGTGACATAAGTGACGAGCAGACAGTGATGGATGATGATGTAGCCAATCGCACGTGGGAACCAGGTGAAGAGTGGGCTTCATCATCATTATCAGGGCGAGGGTGGCAGCAGGCCCCTGAGACAGCTGCAGGATGTGAGCAGTGTGAGATCTGGAGCCAAACATGCCTGAGGTAAACCATATGCTACTCATGAGTGTACCTGTCTGAAAACAACTAGCAGTGCACGGTTTCATGGAGGCAGCAGCAGGTAGTCAGCACAGAGTCGTGGGAGTAAAATGCCATACTCAACGATTTGGGAACTGTTCATCAAGTCGCTTAAGGATGTCAGTGTGGCTGTATGTAGGATCTGTGGGTAGAAGGTGAAGCGTGGCCATGCTGGCAAGGTTGCCAGGGTTGGGGGAGCAGGAGCAGCACCAGTTCCATCAGCAGAAACTTAGGTCTGGAGTCTCTAATGAGCACTTTTCTTCATCCGTCTGCTGACAAAACCACCTAGCAGCTGCAGCAAGACATGGAGCAGAACCTGAACCAGCAGGTGGTGGCACAGTTGGACTCTACCCTGCCACCCCACATCCAAGATCCCCTGGACTACTGGGCAGACAAAACTTGAATTATGGCTTCAACTGGCCGAATTTAGCCTGTGCAAGCTTTCCTGCCTGGCCAGAAGTGGGGCATCAGAGTGGGTGTTTAGTGGGGCAGTGGGCATGGTTACCCCAAAAAGAACTTGTCTTTTAACTGGAAATGTTGAGAGATTAACCTTTCTAAAGATGAATCAGGCGTGGTTCAGCCAGGATTTCCACACACCGGTGCCTGATGCATCAGACTAGATTATTCTACATAGTAACATAGTATATAAAGCCGAAAAAAGACATTTTACCCATCCAGTTCGGCCTGTTATCCTGCAAATTGATCCAAAGGAAGGCAAAAATAAAAAAACTGTGAGGTAGAAGCCAATTTTCCCCCACTTAACCCCTTAAGGACACAGCCATATTACACCTTAAGGACCAGGCCATTTTTTGCAAATCTGACTAGTGTCACTTTATGTGGTGATACTTTTAAAACCCTTTTACTTATCCTGTCCATTCTGGGATTGTTTTTTCATATTGTACTTCATAACACTAGTAAAATTGAGTAAAGAAAAATGTATTTTTATTTATAAAAAAATACCAAATTTACCAAAAATTTTGAAAAATTTGCTATTTTCCAAGTTTCTATTTCTCATTTCTATAATACATAGTAACACTGCCAAAAAGTTATTAATTTACATTCCCCATATGTCTACTTAATGTATGGATCATTTTGGGAATGCCATTTTATTTTTCGGGACGTTACAAGGCTTAGAAGTTTAGAAGCAAATCTTGAAAACAAACTGTAATCTTTAAGTTTCTGATCTCTGCGGTCACAGACCGCTGGGATCAGAAACTGCAAAGTGCCCAAACCACAGGTCTGAATTGACCTGTGGTTTTCAGCGATCGCCATATGGGGGTCACAGGACCCCTTGGCATTTGGAACACGGTTCCTGTTGCACGATCGCAGCAGGAACCATGTTCCTAGCGCAATTAATTTTTTTATATATGCAATTTTTTCAGGACATATAGGTACACCCTGTGTTCTAAGGACTCGGACATCAGGGCGTACCCATACGCCTTATGTCCTTAAAGAGAAAAAAATTCCTTCCGACACCATTCAGGCAATTGGAATAAGCCAAACTAGAGACAGAGATATTCATTGCCAAAGAGAGTGAAACTAACCCTAAAATGTTCTTCAATTATATAAATGGTAAAAGCATAAATATGAAGGTGTCGACCCTTTACAGAGTGATGAGTTATGAACCCTCTATTGGTTACATAGTCTTATGACAAGACTATTCACTGTTGTGAGATCGTGAAAACTCAGATCCGATGGTATATTCTAACCCTGAGGCATCCCCATGGTGATGGGGACACTCCATGTGCACGGCAACGGGCACTGACTGGAGCTGGCTAAAATTCTAGGGAGTCCGGACAGATAAGAACTTTTTTGGGGAATCAGACACCCTAAACGGGAGGAATTATGTGTACTGTTCAGTGTTCACTTCAGATGGATGATGAAAAATATTTGAAAAAGGAATATATAGCAATATACAGTAGTCTAAATATTCGCAAATTATCGAAGTGGCAATATTCGAAATTACAGTTCGTTATTTGAATATTCGTGCTCAACACTAGTCACCAGTACACACTAAATGGTAAAACACTCAGTAACAATGACAAGAAATGGGACTTAGGAATTTTAGTGAACAGCAAACTAAGCTGTAGAAACCAGTGTCAAGCAGCTGCTGCCAAGGCCAATAAGATGATGGGTGGCAACAAAAGGGGCTATAGATGTCAGTGATGAGAACATAGTCCTGCCACTTTACTAATCACTAGTCAGCCAACACATGGAGTTTTGAATTCCTGTGAACAAGGTAGACATAGCTGAGCTGGAGAGGGTTCAGAGAAGGGCAACTAAAGTAATAACTGGAATGAGTGGACTACAGTACCTAGAAAGATTGTCAAAATTAGGGTTATTCACTTTAGAAAAAAGACGACTAAGGGGAAATCTAAGAACTATGTATAAATATATCAGGGTCAATACAGAGATCTCTCTTATCATCTATTTATCCCCAGGACTGGGACTGTGACAAGGGGATATCCACTGCGTCTGGAGGAAAAAAGTTTTTTACACATACATAGAAGAAAATTCTTTATAGTAAGAACAGTGAGACAATGGAAGAGGGGCCTGGATGTATTTCTGATTGCGTGATTGGAGTCGGGAAGGATTTTTTTCCCCCTAAAGTAAGGAAAATTGGCTTCTACCTCATAGGGGTCTTTTTGCCTTTCTCTGGATCAACTTCCAGGATAGCAGGCTGAACTGGATGGAACAATGTCTTTTTTCAGCCTTATAAACTGTGTTACTATGTTACTATGCCACCCTCCTGATTCCACACACCTGCTGCCTCTTCTGCCATCATCTCCTACTGCCATACACCATCTTGTGCAGTTACTGCCACTGCTGTTGACCCCTACTCCCCCACTTTGTGACTGGGCCACTATGTGGACTCCTCATGCTGTTGCCACCCTCACCATTATGTGACGGGGCCACTAATGTCACTGTTTGGCCTTTTTGACATCACTTATTTTACCATTTTTTACCCTATGTTGACTCCTCTTGCAGTTGCCACCCTCCCCAGACTGTGACTAGGCCACTATGTTGACTCCTCATGCTGTTGCCACCTCACCACTCTGTGAATGGACACTATGTTGACTTCTCATGCTGTTGTCACTCTCACAATTCAGTGACGTGGCTGTTAGGCCTTTTTGACATCACTATTTATGTTACCCTTCTTCTGATCTATCAGAAGAGCCAAAAAATAAAAAACACAACATATCCTGTCTTTGAAGCATCCATAAAGCCTCTATCACACTGTCAGTATCTTACATCAGGATTTGCTCATGATTTGGAAGTAAAAAGCAGCAGTGCGTCCAAAATACAGAAAAATTGACATATTCCCATCAGGTGTCATCTCTGTTTTGGACTCACTCCTGTTTTTTTTGCCTTACCAATACTGGATCAATTTCGTATCAAATACCGTGTGAAGACAGATGCCCCAAAGACAAGAACCATTTTTGGGGTTTTTTCTTCTGACAAATCAAAAGAAGGGAAAAATAAACAGTGGTGTCAACACAAACTTACAGCTGACACCCTCTCCGCTCTGTCATGGGACCGCTACTTGTATCAGCGTGTAACAGAATAGGTTCTCTAGCAATCTATGTGGAATCAGCAGATGGTGTAAAAAGAGTGCTCTCTTTCACTCTTTAGTAGAATTTGTGGCCTCTGCACGATTCTTTATACCTGACGCTAACATTGAACTGCAAGACCACACTTTAAGTTCACACTTCAGTTATTTGGTAAGATTTTGACCCATAACTGACCAAATAATAAGTGAAGTGTGAACTCAGTCTAAGAGTGACGCCTGTCACTTGCCTGTCATACTGTTGCACAGTAACAGTTTCACTACCACAATGGACTAGCTATGCATGTTTCTGCACTGCACAGTGATGTACACTGAAATATTCTCTCCCTGCATTTTTGGAGAAATTTGGCAAAGCGTCCACATCAAATTTCTCTACAAATGACCCCTATTCTGGCCACTTACACATTCTAGCCTTTCTTGCATTACCAATTGGTTAATATTTCACTGCCACCATTGGTTCACATAACACAATTCAATTCATAAGACACACTGTGTGTTTCTTACGGAAACCATTAGTGGAGCATCTGTGTGACTTGGAGGTATTGGATCACTGTCGAAGCTGACTGATTTCACTAACATAGATTCTTAAAATGGCCATAATACATACAGAGAGTTTTACTCATAGTAATGCACAACAACTCTTGTTACCTTGCTGGCATTGCTGAGAACTAGAAGGCATATCATATGGCATATCATATAGCATTACAACATGGTGTATCATACATGAGTGCAATTTACATGACATACTTAAGTTCAGGGATATACAGGGGATAACTTGATGTAACTGGGATGCCTCTTAAACACATTTATAGTTTGTACAAATTAGGCCCCTTTCACACAGGTGTGATTTCTGTGCGGGTGCATTGCGTGAGGTGAACGCATTGCACCCGCACTGGATCCGGACCCATTCATTTCAATGGGGCTGTGTACATGAGCAGTGATCTTCCCGCATCACTTTGCGCTGCGTGAAAATTGCAGCATGTTCTATATTCTGCGTTTGTCATGCAACGCAGGCCCCATGGAAGGGAATGGGGCTGCGGGAAAATCCCCATGCAGATGCAGTGCGATATTCCCGCATGGTTGCTAGGAGACGATCGGGATGGGGACTCGATATTTATTATTTTCCTTATAACATAGTTATAAAGAAAATAATAGCATTCTCAATAGAGAATGCAAAGTAAAAAGCAATAGAGGGTTAAAAATAATTAAAAAACTAACTCACCTCCTGATGGAAGCAGGTGATTGGACCCAGTGACATCACTGAAGGTCCTTCACCCCCTGCATAGCTGAAGACAGAACAGGAGACCGGCAGCTACGCGATCAAATGGAGGAGGTGAGTTTTTTTTTTTTTTATTATTTTTAACCCTCTATTGCCCTTTTTACTTTACATTCTCTATTGAGAATGCTATTATTTTCCTTTATAACTATGTTATAAGGGAAAATAATAAAATATACAGAATACTCAACCCGAAACCGCGCGTTCAAAACGCATTAAAACTCTTTGCACTCGCATGGAAAAATCGCGCATTTTCCTGCAACACACCCGCCTCTTATCGAGGCGTCAAACATGACGCCCGTGTGAAAGAGGCCTTACTCTATAGGCAATTTCTGAATAATATATGTTAATTGACTGCACATAAATAATATGTGTTTGCACATATAGAAGTTAGACTGCTGGCTCTAAATTGTGAGTAACATACATCATGTAGCAGTATATCAAAGGTAGCACACAGCAATAGAAAAGAGAAGGAAAAGCTGACAATGTTGTTTTTTTATGCTGCACTATCATTTTGTCAAGGGTTTGGAACAGACAGAGTCACTTTAAATGCATCTCTCATACTTACCTTCCAATATACACAAGGGTCATTAGCAAGTGCAGGACAAGATATTCATATCTAGTATCCCCTTTTACACATAACTTACAATTTACTGCTGCATTTCTCCTTTTACTCAGGGTTTTGTGGCATATAGGATTTTGCAAAGAACAACAGTCTACTACATTTTATGCATATTGCATAGATATACTAAAAATACTTTTCCAGTGGGAAAAAAATTAATTCCCTTCAATAAAACTTCAGAATGAAGCAACCCTTCACTGATGGGCAGAGGTAGCTATTATTCATCCTGAACTCCAAAAACACTTAATTCAGAAGACTCTATTATGGAATCTTTAAAGAGGCTCTGTCAGCATGATCAACCCTATTATACTAGGCATACTGCTTTGTAGGGCTCATCATGCTAATTAAAACAATACCTTTCTTTTGCCTGTATTGAGATGAGTGCAATTATCAAAAAACCATTCAGAAAGAAATTCAATTTGGTACAAATTGCTTCATCATAAATCACATTATATTGTATTAGACGGGCCCAATGACGGTCTTTCAGTGGTTAATCAGGGTTAAAAACAAAAAAAATACATACTTACCTCATCCAGGATCCCAATATTAAAGCAGGGCAAGGCAGTGTGAGAGGTTTGAGTATGGCTGCCATATGCAGACCTCTCACACTGCCCTGCTTTAACCCTTGGGATACTGGAGATTTCTTAATTTTTCTTCCTATCTTCCTTGAGCCACAACTTTTTTTATTTTTCCGTTCACATATCCATATGAGGATATGTGATATTTTTCCCACTAATACAAACACAGAACCAGAGATAGGTGCACACTGCCGTCACACTAAACCCTCACATTGATGTTAAAAATTGAGAGTTAGTTCGACATATCCTACTAGGAGGACATGTCTTAAGCCTCAGGCACCAGCGTCAAGGTCTCTCAAGTAGCCCCTGGGCCCTAACACTCACCTACCTGCGCCATATGGGCGATATCAGGGGCCAGTGGACAATTACAGGAGCATTAGGACGACTCACAAACATCTCCTCTGTTGCCTCCAGCATGTAGCCATGCTTGCAATGGGAGGTGGGAGGTGTCTATGAGCCCTACCCAAGACTGACTGATATAGCCCAAAGCCTAGCAGGTGCACCCAAATGTGACCTGAAGATGAAAAACAGGCACATTTAAATTGGAGTTTATACACCTCCGTATATATATATATATATATATAAACCATCAAAAATGTGGTGATAAGCAAGCAGGATGCGCTCATACCCATATGCAGTTGTGCATTTCTATAGGGGAGCACATCCTGCACTTGTAGTCCGTTGCTAATGGCAATCACCAGCAAAAAATGCATACAATGGATGATGCCAGCAACGGACTACAAGTACCACAATGGACATCCTACATAAGATGAAATTTATGTGGATGTGGCAAGAACTCAGAACAAACACAGAACCAGAGATAGGTGCACACTGCCGTCACACTAAACCCTCACATTGATGTTAAAATTGAGAGTTAGTTCGACATATCCTACTAGGAGGACATGTCTTAAGCCTCGGGCACCAGCGTCAAGGTCTCTCAAGTAGCCCGTGGGCCCTAACACTCACCTACCTGCGCCATATGGGCGATATTTTTTCCCACTAATACAAACCTAAAAATGCTTTAGAACATATAACTGCACCGCACCGCAAAATTCCAAATGGGGTGGAATTGGGAAAAAAATGCAATTCCTCCAACATTATACGGGTTTGTCCCTACGGCAATCTCTTTGCGGCAAAACTGACCTTCATTCTCTGGGCCAGTACAATTATAACGATACCACATGTGTATACAGTAGTTTTTTGTCTAAATAGTATCAAAATAAATTAAAACTGAAAAAAAAAAAAATTACATTACTATTATATCAATTCTGACCCCCATAACTTTTTTAGAGTTTTATCTACTTACTGTAGCTTTGTGAGGGCTCATTTTTTGCCAGATTATCTGTGGTTTTTATTGATACCATTTTGGAGTGTGTTTGATTTTTTTATCACATTTTATTATATATTTTTTTGGGTTAGAGAAACAATAAAAAAATGGCAACTTGTCCATTTAGACTTTTTATTTCGTTACGCTGTTCACTATATTGGAAACATATTTTTAGATTTTAATAGCACGGGCATTTTCGGACGCGGTGATGCCCATGATGTTTATATTTTTTATATTTTTGTATTTCTTGTTTATTCTATGGAAAGGGGGGGATTAAAATATTTGTATTTTTTTAGCATATAGATTCCACGGCACTCCAATATGTAATAAAGTATCCCATGTATATTTTCTTTACATTGTTTGACTTTTTTTAATGGTTTTGTAGCTCAGGTTTGAGGCTACAACACTCACAATTTTAGTTTTTTAATTGCCAAAACACTGCCTGCGCCTGCGTTCTTCAACTGTTTCACTGGGCATGCGCCGAGCCAAGTGGTGATTTCGGCACATGCTCAGTGAAACAGTTGAAGCTGATGCCCTCAGTAGAACTGGAAGAGCAGGCGAAGGCAGTGTTTAGATGCTGAAGGGAACGGGTGGGCATAGTTATCGGCCTCTCGTGACGTAGCCTAGGGGCATGGCAACGGCACTGCTGAGGGCATAGTGTATGAGTGGAGAAGAGACGTGCTTGGGCTCTGTAGGGGGGGCCGACCTAAAAATCAGTAGGATTAGAACACTTCTTAACCATAATTAGTGCAGCAAGGTGTAATAGGATGGCTTCTATATTAGCCAAGCATTACACTGTTCCATTGGCCCCTGCACTCTCCCTATAGCATAGTTAAAGTCTCTCTATTATTTATCTACATTATCTCACGTGGAACAACTGCTCCATCATTTTGATGAGACTGAAATAGCTTCTGTTGCAGCTTCTGCTGGTTGTGGTGGCGGGAGAGGTATGACTCTGTGGGAGACAGAAAGGGACCTCCTTTCAGAAACACTGATGGCAGTAATTTGCTTAAAGTAAGCAGCAGCAAGCTGCGTACACAGTGTTTCCTGGTAATAGTGGAATTTGTCCTCCTTTCTGCCAGAGGAAAATATTCCCCTATTTTACTTTTGGTAGTTAGGGTCTAAAAGCACAGCTATCAAGGAATCATCAGACTGCCTGATGGCAACAATACACCAGTCACTGAGTAAACAAGTGAGCATACTGGTCGCCATTCTGGCTAGATTACCGGAAGACCTAGTTCTTTCCTGATCCACCCCTCCACTGAGATGATTGGGTGTGTTGGTTGGTGCCTTGCTCATCTGCCTCCCACTCATTCTCTTTATCTTGCAGTGGCAGCTCCTTATCCTCACCTTCCTCATCTTTATCATTCTTCTCCAAATTTTCTTTGATAGTTCTCAACAGCTATAGGGCGGACAGCAAGATGTATCATCTGCTCTTCTTACACTGTGGTTCTTGCTGCATTAAACTCAGCATCTGTTCTAAGATAAATATGAGAGGGGTGACATTGTTCATGCCGCAGTTGTCCCTGCTGACAAACTTTGTGTCCTCTTTGATGGGCTTCAGCACCCAACAGGGATTTTGGATGAGATGCCACTGCCTGACTTCAAGGCAACACATGCTCCCTGCTGTTTAGGACTGTCTAGTGCATGACAAAATCATTCACGGCATTTCGTTGCTCATACAGATGCTCAGGTTCAGGGCAGCTATGATCTTGTTGGCATTGTCACTGACCATGTTTCCCAGTTGGAGTTGGCGTGGTGAAAGCCAGCAATATGTTTGCTGCTTGATAAACTGCTCACCGGTGTACCTACTCTCGCCATGGCGTAGCAACATTTAACCTGATATATGTCCGGAAAAGTAGTAGTGCAAGTATCACTGTGCCCTGCTGCTGTTGGAGATGGAATGTGGAGAAGGCGGATAAGTGCCTGGTATGGAAACCAGGCCTACACAAATTTGGGATTTTGTGGCCTCATTGTCGAGTGCTGCCTCGCCTCAACAGAAAAACATTAACCCATTGGGCTGTAAAAATCATGCACTGTTCCTGTCCATAAGAGCTGCTCCATGTGCCCACCCTGGCATGAACCTTGCCACACAGTCCGCCACATGAGAGTACAAGACAAGGAAGGCTTTTGGGGATAAATAACGCAGACGAAAAATCTTCCAGTGAGGCTGAGTGCATTCCATTAGCTCCCTAAAAGCAGCAGCTTTGACTAAATAGTACGGCAGCAACTTGGCCAGGTGAGAATTAAGCTTGTGCACCATCGGATTGCTGGACGCGTAGAGTTGTTTCCTGGCCACACCTTCCATTATTAATGGCTGACGATAGAGTGGAGGAGAAGTCTGAGTGGGAGAAGTGGGAAGAGATGATGATGATGTGAAAGACACCTTACTGCCTGTGGATGCAGCTTGGGAGGGGTGGGGCCTGCCGTAAGGAGGACTAGGAGAAGGAGGGAACTCCTGCTTCAGTGGCTGGCTGCAACATCTGTTTGTCCACAGGATGGGATGATGCCGTTTCATGTGGTTTAATAGAACTGTGGTGCCTATGTTTGTGTTTGCCCTCCAATGTCTTATTTTGATCTTGCATAGATGCATAAGGCAATGCTTTGTCTTCCGGCATCGTGGGGAAAAACTGCCAGATGGGAGATACTCGGGTAGTAGAGGTAGAGGTACCCAAGCTCAGCTTAGCTCTGGCACATATTGGGCCTAACCCACCCACAGTATCAGAGGCATTACCGGATCCTGAGGCAAACTTGGCCCTGGCTGTTGTTTGGGAAATATGTGACATCTGCTATTTATTGCTGCCGTCATCATCACTCTCCTCCTCTGATGTTGCCTCCTCCTCAGCACCCCAATGTAGCTCCCATACCCTGTCCTCATCCTCCCTTTCGCTTCTATCAAACTGTGGATATCATTGTGTATTCTTTGGCCCACCTCCACTGCTCTGCCCAAACTGTTACTGTTGCTTCCCCAAAGCCAAAACCGTGGCTACTACCACCACCAACATGGCTATGCCTCAGGTCTACAGTCTCTTCCTCCACTTCCTCCTCAGGGCAGTACAAAAATTGACTAATCTCACACAAGTTGTCAACAGGAGACTCTCTTGACTATGTGCCTTAGGATGTGGTGGTGTTTTCTTGCCACTTCTTATAAAAGAGGAAGGTGTCCCTCTTGGAATGGGTAGTGAAGACTGAGAGGCCTCCAAGGAAAGTCTTTTTGGGGCTGCAAGGAGGAGCAGGAGGGACACTGAGCCGGACTCTGAATTCACCTCCACCTCATCCTGATGCAACAGAGAGGAGAAAAAAAAGATTAAAAATGTATGCATAAAGGGAAACAGATATAGGCCTTAATTCGTTATCAGTCTCAGATACTTTTGTGTGCTAACCTGTGTATCAGTGTAGTAATCACATACATGTATGCTGCTAGTTTAAATATTATCAACAACCCCCTTCCAAAAAAATATAATAAAATTATTGGAAACGTGAACATAGAAATAAAAAGAAATGAATTTAGGCCTAAATTTGTTGTTTCTTCACAGATACTTTTATGTGCTGACCTGTGTATTGTGCTGATTACCTATATGCTGGTTTCATTAAACTGAACAAGTCTCCAAAAAATAAAATTTCAACCATATGTAGAAATAAATGAACATTAATGGATGATTAAAAGCCAGGACTTACATTCAATTTCTCATGAACACTCACACTGTTATACCTTGTGTTTTGCTGCTATAATCACATATATATGCTGGTTTAATTAATTGTACAAGTCACATAAAAATATATTGTTCTAACTAGTTGGGAACTGAATAAATAGAAATCGATGATTATGGCCTGACCCTTAATATTGTTTTAACACTCCCAGGTAAATTGTTAATAAGCCTGTGTATTGGTGTACTGATCACCTATATGCTGGTTAATTTAAATTGGACAAGTCCCAAAAAATATACTTGTAACCATGTGGAAAATGAATAACCATAAATGGATAATTAAGGCTTAATGCTCAATTTTACATAAACACTCACAGATAGATTGCTGCCCTACCCTGTGTCTTGTAGTAATCACTATATATATATATATATATATATATATATATATATATATATATATAATCCCCTCAAAAATAAATTCAAAACTTGTGGGAAAAAAAGCACTCAAATGGACAATTGAGGCCTGGCACTCAATTTCTAGTTATCAGTTATCACTCACAGGTGGATTGCTTCCCTACCCTGTATCTTGTAGTAATCGCATATATTTGCTGGTTTAATTAAATTGAAAAATCTCCCCAAAAATTAAATTCCAACTGTAGGGAAATGGAATTCATGGAAACTGAAAATTGAGGCTTAATGCTCAATTTCACGTTAACACTCACTGGTAGATTGCTGCCATACCTTGTGTATTACTATGGTAATCGTGTATATACTGTATGCTGGTTAATCAAATTCCCAATAAAATACATTTAAAATATACTATTCCTTTCCAACCATGTGGAAGCTAAATAAATGTAAATGGGCCATTGAGGCTTGATGCTTATCTTTACCTTAACACTCATGGGTAGATTGTTCCCCTACAATGTGTATTGGTTCAGTAATCATGAATACATGCTGGTTAATTAAATTGAACAATTAATTATTATTTTTTTTTATTCCAACCATGTGGAAATGGAATTCAAAGAACGGACAATTGAGGCTTGACACTCAATGTCACGTTGACACTCACATATTGATTGCTGCCCCACCCTGTTTATTGCTGTAGTATCACATATATATGCTTGTTAATTAAATTGAACAAGTCCCAATAAAATATTTTATTCCTTTTAACAATGTGGAAACTAAATATATGGAAACGGATCATTGAGGCCTGACCCTTGATATCGCGTTAACACTCCCTGGTAAATTGTTACCCTAGCCTGTATTCTGGTGCACTAATCACCTATATGCTGGTTTAATAAAATAAAATTGAACAAGTCCCCAAAAATAAACAATTCAACCGTGTGGAAACTGAAAAATATAAACAGACTATCGAGGCCTGATGCTCAATTTTAAGTTAACACTGGCCTACCGTGTGTATTGCTGCAGTAATCATATATATATGCTGGATAATTACATTTAACAATTCCCCCAAAAAATTAATTTGAACTGTATAGAAATGGAATGCACGGAAACGGACGATTGAGACGACACTGAATTTCACGTTAACACTCACAGGTAAATTACTGCCCCAGAGTGTGTATTGGTGTACTGATTACCTAAATCCTGGTTAATTTAACTGAACTCCATAAAAAAATTAATTTTAGCCGTGTGGAAACTGAATAAATGTAAACGATTGAGGCTTGACCCTCAATTTCACGTTAACACTCACAGGCAGATCGCTGCCTAGCCTGTGTATTGATTTACTAATCACCTATATGCTGGTTAATTAAATTGAACGCCCCACCAAAAAAAAATAAAAAAATTGCTACTGTGTGGAAACTGCATAAACAGAAATGGATGATTGGTACAATCCGAACTAGTTCATTCATCCTTACCAAAAACACATTTCCAGTAATCACAGAAATGCTGGGTCTCCACTTCAGGCTGGATGTCTCTTCAGAAACCTGGATGTTCGGGTTCGAGAAGTTCGGCCGAACTTCACGAAAATGTTCGGCAGACCTTCACAAAATGTTCAGGTTCGGGATCCGAACCTGACCTGAACTTGACCCCGAACCCGAACCCCATTGAAGTTAATGGAGACGCAAACTTTTGGCACTAAAATGGCTGTAAAATAACCCTGGAAAGTGCTAGAGGGCTGCAAAAGGCAGCAAAATGTAGGTAAATCCCCTGCTAACCAATGTGTATAGGGAAATGACTTAAAATAAAATAAATAAAAATTAACCAATATTATTTGGCAACTTGGAGGGGAGGTGGAATAGGAGGTTGGGGTGGCGTCAGGTGGGAATGCTATGGGAGTTGAAGTTCTCCTCACAGAAATAAAGGATTCATGTCTGCCTGCAGCGCCACAGGCCTCATTCACAGCTTCAGGCCCATGGCAACCATACATGGGAGTTGGAGAAGTTGTCATCACAGCCAAAAGGATTTATGCCTGCCTGCAGTGTCACAGGCATCATGCACAGACTTAGACCCCTGGCACCCACAAATAGGAGAGTTTAAATTATGCCAAAACAGTATTGATTTCACCCAGCAGTTCCACAGGCCACAATCACTCATTCAGGCCCATGGCTCCCACAAAGAGGAGAGTGGTCCCGTAACAGCAACACAGGCCTCAGGTCAATGTGCAATGGAACAGGACATTATCATTTATGTAGGCCCTAGCACCCAGACAGAGGTGAGCGGTCCCATAGCAGCAAAACAGGCATCATGTCACCCACGAATGCAGCAGGCGATTATAATTTATATAGGCCCCTGACACCCAGAAAGAGGAGAGAGATCCCATAGCAACAAAACAGGCATCATGTCACCCAGCAATGGAACAGGCCACTTTCAGCATTTTAGGCCCTAGCACTCAGACAGAGAAGAGAGGTCTCAAAACAGCAAAACAGGCATCATGTCACTCACCAATGCAGCAGCCGATTATCATTAACCACTTCAGCCCCCTAGCTTAAACACCCTTAATGACCAGGCCACTTTTTACAATTCCGCACTACACTACTTTCACCGTTTATTGCTCCATCATACAACTTACCACCCAAATGAATTTTACCTCCTTTTCTTCTCACTAATAGAGCTTTCATTTGGTGGTATTTCATTGCTGCTGACATTTTACTTTTTTGCTAATAATCAAAAATGACCGAAATTTTTGCAAAAAATGACATTTTTAACTTTCTGTTGTAAAATTTTTCAAAAAACTACATTACTATATAAATTTTTCTCTAAATTTATTGTTCTACATGTCTTTGATAAAAAAAGTCCAATAATTGTATATTTATTGGTTTGGGTAAAAGTTATAGCGTTTACAAACTATGGTGCAAAAAGTGAATTTCGGAATTTTGAAGCAGCTCTGACTTTCTGAGCGCCTGTCATGTTTCTTCAGGTGCTAGAATGCCAGGAAAGTAGAATACCCCCAAATCACACCATTTTAGAAAGAAGACACTCCAAAGTATTCACAGGGGGCATGGTGAGTTCATGTATCATTTCATTTTTCACAAGTTAGCGGAAAATGACACTTTCTGAGAAAAAAAAAAAAAGTTTCAATTTCTGCTAACTTCTGGCAAAAAAAAGAAATCTCAGACGGACTCACTATGCCCCTCAGTGAATACCTCGGGGTGTCTACTTTCCGAAAAGGGGTCATTTGTGGGGTGTGTTTACTGTTCTGGCATTTTGGGTGGGGCTAAATTGTGAGCCGCCATGTAAAACCTAAAGGTACTCGTTGGAATTTGGGCCCTTTGCACCCAGGCTGCAAAAAGTGTCACTTATGTGGTATCGTCGTACTCAGGAGAAGTAGGGCAGTGTTTTGGGGTGTATTTTTACATATACCCATGTTGGGTGAGAGAAATATCTCTGTAAACTGACAACTTTGTATAAAAATGTTAAAGTTGTCGCTTACAGAGATATTTTTCACACACAGTATAGGTATATATAAAAATACACCCTAAAACACATTGCCCTACTTCTCCTGAGTACGGCAATACCACATGTGTGCCACTTTTGCAGCCTAAGTGCGCAAAAGGGCCCTAAAACCAATGAGTACCTTTAGGATTTCAGGGCATTTTTACGCATTTGGATTCCAGACTTCTTCTCACGCTTTAGGGGCCCCTAAAATGCCAGGACAGTATAAATACCTCACATGTGACCCCATTTTGGAAAGAAGACACCCCAAGGTATTCTGTGAGGGGTATAGTGAGTTCATGTAAAATTTTATTTTTGTCACAAGTTAGTGGAATATAAGACTTTGTAAAAACAAAATAAAAAAAAAAAAACAATTTCCGCTGACTTGTGCCAAAAATAAAAATTCTGTGGACTCACCATGCCCTCACGGAATACCTTGGGGTGTCTTTTTTCCAAAATGGGGTCACATGTGGGGTATTTATACTCACCTGGCATTTTAGGGGCTCCTAAGTGTGAGAATCCAAATGCATAAAATGCCCTGTGAAACTCCTAAAGGTACTCATGGAATTTAGGCCCTTGCGCATCTTGGCTGCAAAAGTGTCACTCAGTGGTATGCGTCAGTGCAGTAGGGCAGTGTGTTTGGGTTGTACTTTACATATACCCATGTTGCGTGTGAGAAATATCGGTGTAAACGACAACTTTTAAATTTTTTCATTCAAAGTTGTCAGTTTACAGAGATATTTCTCACACCCAGCATGGGTATATGTAAAAATACACCCTAAAACACATTGCCCTACTTCTCCTGAGTACTGGCGATACCACATGTGTGACACTTTTTGCAGCCAAGATGCTAGCAAACTCAAATTCCAATGAGTACCTTTTAGGAGGGCATTTTTACGCATTTTCTTCTCACGCTTTAGGTCCCTAAAATGCCAGGGCAGTATGAATACCCACATGTGACTCATTTGAAAGAAGACACCCCATGGTATCTCCATGAGGGGCATGGCGAGTTCATAGAATATTTTTTTTGGCACAAGTTAGTGGAAATTGATTTTTATTGTTTTTCTCACAAAGTCTCCCTTTCCGCTAACTTTTGACAAAAGTTTAATTTTTCATGAACTCATTATGCCCCTCAGCGAATACTCTTGGGGTGTCTTCTTTCCAAATGTGTGTCACATGTGGGGTATTTATACTGCCCTGGCATTTAGGAGCCCTAAAGCGTGAGAAGAAAATGCGCAAAATGCCCTCCTAAAAGGTACTCGTTGAATTTGCCTTCTAGCATTTGGCTGCAAAAGTGACACACATATGGCATCGCCGTACTCAGGAGAGTAGGCAATGTTTTGGGGTGTATTTTTACATATACCCATGCTGGTGAGAGAAATATCTCTGTAAATTGACAACTTTGAATAAAATTTTTAAAAAGTTGTCGTTTACAGCGATATTTCTCACACCCAGCATGGGTATATGTAAAAATACACCCCAAAACACATTGCCCTACTTCTCCTGAGTACGGCGATACCACATGTGTGCCACTTTTTGCAGCCAAGATGCGCAAAGGGGCCCTAAAACCAATGAGTACCTTTAGGATTTCACAGGGCATTTTTACGCATTTGGATTCTCACGCTTTAGGACTCCTAAATGCCAGGGCAGTATAATACCCCACATGTGACCCCATTGTGGAAAGAAGACACCCCAAGGTATTCCGTGAGGGCATGGCGAGTTCACAGAAAAAAAATTTGGCACAAGTTAGCGGAAATTGATTTTTTTTTTTTTTTTTACAGTCTCATATTCCACTAACTTGTGACAAAAATAAAATTTTGCATGAACTCACCATACCCCTCACGGAATACCTTGGGGTGTCATCTTTCTGAAATGGGGTCACATGTGGGTTTTTGTACTGCCCTGGCATTTGAGGGTCTCCGCTATCATTACACGTATGGCCAGCATTAGGAGTTTCTGTGATTCTCCGTATATTGAGCATACGGGTAATGAGATTTTTTTCCGTTCAGCCTCTGCGCTGAAAAAAAAAAAAATGAACGGCACAGATTTTTTCATTCGCGATCGGTCAATGTGGATGAAAAAATCTCTGCCAAAATCAGTGACTGCAGTGCGGTGGGCTGGGCGCTAGCTACCTAACAAGTAGCTAACTAACTGGCGGTGATAAGGGACCCTTATGCCCCATTCACACGTCCTGCAATTCTGTTTGCGGAACGGAATTGCGGACCCATTCATTTCTATGGGGACAGACTTTGTCCCGCTCGGATCCGGAATTACGGATCCGCGATTCCGGGTCTGCACTTCCGTTCCGCAAAAATATAGAACATGTCCTATTCTTGTCCGCACTGCGACAAGAAAAAGCATTTTCTATATAGTTCTGGCAATGTGCGGATCTGCAAAATGCGGAAAGCACATTGCCGGTATCCGTGTTTTGAGGATCTGCGGATCGGATCTGGATCGGATCGCGGATCGGATCCGCGGATCGGATCCACGGATCCGTGAATCCACGGATCCGCAAAACACATATGGACACATAAAAGGGGTGTGATCAATGACAGGGGGTGATCAGGGGTCTAGATGGGGTGATCAAGGGGTTAATAGGTGAGGGGGTGGGGGTTTTGCAGCCTGGGTGCGCAAGGGGGCCTAAAACCAATGAGTTCTGGCAATGTGAGGATCTGCAAAATGCGGAAAGCACATTGCCGGTATCCGTGTTTTGAGGATCTGCGGATCGGATCTGCGGATCGGATCCGCGGATCGGATCCGCGGATCGGATCCACGGATCCGTGAATCCACGGATCCGCAAAACACATATGGACACATAAAAGGGGTGTGATCAATGACAGGGGGTGATCAGGGGTCTAGATGGGGTGATCAAGGGGTTAATAGGTGAGGGGGTGGGGGGGGTTAGTGTAGTGTTTGGTGCAACTGTATTGTGTTACCTGGTCCTCTGGTGGTCGATCCCAGCAAATGGGACCACCAGAGGACCAGGTAGCAGGTATACCAGACGCTGTTCACAAAACAGCGTCTGGTATACATGTTTGATGCGATTTATAGTCGCATCTACAGCCTGCCAGCGATTGATCATCGCTGGCAGGCTGTAGTTTAACTCTCCAGACGCGCGCTCCTGTGAACGCGCGCGCCTGCGGCGCGTTCACAGGAACTCACGGGTCTCGCGAGAGGACGCGCCGAGGCGTCCACTCAGAAGATCCCGGCCGCCCGCAGGGCGCAATCCTGCGTCACGGCGGTCCGGGACTGGTTAATGTAGGGCCCTGGCACCCAGAAAGAGGAGAGAGGTCCCATTACAGCAAAACAGGTATCATGTCACCCAGCAATGGAAAAGGCGACTTTCAGCAATTTAGGCCCTAGCTCCCAGAAAGAGGAGAGAGGTCCCATAACAGCAAAACAGGCATCATGTCACCCAGCAATGGAACAGGCCACTTTCAGCAATTTAGGCCCTAGAACCCAGAGAGAGAGAGAGGTCCCATAACAGCAAAACAGTCTTCATGACACCAAACAATGCAGCAGGTGATTATTATTAATGAAGACCCTGGCACCCAGACAGAGGGGAGAGGTCCCATTATAGCAAAACAGGCATCATGTTACACAGCAATGGAACAGGCCACTTTCAGCAATTTAGGCCCTAGCTCCCAGAAAGAGGAGAGAGGTCCCATAACACCAAAACAGGCATCATGTCACCCAGCAATGGAACAGGCCACTTTCAGCAATTTAGGCCCTAGCACCCAGAGATAGGAGAGAGGTCCCATAACAGCAAAACAGGCTTCATGACACCAAACAATGCAGCAGGTGATTATCATTAATGAAGACCCTGGCACCCAGACAGAGGGGAGAGGTTCCATTACAGCAAAACAGGCATCATGTTACACAGCAATGGAACAGGCCACTTTCAGAAATTTAGGCCCTAGCACCCAGACAGAGGAGAGAGGTCCCATAACAGAAAAACAGGCATCATGTTACCCAGCAATGGGACAGGCCACTTTCAGCAATTTAGGCCCTAGCACCCAGACAGAGGAGAGAGGTCCCATAACAGCAAAACAAGCATCATGTCACCTACCAATGCAGCAGGCGAGTATCATTAATGTAGGCCCCTGGAACCGAGAAAGAGGAGAGAGGTTCCATAGCAGCAAAACAGGCATCATGCCACTCAACAATGCAACAGGCCACTTTCAGCAATTTAGGCCCTAGCACCCAGACAGAGGAGAGAGTCCCATAACAGCAAAACAGGCATCATGTCACCCAAAAATGGAACAGGCCACTTTCAGCAATTTAGGCCCTAGCACCCAGACAGAGGAGAGAGGTCCAGGTCCTCTCCCAGCAACAGGAGCTCCACCAACACCACCACGACCATGCCCACGTCCCTTATTTAATGTTCTCCTTATTATTTGCGTTCACCCACCAAGCTGAAAGATTGGTTTCTCTCCGTTGTCAATTTACCTGCCACTAGTCCACAATTACATTCACTTACGCAGTGCCTGTGTCATAAAAATTGCTCTGTGGACCAAAAATAATGTTTTTTGGGCCTAAAACATAATGATTCTCAATTTCTATGCAGAAATGTAAAAAGTTTTTGGGTACGCTGTATGCACAAGTGGTTTGTGGGACAAGAACAAGTATTTTTGTAATAAAATACAGAATATTAGTATTTCACTGTTGTAAATTGAAAGTAATTATTTATACAACGGATGCACAACAGTTTTTTCGGTCTACAACGCGGCTTTTCTCAATGTAACCCCAAAATGCAGTTTTTAACTGCTGTGAATTAAAAGTAGATATTTAAACTATGTATGGACATCAGATTTGTAGACCCAGAACATGGATGCGGTCACCAAAATTCACAAAAGCAGTATTTAACTGCTATAAGTTGGAATTCATTATTTATACGATGGATGCACAACACTTTTTTTGGTCACACGGCTTGTTTTAATGAACCCCCAAAATGCAGTTTTTAACTGCTGTGAATTAAAAGTAAATATTTATACTATGTATGGACACCAGAATTGGGGACCCAGAACACGGATGCTGTCACCAAAATTCACAAAAGCAGTATGTAACTGCTATAAATTGGAATAAATTTTTATACGACAGATGCACAATTGTTTTTTCGGCCTACAACACGGCTTGTTTCAATGAACCCCCAAAATGCAGTTTTTAACTGCTGTGAATTAAAAGTAGATATTTATACTATGTATGGACACCAGATTTGGGGACCCAGAACATGGTTGCGGTCACAAAAATTCACAAAAGCAGTTTTTAACTGCTATAAATTGGAATTAATTATTTATACGACAGATGCACAACAGTTTTTCGGCCTACAACACGGCTTGTTTCAATTAACCCCCAAAATGCAGTTTTTAACTGCTGTAAATTAAAAGTAGATATTTATACTATGTATGGACACCAGATTTGGGGACCCAGAACACGGATGCGGTCACCAAAATTCACAAAAGCAGTATTTAACTGCTATAAATTGGAATTAATTATTTATAATGACGGATACACAACTGCTTTTTCAGCCTACAACATGGCTTGTTTCAATGAACACCTAAAATGCAGTTTTTACTGCTGTAAATTAAAAGTAGATATTTATACTATGTATGGACACCAGATTTGGGGACCCAGAACACGGATGCGGTCACCAAAATTCACAAAAGCAGTATTTAACTGCTATAAATTGGAATTAATTATTTATACGACGGATACACAACTGCTTTTTCAGCCTACAACATGGCTTGTTTCAATGAACACCTAAAATGCAGTTTTTACTGCTGTAAATTAAAAGTAGAAGTAGATATTTATACTATGTATGGACACCAGACTTGGGGACCCAGAACACGGATGCGGTCACCAAAATTCACAAAAGCAGTATTTAACTGCTATAAGTTGAAATTCATTATTTATACGACAGATGCACAACTGCTTTTTCGGTCTACAACACGGCTTGTTTCAATGAACACCTAAAATGCAGTTTTTAACTGCTGTAAATTAAAAGTAGATATTTATACTATGTATGGACACCAGACTTGGGGACCCAGAACACGGATGCGGTCACCAAAATTCACGAAAGCAGTATTTAACTGCTATAAGTTGGAATTAATTATTTATACTGACGGATACACAACTGCTTTTTCAGCCTACAACATGGCTTGTTTCAATGAACACCTAAAATGCAGTTTTTAACTGCTGTAAATTAAAAGTAGATATTTATACTATGTATGGACACCAGATTTGGGGACCCAGAACACGGATGCGGTCACCAAAATTCACAAAAGCAGTATTTAACTGCTATAAATTGGAATTAATTATTTATACGACGGATACACAACTGCTTTTTCAGCCTACAACATGGCTTGTTTCAATGAACACCTAAAATGCAGTTTTTTACTGCTGTAAATTAAAAGTAGATATTTATACTATGTATGGACACCAGACTTGGGGACCCAGAAAAAGGATGCGGTCACCAAAATTCACAAAAGCAGTATTTAACTGCTATAAGTTGAAATTCATTATTTATACGACGGATGCACAACTGTTTTTCGGTCTACAACACGGCTTGTTTCAATGAACCCCAAAATGCAGTTTTTAACTGCTGTAAATTAAAAGTAGATATTTATACTATGTATGGACACCAGATTTGGGGACCCAGAACACGGATGCGGTCACCAAAATTCACGAAAGCAGTATTTAACTGCTATAAATTGGAATTAATTATTTATACGACGGATGCACAACTGCTTTTCAGCCTACAACATGGCTTGTTTCAATGAACACCTAAAATGCAGTTTTTTACTGCTGTAAATTAAAAGTAGATATTTATACTATGTATGGACACCAGACTTGGGGACCCAGAAAATAGATGCGGTCACCAAAATTCACAAAAGCAGTATTTAACTGCTATAAGTTGAAATTCATTATTTATACGACGGATGCACAACTGTTTTTTCAGTCTACAACACGGCTTGTTTCAATGAACCCCCAAAATGCAGTTTTTAACTGCTGTGAATTAAAAGTAGATATTTATACTATGTATGGACACCAGATTTGGGGACCCAAAACACGGGTGCGGTCACCAAAATTCACAAAAGCAGTATTTAACTGCTATAAATCGGAATAAATTATTTATACGATGGATGCACTGTTTTTTCGGCCTGCAACACTGCTTTTTCAATGAAACCCCAAAATGCAGTTTTTAACCTCTGTAAATTAAAAGTAGATATGTATACGGTGTCTGTACAACTGCTTTGTGAAGCAAGAATATTGCTTTTTTCCTGCAAAAAAAGAAAAATCCACTATTTCTCAGCTATTATTTGAAATCGGTATTTAAGCGGTGTATTTCAAAATGCATTGTGGATCAAGATTTCCACTTTTTTGTCCAAAAAATACACATATGCTGTATTTCACAGCAGCAATGTAAAATGGGTATTTCAGACTGTTTGGTGGACCTTGAATAACTTTTTTTTCTATAAAAAATAAAGAAGCACTATTTCCCTGCTGAAATATAAAGTATGTCATTGGACGCTGTATGCAGAACTGTTTTGTAGACAAGGAATATGGTTTTTCCCCAAAAATTACACGGATTCTCTATTTCACCGCTGAAATGTCAAATATAAATTTGATCAGGATGACCATTTAATTTTTTTACTAAAATACACTGATGCATTATTTGATAGCTGAAATGCTCTGTGGCACCACAGGTACCAGCCAAGACAAGTGGACAATGTCAAGGCTTTTGTCACCAAAATTCACAAATGCAGTCTTTCACTGCTGTAAATTAAATGTAGGAATTTATACCATGTATGTACAACTGCTTTGTGAAGCAAGAATTTTGCTTTTTTCCCACAAAAAAGAATAATGCACTATTTCTCAGCTGTAATGTAAATCTGTATTTAAGCGGTGTATTTCAAAATGCATTGTGGATCAGGATTTCCACTTTTCTGTCAAAAAAGTACACTTATGCTGTATTTCACAGCAGCAATGTAAAATAGGTGGGTCGAATTGGTATTTCAGACTGTTTGGTGGACCTTGAATAATGTTTTTTTTCTATAAAAACAAAGAAGCACTATTTCCCTGCAGAAATATAAAATATGTCATTGGACGCTGTATGCAGAACTGTTTTGTGGACAAGGAATATGGTTTTTCCCCCAAAATTACGCAGATTCTCTATTTCACCGCAGAAATGTCAAATATAAATTTTGGCGGTGTAAAATAGGCTTGGTGGATCAGGATGACCATTTTATTTTTTTACTAAAATACACTGATGCACTATTTGATAGCTGAAATTGAATATATGGTTTAGTGCATTGTATACACAAGTGCTCTGTGGCACCGCAGGTACCAGACTAGGCAAATGGACTATGTCACGGCTTTTGTCACCAAAATTCACAAATGCAGTACTTCATTGCTGTAAATTAAATGTAGGAATTTATACTGTGTATGTACAACTGCTTTGTAAAGCAAGAATTTAGCTTTTTTCCCACAAAAAAAGAATAATGCACTATTTCTCAGCTTTAATGTGAAATCGGTATTTAAGTGGTGTATTTCAAAATGCATTGTGGATCAAGATTTTCATTTTTTGTCAAAAAATACGCTTATGCTGTATTTCAGAGCAGCAATTTCAAATAGGTGGTTGAAATGGGTATTTCAGACTGTTTGGTGGACCTTAAATAAGGTTTTTTTCTATAAAAAACAAAGAAGCACTATTTCCCTGCAAAAATATAAAATATGTCATTGGATGGTGTATGCAGAACTGTTTTGTGGACAAGGAATACGGTCTGTCCCTCAAAATTACATTGATTCTCTGTTTCACCGCAGAAATGTCAAATATATATTTTGGCGGTTTAAAATACACTGATGCACTATTTGATAGCTGAAATTGCATATACGGTTTAGTGCATTGTATACACAAGTGCTCTGTGGCACCACAGATCCCAGACTAGACAAATGGACTATGTCACCCAATAAACATACAAAAGGCAATATAGGGGACTTGAGTAGCTAGAAAAAATGTTTTTCCCTTTACTGAGCTACAAATTAGGATAAGGCTGATGTCCCTGGCTGGGTGACACACATGCAGTACACTGCAGTGGCTAAAATGGCCGCCGAGCACCACCTCAGTAACAGATGGATTACAAAAAGATTTCCCTGGCAGTGGCTGGGTACAGAAATGTTGGATTGCTGTTGCTCCCTAGTTCTCTATTTGCTGTATCTTGTGGATTAAAGTAGCACAGGTTCTTCTGATTCCTGCCCTATTCTGTCCCCTGATTGCAGCAGCCGCATCCTCTCCCTAAGCTCAAATCAGCAGAGTAACGTGCGGCAGCTTATAAGAGGCTGGGTCACATGCTGCGCTCGGCCAATGGCTTCTTAGGGCAAGAAGTAAAACGCTAGCTGATTGGCTGCTGTGCAGCCCTTCAGAAAGTGGGAAAAAATCGCCGAACAACAGACCCAGACTTTTTCAAAATGTTCGGGTTTGGGTCCGTGTCCCGAACACCCCAAATTTCGGTACTGAACCTAAACTATACAGTTCGGGTTCGCTCAACTCTATTCACAAAGAGTCAAGACTCAGGCTTCTCTTCATATGTGTCCTCACTTTATGATCAATAAATCATAAAAGTAGGACACATATAACGAAAAGTCTTAGTCCTCTTCTCTTTATGGTTATTGCTGATCACTGGCTATTAGTTATGAGGGGCAATATTCAAATTTGCAATATTTCACGAATATTCAGTAAAGTATTCATCATATATTCGCAAATTCGCTATTATTTTCTAGATTGCAAAAATCGACAATGTAATATTCGTGTAATGCGTGCGCACTACAGGTGTGGGTCACTATAGCTACATTTTCAAACGGCTCAAAGTTTAATGAGACTGGAGAAAATGGTTGGCACGTCAGAACATTACAATAGCTTTATATGCAGATAGAGTGCTTCAATATATTCGCGATTGCGCAAATCAGCAATAATGATGCAAATATTTTGGCGTAATACGTGCAACTTCACACTTTAACAGGACTGACTACATATTAGTGATTGGTGCACTAAGTATTGTTGCGAACTTGTGACATCACAGCACTATGTATGTATGTATGTAGCATACATACATACATACATACATACAGCACTATGTATGAAGCATGTATGTATGGACAGCAGAACCTAACTACATTATATCACTATCTAACCTACTATCTAGCCTACACTGACTATATCCCACTAATATCTGTATATATATATATATATATATATATATATATATATATACTAACTAACTATCTAATGCAATGTGACAAATGGAAACGAGAGAGCACAGCAATAACACTGCTGTCTCTCTCAGAACTGTAATAAACTGTAGAAAATGGCTGTGGGGAGGTTCTTATAGAGTAAGGGGTAGGAAAATTTCCTATTGGTTGCCAGGGATGTTTCTAAGCTCAGACAAAGACATTGCAGCCTTCTCATTGGGCCACAAGCAAAAGAGAGGTTACTGATGAAAAAAAGTAGAATATTTGAAAATACCAATATATATCACTATATTCTAAATATTCTCAAAGTTCGAATATTCGTGCCCAACACTACTGGCTATCAATGGCTGCATAAACAACATGGCACATCTGGGGAATATTTTATGGGAGGTTAGAGCTTGTATTCTGCACCAGTGCTAATTGAGGATCCACATGCATATATGGGTCGTATAATTGCTCTTTCTCTCGTCTTGCCAGTCTCAGGGGCAAAAGAGCATACATGGAACTTTCCAGAAATGAGATTCTCGGTGCCAAGACCCTCATAGATAAGCCTTTTGAATCATAATCTAGGAATTTGCCAAAAAAGCTTATTGTTGGATAAAACCCTATAAATGACCTCCTGTCTTTCATCATAAGTGCAATGAGGTGCATAGAAGAATGGAGAGGATAGGAGCGGTTATATCAATAATAGGGTAAGCAGTTACTCATAGTAGCAGTCCTCTCGCTGTCGCTTTCCTGGCCATGCAGTGATGGGCAGGGTGAGTGGCTCTACCAAAGCCATAGGCCATGTACCAAAGCAGCTAGAACCCGAGTCATAAAAGGTATGCAGACTGCTGAGTCTTGCATTGCCACAAGATATCTGCAAGACTCAGCAGTCATCTCTGTGCACAAGGTGATTGCGGATGTACTTCAGGCACAAGGTGGTTGCGGACTTACTTCATGGGCAGTTTGTTTATTGTGTCCAACGTAGCTGTATTTGATGGTGGTGGAGTAGAAGGCCAGGAAGGCTCAGCAATTAACGGCCTGAACATTGTGGCAGTGATTGGCAATCCGTGTCTCAGAACAGAGGGGCAGGATTGTTGTAGTGTATCCAGCCTAGCTGGGTGTGCTGGAGGTGGAATGTAAAGCTAGGGCGGCATGGCGGCAACCAGCTGAAACATTGTGGGAGTGATCAAATTCAACTGTCTCTGAATGGAGCTCAAATAACTTTTATAACTGCAGCATTTTATCTCACTCTTTATCCAGACACCCTAACTGAGACGGAGTCATGAGTGGTGGTTTTTATACCACTGTTTATTCTTGCTTCAAATATATTTTGAACAGTCTTCATCTTTTGAGTCATGCGGTATTTTGAACTATCACGTATTATCACACGTCATATTTTGTTTTAAATGTTACATTAAAAAAACATTTGTCCCTAAAACACTGCATGTGAAATACCACATTCTGAGGATGTAATTTTAAGAATACTGAACTTTTTATATAATAGAATATCAACAAATACAGCAATGTGTGAACACCAATATATTTTGGCTGTCCATAGTACAGACACTATACAGATTTTGTAGAATATACAGTATATGCCTTTTTTTAAATTCATAGTGTGGACCCACATTATTACAACTGCAGGGCCCGCAGTTTATATATTACCTGAAATAGTGTATTATGTTTTGTCTTTTGTTTTTTGTAGGAAATGTTCATTGATATATTGATTTATTTGTATATTAAGACTCATTTGTATGTATTATATTTTAGTTTATTATTTTATTATTAAAATAAATTTTTTAATATCTGAAGTCCAATATAGAAAGAGATGGGCGACACCTCTTACTCAAACCCCCTTCACCGTGTCAGCTACCTCCAAACACCCATACAAGTCCAGTAACGGTGGTGCTCCAAGCTTCAAAGAACAGACATAGGAATATAAACTTGCTTGTAGAGAAAGGACGAGGCGGCACTCACCACTGTTTACACCAGAGGTGATTGCCGCCTCGTCCTTTCTCTACAAGCATTTTTTATATATGCTTAGAGCACCTACTTTGTGCTATTTAATTCTAAATCTTAATAGAGCCTAGGAGTGTACAAGCCACAGCACTGCTGAAAAACACAGGCAAATCCCCAGTGCAGACAGACCCAGAAAAAGGCTCCTGACATATAGATAGACTTAGCACAATATTGTTGTGGAGTTGTCCTCTGCTTAATGAAGAGTAATTGCGCAGACTGTTTTTTTTTTTTTTTTCTTGTCTTTCCACAATAGATATCATGGTTGACACAGCACTTCATTATATGATATATGAGCATTTACTTGATTCTACTGTTGTACTAGTACAACATAAGGCAGAACTAATGCCTCAGGCTTTATTTATTTGTAGTTAATCTAATTATTATGTGATGTCTATAAAGATGTAGCTGTATAGCATTTGAAATTACTGTAAATATGCAACACAGCATAAATATTTCATATGTATCCAGATTTACATATGTCATCTACAAATGGTATTGGAATTTAACAGACAAGCTAAAAATCTATTCCGTGAAAAATCTTTTTATTTCATATCTTTTCAAAGGTTTTAAATCAATCAAAAACATTGCGAAAATGTTAAACTGTAGAGAGGGCAGTATAGATGGGCGTGAAGAGGAAGAGGAAGAGTTGTGGTCACCATCACCACCAGAAACAGCCTTATCATCATCGCTTGCTGGACCTGCGGCAATGCTGGAAGAGGAGTCTGAGGAGGAGGAGTCAGAGGAGGAATGTGGCTTTGAGGAGGAGAAAGACCAACCACAGCAGGCATCCCAGTGTGCTCATAGTTGTCACCTATCTGGGACCCGTGGTGTTGTACGTGGCTGGGGGGAAGAACAGAACTTCAATGAGAACAGTGAGAACGAGGAACGGGAGATGAGTAGCTCGACATCCAACCTTGTGCAAATGGGTTCTTTCATGCTGTCATGCCTGTTGAGGGACCCTCGTATAAAAAAGGCTGAAGGAGAACGACCTGTACTGGGTGACCACGCTACTAAACCCCCGGTATAAGCAGAAAGTGGCTGAAATGTTACCGAATTACCGGAAGTTGGAAAGGATGCAGCAGTTCCAAAACAAGTTAAAAAGTATGCTTTACACAGCGTATAAGGGTGATGTCACAGCACAACGAGAATCTAACAGGGGAAGAGATGAAAGTAATCCTCCTCCTACCACGACCACGCTGGCAAGGACAGGACGCTTTACAGACATGTTGTTGATGGAGGACATGCAGAGCTTTTTAAGTCCTACGCATCGCCACAGCCCTTCGGGGTCCACCCTCAGAGAAGGACTCGACCGACAGGTAGCAGACTAGCTCGCCTTAACTGCAGATATAGACACTCTGAGGAGTGATGAACCCCTTGACTACTGGATGTGCAGGATTGACCTGTGGCCTGAGCTATCCCAATTTGCGATAGAACTTCTGGCCTGCCCCGCTTCAAGTGTCCTGTCAGAAAGGATCTTCAGAGGTATTTTCACTGACAAGAAAAGTCTCCTAGGTCAAAGAAGTCTAGATTACCTCACCTTTATTAAGATGAATGAGGCATGGATACCGAAGGCACTGACAGTGGGGGATACATTTGACTAAAAAAGGCCTGATGAGATGCCTTGGGCTAAAAATTGTCCCCACGCTGCTGCATTTAATCTCTGCATCTCGGATGACTTGCGTGACTTCTCCGCCACCAACTAGGGTTCAAGCCGCAATGTTTTAGTACATTTTCTGCCTGGAAAACATAAATTTTTCCGGCCGCTGCTACAGTAACAATACCTAATTTTTCAGGCATGTGTACATGTCTAATTTTTCTGGCCTCTGGTGCTGCACTGTGGTTGCAAAAACAAAAAAAAAAGGCACATACATGTGTCAATTCCCTTTCGTGATCGTTACCTTGTTGTGGTGAAGGGGCTTGCGTATCACAATGAAGCGATCAACTCTATGAGTGTGTTGGCAATGTTGGCACACCCCAGATGATAAGATTGTTGCTTCATTGTGAACAGACCAAAAGCGATCGGCTGGATAATTTTTCATAGAAAAACATTAATTTTCTTTGTGATCATCTACGGTGATCATTAAAGCCTACTAGGCCAACAATGGGCCCACACTGCAGAATCATTGTTTTCTGGGTGACTTAACTGTCACTGAACTACCTCAGTACGACCATAGGCTTTGAAAAACCACCATTGCCTGCAATCTCCCAAACATGCGCACGAGCACAGTCATCACTACACCAAGATTGACGCATAAGGAATAAAATTTATGTAATGAGTGTGTCAACAATTGACAATTCTTTGCGGTTGTCTAAAATCTATTCAATACACGTCCCTGATGAGGGGACGTAACAGAGATTGAACTGATAAGAATAGTACTACTTAACACACCACTCATATAGGGTGTCACAGTACATTGCACAGCGGACGCGCGCAGTGACCTAAAATTCAAACGAAGCGGACCAAGCATGGGTCTTTTTCATCTCCAGGTTCCAAGAATCTATTCACTACACCGGCCCTGGTCCCGATAAGGGACACAACATAGATTAAACTGATAGGAATAGTACTTAGTTAACACTAGTTGCATTGGTGGCAAATTCTATTGCAAGTGCCCAAAGTTAGAAGGAAGCGGACAGAGCAAGCTTTTTTCTCTATCTCCCCATGCAAGGATTCAATTCAATACACGTCCCCTGATAGGGGACTTAACAAAGATTAAAATGGTAAGAATAGTAGTTCACACTATTTGTATTGGTGGCACGGTACATTGCGCGTCGCAAGCACAGTGCCCCAAATTGGAGGTAAGAGGACCGACCAATCATCTTTTTCCATCTCCCAATTCCTAAAATCTATTTAATACACGTCCCCTGATAGGGGACCCAACAGGGATTAAACTGATAGGAATAGTACTACTTAACACATCACTTATATAGGGTGGCACAGTACATTGCAAGGCGCACGTGCCTTGCCCCAAGTTGGAAGGAAGAGGACCGACCAACCATCTTTTTCCATCTCCCAGTTCCTAAAATCTATTCCATACACCGTCCTCTGATAGGGGACAAAACAGAGATTAAACTGGTAAGAACAGATTTTTTTAATAAAAAAAAAAAAAAAGAGGACAGCCTCTGCAGAGCTGGGTATTTTTTTGGCCGTGTTACTGAACGCTCAAGCACAATGGCTGCAGGCTCATGCGTCCTTTTGCGGAGGTGACAAACCTGAAGGAGGAAGGTGGCTTTGAGGAGGTGGAAGACCAACCACAGCAGGTGTCCCAGGGGGCTTGTTGTCACCTTTTGGGGACACTTGGTGTTGTACGTGGCTGGGTGGAGGAAGAGACCTTCAATTACATCAGTGAGGACAAGGAACGGGACGTGGCTAGCTTAGTATCCAACCTAGTGCAAATGGGGAGTTTGCGGATGTGCAAATGGAATGTTTACGGTTGTTTGCGGTAAATTAAACGGGGAGTTTAGTCTGTCAGAGTTTGGTCTGTCACTGTGAAGCGGGCGTAACCCTTACACTACCTGATCGATACAACATCATACCTGATCGTATACACACACTGGATGTTTTAAAGCACGTTATTCCAAACAATTTAGGAATGTTAGATGATTTATGCCCTTTATGGATTAAAACCCGACTCTGCGTCAACTACGTAATTTTCCATGGGAGTTTTGCCATGGATCCCCCTCCGGCATGCCACAGTCCAGGTGGTAGTCCCCTTCAAACAACTTTTCCATCATTATTGTGGCCAGAAAGAGTACCTGTGGGTTTTAAAATTCGCCTTCTATTGAAGTCTATGGCAGTTCGCCGGTCCGCCTGTTCGCGAACATTTGCGGAAGTTCGTGTTCACCGTTCGCGAGCGGAAAATTTTGTGTTCGCGACATCTCTATTCAGGAATACTGTGCATTTGCAAATTGGAAGAATAAACATAGCCCAGTATTGTCCAGCACATCCTCAGAATCTCCTCCTTGCTCCCCAACGTCAGTAAGCTAGAGCGCCATAATCTCGCGATGTGCGAGCTAGTTCCTTCCCTGTGCTGGCATCAGCCTCAGGGAATGAACTGCGCATGTGCTAGCTCACGCATCCCGAGATAATGGTGCTCTGGCTTACTGACGTCGGGGAACAAGGAGGAGATTCTGAGGATTAGGGGTGGTGCTGGGCTGCTCCACGCTGGTTTCATCTCAGGGACAAGACTCATCTCAGGTTAATTTGCATATGTATCAAATCATTTTTTTTACACAATAAAAGCACACAGAGCTATGGGGACTGGATATTGTGGATGTGCTAGCGGCCATCTAGCAAACTATGTGCTCAGCTCTGTATACAAAATCCCGGTAACAGGTTTTTTAATCAAACTTACATGATGTCAGTCACAAACACTCATTATTTAGAATATCCCCAAAGGGTAATGAATGTCAGTGGGCATAACTATATATTTGACTTCTCTTAAACCAGGGTATTTTTATATATTTATTGTAAAAATGTATATTAGGTAAGTGGCTCTACCAAGATCCCAGAAAATTACCAGGTGCACACCCCGTGGTACCCCCAGTACCGAAATAAAAAGAGTAAATATAATATAGAAGGTGAGGGGCACTCAATATATGACTCCTAATGGACAGTTGAGGATAAAAAATAGAACCATTTATTCTAGATTGGATAAAACTAGATAATACATAGATGAGAAGTCAATAGAATGTACAAATATGTCCCCCAATAAATTGCAACATAAAGGCTTTAAAATATAAACTTTACAAATGCTGGCATATATCATTCACTATCATATGTCCCTCAGTATGAATATATAATGGGACTATCCTGTAAGCTCCGTCCGAGTTCGGAGAAACCCCTATTGGCATGGGGTATGACCCTCACACAAAAAGCATAAAACAGAGTCCACTTGAATAGCACTGGAAACACACAGACTATTGAATCTGCACAGCTGATCACAAAGCCTTTGGAGACGAATTATACAGCCGTAACCAGAACAGATCGGTAAAGTCTAACTTACCATCCATTCTTGTATAACAAGTTTGAACATTCTAATCTAGCCCCAATATAGTGACTCTATCTAACCCTGCTGACAGAAGAAACTTACACAGCAGGCAACTGTATATTGGAAGACTATGTTTATTGGTCTTATATATGTTACTATCTAACCTTCTTTTTTCCAGCGCTATTCGGGTGAACTTTGTTTTTTGCATTTTGTGTGAGGGTCATACTCCATGCCAATAGGGGTTCCTCCGAACTCGGATGGAGCTTACAGGATAGTCCCATTATATATTCATACTGAGGGACATATGATAGCGAATGATATATGCCAGCATTTGTAAAGTTTATATTTTTGAGTATTTACGTTGCAATTTATTGGAGGACATATTTGTACATTTTATTGACTTCTTATCTATGTATCATCTAGTCTCCTAGGTCAAAGAAGTCTAGATTACCTCACCTTTATTAAGATGAATGAGGCATGGATACCGAAGGCACTGACAGTGGGGGATACATTTGACTAAAAAAGGCCTGATGAGATGCCTTGGGCTAAAAATTGTCCCCACGCTGCTGCATTTAATCTCTGCATCTCGGATGACTTGCGTGACTTCTCCGCCACCAACTAGGGTTCAAGCCGCAATGTTTTAGTACATTTTTTGCCTGGAAAACATAAATTTTTCCGGCCGCTGCTTCAGCAACAATACCTAATTTTTCAGGCATGTGTACATGTCTAATTTTTCTGGCCTCTGGTGCTGCACTGTGGTTGCAAAAACAAAAAAAAATGGCACATACATGTGTCAATTCCCTTTCGTGATCGTTACCTTGTTGTGGTGAAGGGGCTTGCGTATCACAATGAAGCGATCAACTCTATGAGTGTGTTGGCAATGTTGGCACACCCCAGATGATAAGATTGTTGCTTCATTGTGAACAGACCAAAAGCGATCGGCTGGATAATTTTTCATAGAAAAAACATTAATTTTCTTTGTGATCATCTACGGTGATCATTAAAGCTTACTAGGCCAACAATGGGCCCACACTGCAGAATCATTGTTTTCTGGGTGACTTAACTGTCACTGAACTACCTCAGTACGACCATAGGCTTTGAAAAACCACCATTGCCTGCAATCTCCCAAACATGCGCACTAGCACAGTCATCACTACACCAAGATTGACGCATAAGGAATAAAATTTATGTAATGAGTGTGTCAACAATTGACAATTCTTTGCGGTTGTCTAAAATCTATTCAATACACGTCCCCTGATAGGGGACGTAACAGGGATTGAACTGATAAGAATAGTACTACTTAACACACCACTCATATAGGGTGTCACAGTACATTGCACAGCGGACGCGCAGTGACCTAAAATTCAAACGAAGCGGACCAAGCATGGGTCTTTTTCATCTCCAGGTTCCAAGAATCTATTCACTACACCGGCCCTGGTCCCGATAAGGGACACAACATAGATTAAACTGATAGGAATAGTACTTAGTTAACACTAGTTGCATTGGTGGCAAATTCTATTGCAAGTGCCCAAAGTTAGAAGGAAGCGGACAGAGCAAGCTTTTTTCTCTATCTCCCCATGCAAGGATTCAATTCAATACACGTCCCCTGATAGGGGACTTAACAAAGATTAAAATGGTAAGAATAGTAGTTCACACTATTTGTATTGGTGGCACGGTACATTGCGCGTCGCAAGCACAGTGCCCCAAATTGGAGGTAAGAGGACCGACCAATCATCTTTTCCATCTCCCAATTCCTAAAATCTATTTAATACACGTCCCCTGATAGGGGACCCAACAGGATTAAACTGATAGGAATAGTACTACTAACACATCACTTATATAGGGTGGCACAGTACATTGCAAGGCGCCGTGCCTTGCCCCAAGTTGGAAGGAAGAGGACCGACCAACCATCTTTTTCCATCTCCCAGTTCCTAAAATCTATTCCATACACCGTCCTCTGATAGGGGACAAAACAGAGATTAAACTGGTAAGAACAGATTTTTTTAATAAAAAAAAAAAAAAGAGGACAGCCTCTGCAGAGCTGGGTATTTTTTTGGCCGCGTTACTGAACGCTCATGCACAATGGCTGCAGGCTCATGCGTCTTTTTGCGGAGGTGACAAACCTGAAGGAGGAAGGTGGCTTTGAGGAGGTGGAAGACCAACCACAGCAGGTGTCCCAGGGGGCTTGTTGTCACCTTTTGGGGACACTTGGTGTTGTACGTGGCTGGGTGGAGGAAGAGACCTTCAATTACATCAGTGAGGACAAGGAACGGGACGTGGCTAGCTTAGTATCCAACCTAGTGCAAATGGGGAGTTTGCGGATGTGTAAATGGAATGTTTACGGTTGTTTGCGGTAAATTAAACGGGGAGTTTAGTCTGTCAGAGTTTGGTCTGTCACTGTGAAGCGGGCGTAACCCTTACACTACCTGATCGATACAACATCATACCTGATCGTATACACACACTGGATGTTTTAAAGCACGTTATTCCAAACAATTTAGGAATGTTAGATGATTTATGCCCTTTATGGATTAAACCCGACTCTGCGTCAACTACGTAATTTTCCATGGGAGTTTTGCCATGGATCCCCCTCCGGCATGCCACAGTCCAGGTGGTAGTCCCCTTCAAACAACTTTTCCATCATTATTGTGGCCAGAAAGAGTACCTGTGGGTTTTAAAATTCGCCTTCTATTGAAGTCTATGGCAGTTCGCCCGGTCCGCCTGTTCGCGAACATTTGCGGAAGTTCGTGTTCACCGTTCGCGAGCGGAAAATTTTGTGTTCGCGACATCTCTATTCAGGAATACTGTGCATTTGCAAATTGGAAGAATAAACATAGCCCAGTATTGTCCAGCACATCCTCAGAATCTCCTCCTTGCTCCCCAACGTCAGTAAGCTAGAGCGCCATAATCTCGCGATGTGCGAGCTAGTTCCTTCCCTGTGCTGGCATCAGCCTCAGGGAATGAACTGCGCATGTGCTAGCTCACGCATCCCGAGATAATGGTGCTCTGGCTTACTGACGTCGAGAACAAGGAGGAGATTCTGAGGATTAGAAGTGGTGCTGGGCTGCTCCACGCTGGTTTCATCTCAGGGACAAGACTCATCTCAGGTTAATTTGCATATGTATCAAATCATTTTTACACAATAAAAGCACACAGAGCTATGGGGACTGGATATTGTGGATGTGCTAGCGGCCATCTAGCAAACTATGTGCTCAGCTCTGTATACAAAATCCGGTAACAGGTTTTTAATCAAACTTACATGATGTCAGTCACAAACACTCATTATTTAGAATATCCCCAAAGGGTAATGAATGTCAGTGGGCATAACTATATATTTGACTTCTCTTAAACCAGGGTATTTTTATATATTTATTGTAAAAATGTATATTAGGTAAGTGGCTCTACCAAGATCCCAGAAAAGTACCAGGTGCACACCCGTGGTACCCCCAGTACCGAAATAAAAGAGTAAATATAATATAGAAGGTGAGGGCACTCAATATATGACTCCTAATGGACAGTTGAGGATAAAAAATAGAACCATTTATTCTAGATTGGATAAAACTAGATAATACATAGATGAGAAGTCAATAGAATGTACAAATATGTCCCCAATAAATTGCAACATAAAGGCTTTAAAATATAAACTTTACAAATGCTGGCATATATCATTCACTATCATATGTCCCTCAGTATGAATATATAATGGGACTATCCTGTAAGCTCCGTCCGAGTTCGGAGAAACCCCTATTGGCATGGGGTATGACCCTCACACAAAAAGCATAAAACAGAGTCCACTTGAATAGCACTGGAAACACACAGACTATTGAATCTGCACAGCTGATCACAAAGCCTTTGGAGACGAATTATACAGCCGTAACCAGAACAGATCGGTAAAGTCTAACTTACCATCCATTCTTGTATAACAAGTTTGAACATTCTAATCTAGCCCCAATATAGTGACTCTATCTAACCCTGCTGACAGAAGAAACTTACACAGCAGGCAACTGTATATTGGAAGACTATGTTTATTGGTCTTATATATGTTACTATCTAACCTTCTTTTTCCAGCGCTATTCGGGTGAACTTTGTTTTTGCATTTTGTGTGAGGTCATACTCCATGCCAATAGGGGTTCCTCCGAACTCGGATGGAGCTTACAGGATAGTCCCATTATATATTCATACTGAGGGACATATGATAGCGAATGATATATGCCAGCATTTGTAAAGTTTATATTTTTGAGTATTTACGTTGCAATTTATTGGAGGACATATTTGTACATTTTATTGACTTCTTATCTATGTATCATCTAGTTTTATCAATCTAGAATAAATAGTTCTATTTTTATCCTCAACTGTCCATAAGGAGTCAGATATTGGCGCCCCCACCTTCTATATTATACTTATTCTTTTATTTCAGTACTGAGGGTACCTCGAGGTGTGCACCTGGTCACTTTTGGTATCTTGGTAGAGCCACTTACCTATATACATTTTACAATAAATTCTCCCCCAAATAGTTTGCTCCCAACATACCAGAATGAATATCTGGGAACATATGGACAGCAAATGTAAAAGTAGATTCATATGTCTTTGAAGTACCAAGAAATAACCATAGAGAACCTTATAGGACAATGGATGAGTCTTTTGGCAATTTGGAGAAATTACTACATAAACATCTATGTAATAAATGGGAAATTAGGTCACTCAATCAATATGTACAAAGTGATTTAATACCTAAGGGTTTGGCGATAACTAAAACACCAGCCCTGGACTTGGTGGATGATAACTTTAAGAAGGAGTGGGACTCCTTTTTAAGACACAGTCGTGTAATCTAATACAAATTATCATCAAGAGACGCTCACAAATTTTAGGTGAGATTTCGGAACAAAAAGAGGTATTGAAGCAGATCATTGATCAATTTCCAGATATTAAACAGATCCGTAAATGGAAAGAAAAATAGGCAAAAAATTTAGACACGGTGGAGAAGGAAATTATAAATAGAAAATCTAAAAAATGATTTTTTTAGCCAAAACAAAATGGACACGAACAGCACACAGGAGGTAATTATAAAACAGACATAGGTGCCACATAATTCCGAAACAGAAGGAGCCTCTAACTAATACAATGTTGCTATTACAAATAGATATAGAAACACCAATACAATTTGAGACAGCGACAGCCAAATTACAGGGACAACCCGATGAGGGACAATTCACAAAGGTACAATTGCAATCACAACCACTACCACCAACTTCGGAACACAACACAAGGACTTTAAACAGACTGCACCAGTACAACAACAAAGAAAAATCAGGAGAGGCAGACACTCGAATAAGAAAAAACACTAACAACCAACACAATTCACATAAAATATAGTACATTTAAGTAATATTTTACTCATGGACACTCAGACAGCACTCTTAAATAAGGGACTCAAGTTTTCACCCACAACCACTTTAGATAAATATTCTGCCTATATAGGCATAGAAAAGTTTGTTAGGAAAATATGCCTGAAAAAATATTACATTAAAACCCAGTATCAAAAGAAGCGAACACCTCCTCCGACATAGATAGGTATCAACATACAGATTTGAAGGTAAAATCAAAAAAGTATCTGAAACAGGAGAAAGGGCTGGAAATAGCAGCTTTTAAAAAGAATGTAGAAAATTATCTTAGAAGAATAAAAAACCATAGGATAAAAAATAACCTTACAAGAGAAGAGACACAAGCCATACAGCAATTACAATCAACCAATGAAATTACAAGTGACCCAGCGGACAAGGGAGGGGCCATAGTGTTCCCTAATATGGAAGATTATATACAGGAAAGCAAGAGACAACTCAATGATGAAGTAACATAGAAGAAATTCGGACAGGACCCCACTGAGGAATTTTACAAACAGTTGGTTGATTATTGTAATAAAAGAACCAATGCAGGTTTTCTCTTTGAACAAGAGGCTAAATATATTACCGATACGCAAAAGAGATTACCGATATTTTACTCCATCCCCAAAATACACAAGGATTTAAATAGACCACCGGGATGACTTATAGTATCGGGTATAGACTCCATTTCTTTGAATCAGTCCCAATACATTGACAAACTTTTATAACCTGTAGTAAGTAACACCCCATCATACATTAAGGATATGACTGATATAGTCAAAACATTGGAATCATTCGAGGGGAGAAGGATAGATTCTAGGTACTCTAGATGTGAGTTCACTCTATACGATCAGTTATCATTTTGGAAGCTCTTTACAAACAGCTTACTTCAAATAGTACATTGAAAGATGACCAAATCGCCTTCTTGTTAGAAGGGTTAGATACATATTAACCCAGAACTATTTTGTTTTTGATGAAGAATTTTATGTACAACAGAAAGGGACTGCCATGGGCACCATATTCGCCCCTAGCTACGCCAATCTTTTTATGGCACAATGGGAGGCGGATACCATTGGACCTAGGCTGGGGGTTGAGTCTGGTGCTATGGTGTCGTTACATAGATGATATTATCTTTATATGGCAGGATATGGCAGAATCATTGAACAGTTTTTTACAGGACATCAATATTAATGATAGAAATCTCAGATTCACCTTAACCATTAGTAATACTAATGTACAGTTTCTAGACCTTTATATTAGGATGGAAGAACAAAAATGCATATGTAGCACCTACCTTAAACCGGTGATAAAGAATAGCTTTATCCTATACTCTAGTTGTCACCTCCCACGATGGTTGACAAATATTCCTCTAAGACAATTTAGGAGACTTAAACGCAATTGTACCCACGATAAACAATTTTAGAATGAGGCCAGGGACCTTAAACAACAATTTTTGGATAAAGATTACCCTGTATGATGAATAGAAAATTGTTTTTAAGCCCCAAACGGGAGGTTAAATTGGATGAGACCTTGAGAATGATTTTGCCATTCCAATCTCAACACAAAACAGTAGAACAGATTATTAAAAAGCATTGGCATCATTTACCTAATGACAAAGTCATTGGACCCATACTTACAAAGACTCCACAAATCACAAATACAGTATGAAGGTTTCCGAATCTGGGCTTAAAAGTAGCTCCGTCGAATAAGAGTAAGACCATGACCACTGCACAGAATTGGTTGTCATTTAAGGGGTTTCACAGGTGTGGTAGATATATTAATCGTAGGAACACCACATTTCCAAGAAAGATATTAAAAGTGCACTCTACACAGGACTCATTCCATCTCGATATCAAGGAAGGACTAACATGTGACTCCACTGACGTTATTTATCTTTTGCAGTGTTCTTGTCAAAAGCAATATGTGGGCAGAACTAAATGGGCACTGAAAAAGAGAGTAGCGGAACATATGCCATATATTGGAAAGGGATATGAAGCACATTTCCTCTTCAAACACCTCAAAGATCTTTTTGACTGTGACCCCTCCACACTTGTATATATGGCTTTAAAAAAAATAAAGAAACTTTGGAGGGGAGGTAACCATATTGCACACATGTCTAGGCGGGAGTCCAAGAGAATTTTCGATTTCGACACTTTGATCCCAAGAGGACTGAATGCCAAAATGGAATTATTTGGATTTTTTTCAGAAGTCCAGGGGCGTCGGGCTATCGGTGATGGGACATTCGTGTCCGGCGGTTTTCAAGAAGTCCGATCCCCCCCCAGTAGGCTGGCTCCCCCATTTCCCCTGGATCCCCTCTTTATATTCTCTTTATTTTCTCCTCTGCTATAATCTCCTTCTGATACATTTGAATAGGAATCATTTTAACCTTCCGATTTTCCCAAGACCAAGATGAGTAATTTGACATATTACACATGCATATACAGGCTTGATGTTATGGGAGCTGAGGAGGAAGTATCACGCAGATAGAAGAAATATACATTTTAGGTTTTTTAAGCCTCGTGATTATTCAGGACATATCAGTATTGTCTACATTATGATTTTATCAAAAAAACACATTGAAAAGGCATGAAAAATGCATGTGCGTTTTTTAAGTAGAAATGCATTTTTGTGGCATGCATTTGTCCTCCATAATTTTTTGGGGAATAATTTTTAATCTTTTTGTGTACACGCTTTAAGTGAATGGAATGTACCCTATGTCCCTTTATATAGGTGATCTGAAGTTGTGGCTTAAACAGAATTAGGGACTATAATCACCAGCTTGAAGCCCCCATCAGAAGATACCGGAACTTTATGTTTATAACAGGCCTTGGAGGCAAATGGACTCCTAGTAATACTAATCCTGACCCTGGAATCCAGCTCCAGTCAGGAATCCACGACCATGTATTGCTGATCCCTCACTGTCCCAGAAATCACAGCTTCACCAGAGATGACTCCTATATAAGGAAGTTGTTTGACACTCACTGTTCAACCACTGAGGAAGGAGCACTTTCAGCCCCAAAACGCATCTGGTATCGAACAGAGAGGATCGAATTTCAGCTGAATAGACTACAATACTAATACAATACAGCAGACTTACTTGCTATATTTAGTGAAAGCAGGGGATCCAGCCGGTGGAATATAACATCCGGAATTTAGGACCCAGGTTCCTGCAAACTCCCGAGTCCCATTCACAGTGAGGGAAAGAGCAGAGGACCATGTGGGACGCTTCTTAGGTCCTTGCAGCTCACAGAACACACAGATTATTGAATCTGCTATGCAAAGCTAATCACAAGGACTTTGGAGCCAGATTGTACAGCCATAACCTAGCACAGATCGGTAAAGTACTGAGTCTAACTTACCATCCATTCTTGTATAGGAAGTTTAAATACTCTAATCTAGCCCCAATATAGTGATTCTATCTAACACTGCTGACAGAAGAAACCTGCACAGCAGGCACCTATATATTGGAAGACTAGTTAGTTTTTCTAACCTTCTTTTTTCCAGCGTTATTCAGTGCAATTCCCGTGGTCTTTGTTTTACCCCATGCCCATAGGGGTTTCTCCAAACTCGGATGGAGCTTACAGGATAGTCCAGTTATATATTCATACTAAGGGACATATGATAGTGAATGATATATGCCACCATTTGTAAAGTTTATATTTTAAAATATTTACGTTGCAATTTATTGGAGGACATATTTGTACATTTTATTGACTTCTTATCTATGTATCATCTAGTTTTATCCAATCTAGAATAAATAGTTCTATTTTTTTATCCTCAACTGTCCATAAGGAGTCAGATATTCTATATTATACTTACTATTTTTATATATTCACCTATTCAAGAAAATAAAAATTAATAAAACATAAAAAACATTTGAGTATACATTTAAAAAAAAACATAACGGAACTTAGAACATTTCATGGTACCCTATAATACACCTAAGGGAGGAAAAACCTATCCTATGTATATACCCTACCAGAACTCACAAAAAAGGAGAGAAGCTAAGATTTTCATTAAATTAGTTTTTACACTTGACATAGTTACCTCTCGAGGTTTAATGAGAGGTAACTATGTCAAGTGTAAAAACTAATTTAGCATCTGATTCAGCCAACAGATGTCTCCAAATACCACCCCTCCTTCCCACCAAGACTCTATCAATACCGCTTACCTTTAAAAGAGACCCATCAATACCATGGTGGGTCTTGAAGTGGCAGGGGTTTTTAAACATGTCAAATTCTGTTCATTTTTGGCTGCCTCAATTCCTAGGACGTGTTTTTTCGTACATCTTTTGAGTTTACGTGAGGTCAAACCTACATACAACAGATTGCATGGGCAGCTGGCCACATATATTACCCTAATTGTATTGTAAGATATTGTATATGTTATCTGGTAGGTTGTACGGCCAGAACCATCCGTAACAGAGGTTTTCTTTTCAATATTTGGGCAGGCAGCATAATCGCAGCATGTAAGACATCCCCGCTTTGAACCCTTAGAACCATTTGCCTTTGAAGGACTCATACCTTCATGATGGCTTTGTACCAGAATGTTTCTAAGGTTTTTTCTTCTCTATATGTAATAGATGGTCGGGACGGTACGTATTTGCACAATGTATTATCCATGAGTACAATATTTTTGCTAAATTGTCGATATTAGCGAATAGTGGGTTGCATCAGAAGTAAAGCAGTGTCAGTCCACTTTCAGTCTATTTATGATAAGAATAAGTATAGATCCAGTGGGTTCCTTGTCTGTACATGTATGTCACTGATATGGATTTTTAATACTAATTTAATTTGTG